>CM067511.1:16098176-16620676 GCA_034509495.1 Acestrorhynchus altus | reverse complement strand
CTTTATGACGCAGAAAATAATGTAAGGTGTCTCGTATAATGATGTTAAATCAAGTGTGCTGGTGATGGAATTGAACAGATCTAGGTGCTAGCTGGGGGTGTCCAGGAGAAATCTGGAATGAAGCTTGATCTTCAAACTAGCTCGCAAGATCTCAAATACTTAATTCTTCTTTACTGTATTTTGGTTTACCTGCACCTGTTCTAATGGGGTCTACAGGAATTTAAATAACAGGAATTTAAATAATGTGTTTAGGTACCTAAAACCTTTTCACAGTACTGTATTTCCCTTTACAGTCAATGTGTATGAAGTATATGACAGTTATTGAAATAAATTCTGAACAAAATACAGTGTCATACATTAACACTAGTACAATGGTCTGTTTTAGTATGTGGAACTGTTAGGAGTGGGGAAATAATAACAGTCAATGGCATTCTGAATTCAAAAACTGAATCAGAACTGAACAATCAGAATTGAAGAATTAGATTGACAATTAAAAATCAGATTCAGAATAAAAGAATAAGAACAATTAAAGAATTTTAATTGAATGAAAATTAAAAAATTAGTATCAGAACAGGGCTGAGTTTCCCAAAAGTGACCAACCTTAGTGAATAAAGACTGAACAAAAGAAGAACAAGAGCAATGAGTCAACTCAACGAGCATTTCCCAAAGATCTGATGTTTGAGTTCAAAGAATGTTTTTATTTACTCCTCTCCCCAAACAGCACACTCAGTCGAACCTCAAAGATCGATTCAACTCAATGAAATATGCTGTGTTGATTTCCTATTATGCTCAAAAAACAAATCAGTGCCTTCTCACAGATTCTGAGATCTGTTTGGCAGAATGATGTTCTTAGGAGTTGTGGAATGCTCAAACACATGTGACAACATAAATCAACTATAATCTTTATCCAGACACTAACACAAAAGACCATTTTTATAGTGTTTGTTAATTTTTTTTTAATAAATCTTCCAACTAATTTTGAAAAATTATGAATGTGTTCATTTCATGTGTATATGTGTCATTATTGTTGTTAATTAAAAAACAAAATGATCAAGAAAATATATTTCTAATAATATTTTGGGCATCAAACCCACCTTCCTTTCTCCAGGCAGTCCTATAACACATTCTTTTGTGTCCTTTTCTTCACATTCCTCTTCATCATTAAGAAAGTGAGTGCTAGCCTCCAGTGCAATGTTGTGCTTCTTTAGGATATTTAGAGCATTTTGTTAATCCAGACTATTTCACAGGTACATACGGCCCACAGCTGTGGTGACAGAATGCACACAGCTTAAACACAGCTGGTGTGAGCTCTCAAAACTGACAATATTGTAGACTGTTTATGATTTTTTTCTGATTTATGTGCAAGCTTGGTTAGGCAAATTGTGTCTGATTAGATTACAACCTTGAGACAAGTACTGTAATTAAGTACTTGGGATAAGGGTAACGTGAAAATATACGAAGGTATCTAAAATAATATAATTTTATTATTAAATATATATTTTATATTAATATATATATATATATATATTATGATATATTATTATTATTTAAATATTAATCACATTGTTAAATTAAAGCATGAGGATACCTCCTCCCTCCCTGAGAAATGGTGGCCTCTGGTGCTGAACTGCATGCAAAACCATTTTAACTTGTACTTGGTAATTAATGAATGATCTTAAATACTAGTTAATGAAATGACTTGCATTTGTCACATTAAAACACACACCGTGATTAATAAATTAACCCATTTGTGTCTAACATTTTCATTTTATAATGAAAAGACACCAGACACCAGACACCAGAGGCTGCCATTTCTATGGGAGGGAGGGAGGATGTATGCATGTGCTTTACAATAGCATTATTAAATAATAAGAGGGAAAAAAATAACAATTATTATTAATAGTAATGTTCTTATTATTATTGTTTATTATATTAAGATACTAGTTTGTGCACTTTACCCTCATCACAGTCTTAATGACAGTCCTTGTCTCTAGTTTGTATTCAAATTGGGCACAGTATGACCAATCAAACTTGCACATGAATCAGTAAAATCCATTAACAGCTCAGAAGATTGTTATTTGTGAGCTCAAACCTCTGGTTCTATTTCACAGGTGGTTTCCTCCAGACAGTCAGTGATGCCCATGTAGCAAGCCTGCTGTGTTTAAGTCTGTGCATTCTGTCACCCAAGCTTTACTGCATTGTGTGTGCCTATAAAATAGCCCAGATTTACAAGAAAACAGAATCGGTTTCCATGCTATTGGAATTGGGATTGTAGGTGCAATAGTTGGGATGTTTTTCCAGTACACTTTCCCAGACTCCCAAATCCCTTCTATACAGGTGGAAAAGTAGTATCTGCAGTGAATGTACAGGTTAAATAAAACCACTAAGGGCTTTTTAATGGCACTACCAAGTGATCTTAGAATATTAATGTGCATGCACAGAACTGCGCATGCAGCCTGTTCCAGCACTCCCATTTGTGTTTTCCTTTCCTTACTAATAGTTAATTTAGGTTGACATGGCAACAAAGTGAAACTCTGCCCTCTCAAAACATGCTAGTAGAGAGAGTTTTGGTCTGTTTTTTTGCCATGAAACTGCTTCTTTCACTCTCTTGGTCCACTGCTGCACAGCAACATGGTCACTTGTTTACCCTGGGGATCAGCTGATCACACTGAAGCTAGCCAGTATGGCAACCAGGACAGCTAACATTCCTGAGGAGCTTTCGAGGTGGACGCACAACGGATGCACAGGAGGAACAAAGTAGCACGTTTAAAAAGGAAAGGTGGACACTCTTGTAGGGATGTAAGCCATGTCTCCTCTCTGTCATCATGCTAAATGTGAGATCGCTGGCTAAAAAGATAGGTTGAGCTAACAGCATTAGCCCGGAGTAAGAGGGAGTATAGGGAATGTAGTTTAATGTGCTTCTCAGAGACATGGCTACACCAGATATTCCAGATGATTCCAATGTTTCTATCGGTGACTATCGGTGACTATCAGTAGCCCAGACTCTGAGGTGTTAGCTGTTAGACCATATCATTTAACTTGTGAGTATACACATTATTTTTTGTGGCTATTAATCTAATTCTCCCTCTCCCCCTACAAAGAGGAGGTCAGTCTCAGGACACACTGGTGCCAGGAAAACAGCCTATTTCTAAATGTGAACAAGACCACTGAGCTGATTGTGGACTTTGGGAAGCAGGAGAGAGAAAGCACTCCCCTGTCTCTATCAATGGGACCACTGTGGAAAGGCAGAAGCATCAAATTCCTTGTGTTTACATCTCAGAGGTGCTTACTGCACTGCTCTCAACAAGAAAAACTCTGCAGAGGCACATCACTGGGGTTCAGCTCACAAACCTTTGGATTTATACACCAGCCACTGTCTGAGCCACTGCCTGATGTCAAAACTGCCCAGTGGTTGGTGGTACTGAAGCATGACGACCAGAACCAGCTGGTTACATGACAGCTTCTTCCCCCAGACCACAAGGCTGCTTAACAGGCAGTAGCCCTGTGTTCCAGTCCACAGCCAATCACAATTCATGTCACTTGCCTCGTTACAGCATCAAACCTCCATACCACATAAACTCTTTTTGCATCTGTATTTTACTCAAATTATTCATTTTGTTTGCTATGAGTTTACTAATAATAAATGGACAGGGCCAGTATGAAGATGGAGGTGGAGTTGGACTAATTACAGACAGGAGAGAAAATGAACCATGTACATTTGTTTTAATTCTTTTATTCTTAACATTAAGTTCATAAAAAAAGGTTTGGTGGTACAAGTGAAATGTTCACACCGTAAAAAGAGAGTTTTCAGATGGTGTGAAAATTGAGTTTCATAATATAAACATAACAACAAGGAAACAATCGTATTGAGGCATGAAAGCTTGGTTTTAGAAAAACACACAATGGATCAGTACATACATCTATGGGGTCAAATGATGAAAGCGTCACTATGCAAAGTCTACACCTGCTCAGCTTTAATCTACAACTCTCCCTTTCTCTCTTAGACACACACACACAGGCACACACACACGCACACACTCCTTTTTTGGTAGTCTATCATATCTTGTAATGACATTCCAAGTCATTTAATGCTGCCTTTTTTGATGACTATAAAATCCAATCCTTGATCCACAAATTTCATGTTGGGTGATTAATGCTCACAGATGTTGTTCATGGCACTTTTCTTATAGTTGTCTAATTGTAAAAATCATGTCCAAAGTACTCTGTTTTTTCTTGAAACTGCATTGTAACTCTGGCAAAATATTTCACACCAGACTACATAGCATAACCTTTGCCAGACCCTTGCCAGTAACAGCTAGCAGTGACATACCACAAATGTTGCTACAGATGGCTCAGTCACCCTTATTTTTGTACAGAATAACAATATTGGTGTCCCTCGATTGTTGAGAGATAGTCTCCTTGTCCCAGACCTGCAGGATGTATTGGTGGATCACCCTAGTACATATGTAGACACCTCGATTGAGGAGCTCTACTTGTATACAATCACTGCCAGGGGATTTATTGTATTTGACAGAGTTTATAGCTGCTTACAAGAGCTTGAATTGGCTTATTGGGCAGCTAATGCAGGATGGAACTGTAGATCCATATGCTGCTTTGACAGGTGTAATGGAACAGCTCCTAGGTTCATATATGATTTTTATGAAGTTGTAAAGATGTGCATATCTCTTCTAGTGGCATATTTATCTACCATGTATTTATACTGTACAGTACACATAGCTGTTTGTACCATCTTGCACGCTGTTTGCCACTGCTGCCAGAGGATGATAGAAGCCTGGCGATTCAGAGCACTATGAGCTCTATGCATAGTTTCAAGCAGGGGCATGATGGTGTCAGAGTTCTCATTAAACGAGTCTAGATGTTTTTTGGCTTTATAGTCTATTGAGACAACTACAGTTTTATGTAGCATTGAGATTATAGAGGACCATTTCTATGGTGTCATCAAAGCATAAGATGGCCTTGAGCTCTGGTGTTTTCATACCTATAGAATGATGGAACATGTTCCTTGCTGGAGCAGACTCCCAAGCCATTCTACTCTACTCCCATCACAGACATCCCACTGTGGCCAGATTTCAGATATATAGGCTGTGAGGCTGTGAGAAGGCCTAGCAAATGTCTTGATGAGGGAGAGACTTATGCATAGAGCTGCTTCCCTGTTCACCACAAGGGCTAGCCAGTGGCTGCAGACTGCAGGTGAGAGGTCAAGGAGAGCAGAATGCATACATCGACCCTCTAGTCACTGCACTACTGCACTAGGATGCATCACATCGCTCTGTGAGCAAGTCACACCCACCCACACACACACACACATACACACACACACACACAAACAATGTATTAAGCAGTACCTGCTACAAATAATTCAGTATATTCAATGAGGTATTCAATATCTACTGTGAATAATTCTGTATCTGTAACTACAATGAATAAATTCATTATATATATATATATATATATATATATATATATATATATATATATATATATATATATATGTGAGGACATTGAAGGGATGACACACTGCCTGACAGATTATCTCAACTTCTGTGCAGACGTGGTCTCCCCCACGAAGACAGTATGGTGTTACACCAACATCAAGCCATGGGTAACACAGAAAGTCAAGGCTGCCCTCAACAGGAAGAAGGCCACCTTCCAGAGCAGGGAAACGCTGCCTGAAAGAATCCAAGGACAACTACAGGAGGAAGGTGGAACAGAAGCTAGAGGAGAACAGGAAGAGGAGGGTCTGGGAAGGTATGAGAACCATCACAGGCCACAGCACCAAGAGCAGAGGTGTGGGAGGAACAGTGGAGAAGGCGAATGAGATGAACAACTTCTTCAACTGGTTCAACCAACCAATGAACCCCCCACCCTCCCTCCCGCTGCATCTATCTCTTCCTCTTCTGTCAACACATCCTCCAGCAGTTACAACAACATCCTCCTCATCATCATCATCAACCACAACACAGACTCCACTCTTCACTACAGACCAGGTCAGAGATCAACTGAAGAGGCTATACCCCAGGAAAGCAGCAGGCCCTGACAAAGTATGGCCTCGACTGCTGAAGGCCTGCGCTACAGAACTGGGTGAGCCATTCCAGCATCTCTTCAACCTCAGCCTGTAGGTGGGGAGAGTGCCTACCTTCTGGAAGACATCGTGCATTGTTCCGGTTCCGAAAAAGAACCGGCCAAGTGAGCTGAATGACTTCCGACCGGTGGCACTCACTTCCCATCTGATGAAGACATTGGAGCATCTCTTCTTCAGAATTCTTAGACCCCAGTTGCAACATGCCCAGGATGATCTGCAGTTCATGTACCAGGCAGGTGTTGGCGTGGAAGACGCAATCATATACCTGCTACCCTGAGCCCACTCGCACCTAGATAAGGGGAACGGCACAGTGAGGATCCTGTTTCTGGACTTCTAAGGTGCTTTCAACACCATCCAGCCCCTTATGCTTCAGGTCAAACTGAACAGGATATCCAGCTACCTCACTGACAGGCCACAGTATGTCAGGCTGAAGGCCATCACCTCTGACACTGTGAACAGCAGCACTGGAGCGCCCCATGGCACAGTGCTGGCCCCTCTTCTCTTCACCATGTACACGGCAGACTTCTGCTACAACTCAGAACTGTGTCACATTCAGAAGTTCGCTGATGACACAGCCATAGTTGGGTGCATCAGGGATGATATCGAGGAGGAGTATCGGAGCCTGGTGAGGGACTTTGTAGCCTGGTGCCACAGGAATCATCTGCAGCTCAACACCTCAAAGACCAAGAAGCTGGTCATTGACTTTGGGAGGTCCAGACCAAAGTTCTGATTGAGGGAGATGAGGTAGAGGCTGTGGACTCCTACAAGTACCTCGGGCTGTGGATGGATAGCAAGTTGGACTGGTCATGTAACATCAACCACCTGTACAGAAAGGGACAGAGCAGGCTGTACTTTCTGAGGAGGCTACAGTCCTTCAACATCTGCAGGAAACTCCTGGGGATGTTCTATCAGTCCATGGTCGCCAGTGTCCTGTTCTACATAGAGGTATGCTGGGGGGGCAGCATATCCAAGAAGGACACATACAGGCTGGACAAGCTGATCAGGAGGGCTGGCTCTGTGGTTGGCACAAAGCTGGACTCTCTGGTGTCAATGGCAGAGAAGAGGACTCTGAAAAACCTACTGGACATTATGGACAATGCCAGTCATCCTCTACACCCTGTCATTAGCCACCAGAGGAGCCTGTTCAGTGAGAGGCTGCTCCTTCCCAAGTGCAGGACCAATAGACTTAAAAATTCTTTTGTACCGCTCGCCATCAGACTGTACTCTCTGGGGGGAGGAGTTCTAACAGGAGGATGGAGGAACTGAACCAACAGCTAACAGTAACCTGCAACCACCACAACACACTGGACTCTGTGCAATAAACAGTTTTCAAGTGCAATAATAATGTGCAATACCCCCTCCTACAGGACTCTTTTTTTTTCTCATGCACTATTATCTATATTGTATACTGTAATATAGTCTGTTTATTATATATTCTTATATATATTTATATAGTGCTTCTTACTCCTACTAAATCATTTTTCTACCTATCTTTCTGCTTTCTGTACTCTGTACTGTACTGAAGCTGTTACTGGAACCTTAATTTCCCTGAAGGAACCCTCCCAAGGGATCAATAAAGTTCTATTCTATTCTATTCTATTCTATTATATATATATATATATATGAATATTATTCATTATTTACTGTTAATTCTATAGTGTCCATTCTTATTGTAGCTGTGGTGGACTTTATTTAGATTAGCTGACACAAGGAAGGTCAATATGTGTTTCAGTCAGCCATCAAGACCCTGAGAGCCTTCAACATCCCAAACCATGTCAGCATGGACTGGAGTGTGTGTTTTTGTCTGTGGGCTAATATAACATCAAAAAGAAGCAGCCCTTCCTCACCCACCCTTCTATGATCTGAACACATGAAAGCTATATGAGTACTGGAGACATTTTTATATGGAAGGGTGAGGAGAGTCAGCATTTATATTTACTAAAGGAAAATCTCAATCATTCTGTTCAGTCATTTCTGAAACATCTGGCATTTCTGCCCTGTTCCCTGTTCTACCAGTCCATACCAGTACCCCACCAGTGAGGACCAGTGGCCCATCCATCTGGCCCATCAACAGTCACTCTCATTTCATCAGTCTATAAAACCTTAGAAAAATCTGTCTTAAGATATTTCTTTGCCCAGTCCTGACATTTTATCTTATGTTTCTTGTTCAAAGGTACCTTGGCCATGTCCCTGAGTATCGAACACATTGTGCTTTTTGATACTCCAGTAATGTTGCAGCTCTAAAATATGGCAAAACTGGTGGCAAATGGCATCTTGGCAGCTTCATGCTTGACTTTCATCAATTCATGGGCAGTTATTTTGCACCTTTTTTTTCCAACACACTTCTTGCGACCCTGTCGGCTATTTGCCATGAAATGCTTGATTGTTCGGTAATCATGCTTCAAAAGCTTGGCAATTTCAAGACTGCTGAATCCCTCTGCAAGACATCTGACAAATTTTGACTTTTCAGAGTCTGTCAAATCTCTCTTCTGACCCATTTTGCCAAATGTAATGTAGGGTGTTGATGTCACAGTAAGAAAAACCCTATATAAATATAAAGAATATATAATATAGAGACTATATTACAATATACAATATACAATATATATATATATATATATATATATATATATATATATATATATATATATATATATATATATATATATATATATATAGTGCACACAAAAAAGAGTCCTGTAGGAGGAGGTATTGCACATTATTATAATTATTGCACTTTGAACTGTATATTGCACCAAGTCCAGTTGTGTTGTGGTCGTGGGTTACTGGTTGGTTCCCGTTCCCATCCTCCATCCTCCTGTTAGCACTCCTCTCCCCCAGAGAGGAGTTGTACAGTCTGATAGCGTGTGGGACAAAAGAGTTTTTAAGTCTGTTGGTCCTGCATTTGGGAAGGAGCACTCTGTCACTTGGCTCCGCTGGTGGCTGATGACAGTGTGTAGAGGGTGACTGGCATTGTCCATAATGTACAGTAGTCATCTTCCCTGCCACTGACACCAGAGAGTCCAGCTTTGTGCCAACCACAGAGCCAGCCCGCCTGATCAGTTTGTCAAGCCTGTGTGTGTCCTTCTTGGATATGCTGCCCCCCCAGCACACCACAGGACACTGGCGACCACAGACTGATAGAACATCCACAGGAGTTTCCTGCAGATGCTCCTCAGAAAGTACAACCTGCTCTGTGCCTTTCTGTACAGGTGGTCTATGGTACATGACCAGTCCAACTTACTGTCCAGCCACAGCCCGATGTATTTGTAGGAGTCCACAGCCTCCACCTCATCTCCCTCAATCAGAACTGGTTGTGACTTTGGTCTGGACCTCCCAAAGTCAATGACCAGCTTCTTGGTCTTTGAGGTGTTGAGCTGCAGATGATTCCTATGGCACCAGGCTGCACAGTCCCTCACCAGGCTCCAATACTCCTCCTCACCCGACAATGGCTGTATCATCAGCAAACTTCTGGATGTGACACAGCTCTGAGTTGTAGCAGAAGTCTGTTATGTACAGGGTGAAGAGAAATGGGCCACCATCATGCCCTGGGGTGCTCCAGTGCTGCTGATTCCAATGTCAGACTTGATGTCCTTCATCCTGGCATTCTGCGGCCTGTCTGTGAGGTAGCTGGAGATCCAGGCAGGGGTCCACCTGCATCCCATTCAGTTTGTCCTGTAGCATAAGGGGCTGGATGGTGTTGAAAGCACTTGAGAACTGCAGAAACAGGATCCTCACTGTGCCGTTCCCCTTATCTAGGTGTGAGTGTGCTTGGTGTAGCAGGTATATGATTGTGTCTTCCACACCAACACCTGCCTGGTACGTGAACCCGCAGACCATCCTGGGCATGTTGCACCTGGGTTCTGAGGAGACAGAGGAAGAGCCGTTCCAATGTCTTCATCAGATGGGAAATGAGTGCCACCGGTCAGAAGTCATTCACTTGCCCAGGTTTTTTCAGAACTGGAACAATGTACAATGTTTTCCAGAGGGTAGGTACTCTCGCCACCTGCAGGCTGAGGTTGAAGAGGTGCTGGAATGGCTCACCCAGTTCTACAGCACAGGTCTTCAGCAGTCGGGAACATACTTTGTCAGGGCCTGCTGCTTTCCTGGGGCGAAGCCTCTTCAGTTGATCTCTAACCTGGTCTGTAGTGAAGAAATTGCCTTCCTGTCCCTGCTCCGAAAGGCGGCCTTCTTCCTGTTGAAGACAGGTTTTACTTTCTGTGTTACCCATGGCTTGTTGTTGGGGTAACACTGTACAGTCTTGGTGGGGAGACCACGTCTGCACAGAAGTTGAGATAATCTGTCAGACAGTGTGTCATCCCCTCAATGTCCTCCCAGCAACTACCAACTTAATTGGTAGATGGCTTTCAAGCCTATACACCTTTGAGTAGGACAACATGTATAAAAAGGATGATGTGATTAAAATATTCATTTGCCGAATAATTCTGCACACAGTGTAGTGTTTTATGTACACTTTAATATAGACCCACACTTCTGGTTCTCACTCTTATAGCTGCATATTATTTTCATACTAGTTACTGACTAAGACTTTAAACTATTAACTGAATAACAACCTACTGTTTATGGTACTTAAAAGAGATCTTTGTCATTTTTTTATAGTTGCTGCATTATTTGGTTATTTACATCAGATGTCATTTTTTTTTAATGTAAAGAGTACTGGAAACTACTCTTTTACTATGGTCATGAGCTGTGGGTAATGACCGAAAGGACAATGACATGGATACAAGCGGCTGAAAAGGGGTTTACTCCGTAGGGTGGCCGGGCACTCCCTTAGAGATAGGGTGAGATCCTTGGTCACTCGGGAGGAGCTCGGAGTAGAGCTACATCAAGAGGAAACAGTTAAGTGGCCTTTTTGATGCACCCTGGATGCCTCCCTGAGGATGTGTTTCAGGCAGTCTTTGGTCTTGATTTTTCTTGGGAAACACCCATAAAACAAACAAACAAACAAAGAATAACAATCATTTTAATGTGGGTGTGTTTATAGCATAAACCCTGCTGCCTTCCCTGTCCAATTTACTTTGACAAGATGTACTTTGATAGATGATTAGTTTTAAAATCATTGAACAAGGTTTCCATTAAAGATGGTGAGAGATGCTGGGGAGGAAGTGAGGGGCATAATGGTCATACAACTTCAGATGTACCTACAATAAAATAAAATTTACTGTTCATCACATCATTATTCACTGACCAGTATAGCAGAGTTGCAAGGCTCTGTTTATTATAAGTGCCAAGTGAGTGTATTCAACCTTTAATCATCCTTCTAGAAGCCCCTGAGTATCTTTTCTGGATCAATGCCTAGCTATAGAATGCTAAATGTCCTTCAGCTGCAGGGGTCAAAAGTCTGGACGCTCTCACACCAACGCTGGACATACAAACGATTCTTCTCCAGCACAAACTCAGAGCAAAGTACTGTTGATCAATACACAAACAAATCAATGAATCTAATCTTTTTTGGACAGTGGAAATGACCCTCTGGAAAGCTTTCCTGTTCGTTGTGGAGTGCACATCACATCAAAATGTCTGGGCACTCTCACACCAACACTGGTGATAAAAATAATTATTTTCTGGAACAGACTCATTAAGTGTGTCAATCAATATACAACAAAACAATGTAGCTTTGAACAGCTATAGTGCCTTCATTAAGTCACAATAATAACCTAATTACAATATAATTACAGTTATACTGATTGTGTGGACTGTGTGAGCATTGTGGTGTGTTATACAGCACTTTTTAAATGAAACCGTAGATGCCAGTTCATCCTCTTCACCTCCTCTAGTGTATTACAATCTGTTGGAACAATCATGTCATGTATCTGTCCTGTATGACTCCCCTGTCAGTCCCTTCACATCATCGCTCTGTTTTGTTTTGGTTCCCTCACATGCTCCTTAGCATGTGTGTTTTTGTTTTGGTCTTGTCTCCACCCTTGCTCCACCCTGTTCCTACCTGTGTCTTTCGTGTTTGTTCTGTTTCCTAAATATTCAATCCAGTGAGTACGTCCACCTGCCTGTTCATCTGCAAAGACACTGGATAATTTTAATATGATAGTTTATGTTTTTCAATTAAAGTCTATAGTGAAGTCTAGAATCTCTAGAGTGGGAGTCAAAATCAAGTCCTAGTCTAGTCAAGTCTTGAGTCTCTATGGTGCGAGCCAGAGTCAGGTTTTGAGACTCTTGAGTGAGAGTGTCAAGAATCAAATATCTGGGGTGGGAGTTTGAAAAATGTTTCTAGACTTGAGTGATAGTCAAGTCTCTAAAGTGCAACCTGAGTTAATTCCTAAGGTGAGAGACTCAGAGTCTTAAGTCTCATGTCTATGGGATGGGACTTGAGTTGAATCTCTGGGGTAAGAGTCATAATCAAGCCTCAAAACTCCTAGAATAGGAGTCTGAATCAAATCTTTGGGGTGAGAGTGATTCTAGGGTCTAGAGAGTCTAGGGTACAGTTACAGTATGTCTTGTGTCTTTGGGATGGAAGTTGCATCTCACTGGAAAATGTAATGTTTGAAGGATATTCTTTTAAGACATATTGGTTTTTGTGAATATTTATACAGAAACTGAATTAGGTATTGTGAAAATAAACTGATCATCAGTCCTAACAGTATTTCAACTCTGGCTTGCAAATAACCCTTTAACTTCTTGTATTAAAATTAACACTTTTGTAATTTTAGCATAATTAAAAAAAGGTTTACAGGGTTTTACATACATACATGTTGTTAGGGGGAACATAATTAATTTTATGTAAAAGACCATGGCAAGCAATGAATAATATTTAAAATTCATAAAGTGTACTGGAATAATTGTATGAGGGTTGTCATGTCTGCCCTCTCAGTCCAGTTTACCTCTGTCTTCCTGTCTTGTTGTTTTTTCCTTAGAAGCACATGGGTTGTTTTTTGTCCTTGTCTCCTCCTTTCCTCCGCCCATTCCCATCTGTGTCTGATTTGTAACCCTGCCCCCTCGTTATCATGTCCCAGGTGTTGTCTATGTCAATCTGTATTTAAGACCCTTTGTTTCAGTCTGTTTTTGTCAGTCCTTTTGTTACCTACCATGTTTGTTACCTCGGTTAGTGTTATGTTTGTCAGTTTGTTCCTGGTATGTTTTGTTTCCTGTTTGTTAGTATAGGTCCCTTTTGTTTTGTTTGTACTTTGTTCCCCACTTTGTAAGTGCTTTGTTTTTCTTTATTTATATTAAATTCCTACCCTTGCATTTGCCTCCATGTCTTTGTTCTGTCTGCTCACTCTTGACAAGGGTCACTGAGTGACATTTTGCCACTGACCGACATTTCAGCTGTGTAGATCCAGACTTTCTCCTTTTGCCTTGATTAGTAATATTGGTAAACAGTGACATAGTAATTGCCTTACCTAATCACTACATCTCTACACATATTACCTATATTTAATTGTATATCTATAACATATACTGTCCTGAAGCATGTTACATCACTGGTGATCTATCTGATCACTATTGTCCAGATATTGTTGTGGGGGTGGTCTGTTATCAACTGTAACTGAAATAGCAGTGTTACTGGGGTTTTTATATATGTCATTGTCTGCCCTTTTTTAGTCCTGTTCACCTCTGTCTTCCTGTTGCGTTCTAGTGGTCTCTCCACTAAGCACGTTTGTTTTGGTTCTGTCTTCTTTTCTCCGCCAATTCCCATCTGTGTCTGATTTGTAACCCTGCCACCTTATGTCCCAGGGGTGACCAATGTCATGTTGTATTTAAGACCCTTTATTTCAGTCTGTCTTTGCCAGTCCTTTTGTTACCTACCCTGTATGTTAGCATAGCCTGCTTTTGTTTGATTGTACTTTGTTTCCCCACTCTTTATGTAAGTGTAGCTTGCTTTTGTTTTTTGTTTTTTTGTAGTCTTTTTTTCAGTAGAGATCCTGTTTTTTTGTAAATCTGGTTCCTTTGTTTGTATAGGTTTAGTTTAAGTGTATTTTGTGTTAGTTTGTATTCCCCAGTTTTTGTTGGTTAGTATCCCAGGTTTGTTTTTTTCTTTATTTCATTAAATCATCCACCCCAGCGTTTACCTCCACACCCTTAGTCATCTGATCTGTCCGCCCGAACCCGACAATATATGTCAGTGTCAGTGGTAGATTAAGGTATAAGATAAGATACGATAAGATTAGATACCTTGGGAGGGTTCCCTCAGGGTTCCAGCAGCAGCATCAGTATAGTACAGAAAAGAGAAGAAATAGATAATTTTGTAAAGAAAAACACTATATGAATATATAATATATAGATAAATAGTGCATGCAAAAAGAGTCCTGTAGGAGGGGGTATTGCACATTTCTACACATATTGCACAGGTTGAGAGGGAGTCCAACACTGAAATGTTACACGTGTCCTTTACTGACAAATATAAGGCTCTATTATGCTTAATTCTATACTTTCTGAAATTGCCAGCAGCTATTACATTTATCTAACAATGCATTTTTAATGACGGTAAAATATTGGGTAGACATTTATAGACTTAATAATTGAACACATGTTTTAGTCAGCAGTGCTAATGTTGAATGATTTTTGGCTTGTACAATTAAAAAAGGTAGGGTGCAAAAATAAACACCACTGTAACTGGTCAAATGTTTTTTTACTTATTTCAATCAGCTATTGGGTAGGGCTCAATGACTGTAAAATGTTTGGACAGAGAATTATCTCTCAAAAGCTCTAACATCTTTGACTGGTTGCAGTATGATGGTTAGCTCCACCCATTAACATATATTTAATTGGCAAAACCATTATTCAATCAAGTTTTTCTCCTGTATATTGACTTTTCATCTCCAGTATCTAATTCCTGTGGTAATATTGGAACATTTTTTGTTCCCAATTTTTAGACTTGGTATTCTTTTTAAGCATAAGACATTATCATAAGAAGGTAGGGTTACACTTAGGAATTAAATAATTGACAGCCTTGATGAACAGAGACCATCTGTGGTTTGTCACAGGGAACTCAATCAATCAATAAATCAATCAATGTTTATGTATATCGTGCTTTTTACAACAAGGGAGTTGTCACAAAGCAGCTTTACAGAAATCTGAGTCCAAGCCTCAGTTGAGCAAGCCAGCAGACAACAGCGGCAAGGAAAATCTCCCTCAGGCTAGGAGATAGAAACCTAGAGAGGAACCAAGGCTCAAGAGAGGAATCCATCCTCCTCTGGTCTACACCAGGGATCACAGACAAAGGCACATACATGGGTATAAAAGATGTAGAACTGAGCTGTAGCAGAGCTATCAGAAAGCTAGATAAATACAAACTTGTTTATTTAGTTGTCTATCACTTCTGTCCATTCCTTGAAGTCACATGGATTTGTCACAACTGCTGCCTCAAACTCACACATGAACCGAACAGAACAGAAAACTTTAATTGGATAAGACTAATATTTATTATTGACAGACCTTTTTGCTAGCCTCACTGCCAAACCTGATGTTTCATGACATTTCCATACACACTAGTGTTTAGTGTGCCTCTTACTAAATTATTTTGGTGTTTTTTATCTATCTATAATTTAGTGCTTCTTAATAATAATAATAATAATAATAATAATAATAATAATAATTATTATTATTATTATTATTGTTATTGTTGTTGTTGTTGTTATTATTATTATTGTTATTATTATTATTATTTATCTACCTTTCTACTTCTGTACTGATGCTGAATCCCATGCTGATACTGGAACCTTAATTTCCCTGAAGGAACCCGCCCAAGGGATCAATAAAGTTCTATTCTATTCTATTCTTCTATATATATCCTGGTCAGAAAGGCGCAACAGCGTCTTTTCTTCCTTCGGAGCCTGAAGAAGGTTCACCTGTCTCCCAGAATCCACCGCTGCACCTTTGAGAGCATACTCACCAACTGCATCTCAGTATGGTACGGCAACTGCTGCGCTGCTGACTGGAAAGCACTCCAGCGAGTAGTGAAGACGGCCCAATGCATCACAGGCACCCAGCTACCCACCATCCAGGACATTTATCACAAACACAGCCTGGGCAGGGTGAGGAACATCATCAAGGACGTTTTTCATCTGAACCACAAACTTTTCACCCTACTCCCATCTGGCAGGCGTTACAGGAGCCTCTGTTCCCACACCAGCAGGCTCAGGAAAAGCTTTTTTCCTGAAGCTGTGACCATGGTAAACACTGCACGGACACTTTAATTCATTGCACTACCACTTCTGCACGGACACTTTAATTCACTGCACTGCCTTTCTGCATCTTTGCACCCTCACCCACTATCACTGCACTTTATTCATATTCACCAACATAATACTGTATGCTCATTCTGTACAGTACTGTTTGGTATTCGTTTTATAATTCTGTAATACTGTATGCTCATTTCTATTCAGTACTGATTGGTATTCATTTACTGTTGGTATACTGTTGTATCGCAGCTACCACCACATACATACTACATTCTGAACATCTGTTCGGTACATATAATCTACATACTTGTACATTTATATATGCCATACTTATGTATATATATTTATATCCATGCACTTTATGTAAATAACACTGCATATTGCACTTCTGGTTGGATGCTAACTGCATTTCATTGGCTCTGTACTGGTACTTTGCACAATGACAATAAAGTTGAATATAATCTAATCTAATATGTCATCTTATTCAGGACAAAGGTCTACAAAAGCACAGCTACAATTCTTGTTGATAAAGACCACAATGCTAGCACTAAACACTGGTTATTTCTAAAAGAGATGGGTCTTCATTGTGCATTTATATAAACCAAGTGACTCTGAGCTGTACTTCACTCTTAGTTCCCACAGTGTCATACACCCTTCCACCTCTCAGGACTCCATTTCCCAAGATCCCTCAGTCAGTCACCTAACTGATCATGTGACACTCAGATCACAGTCACCTGAGTACTGATTGTTCACACCTGGACTGGGATGTATTTAGGCCTAGCAGTCCCTGCACTCTCTGTCTAGCTTTGCCTGGCCACCTTATTCTCCTTCTGAGTGTTTCTCTTATTAGTCCTTTTGTGTTTGACCCTATTTTCCTGTTTTTTGACTCTGCCCTTGCCTCGTCCTTCATTCTGACCTTCTGGTTTATGATCCTAGCCTGTTTGACCCTGTTTGTGATTTTGCTGACTACTTTACCATTAAATTGGTATTTTTATATCTGCGTCTGCTCCACTCTGTCCAGCCTTGACAAAAAGCTAGACCGATACATGGAAGCAGCAGATATTAACAAGATGTTCCAGGCTGTGTCTGCACAGGGACACTTACTAGGACAGCACGAAACCCGTCTTTCGGGCATTTCTCAATCAGTGGAGGAGCTCACTCAGCAGCAGCGATGTCAGCAGGACCAGCTTGCCCAGATCCTGACTGGCCTACAAGCACTTACCACCTGTGAGCCTTCCAGGGAGATTGATCACCCACGGTCCCAGCTCCATCAGCTTTTCCAGTCTGCAAGCCTGAGCCATATGACGGAGACCTCGAAAAGTGTGGTGGGTTTTTACTCCAGTGCTCCGTTTATTTTGCTAACTCTCCTCCAAGTTCCGACCAAGCTAAAATAGCATTTGTGATCTCATGTCTCACTGGGAGAGCTCTGGATTGGGCCACTGCTGTCTGGGGGTCAATCCAGTCTCTCCCATATCAGAATTTTGAGAATGAATTCAAACAAGTGTTTGATCACGCAGCTGCAGGCAGGTCTGCAGGAGAGCAGCTGCTGGCTCTCCAACAGGGTGCTCGCTCTGTGGCTGCTTATGCACTGGATTTCCGCACAATAGCGGCCGGTAGTGGTTGGAATGATCCCGCTCTGATTAATGCTTACCGGCATGGACTTAATGAGGAAACTTTAACTGAACTGGCCTGTAGAGACTGTGATCTGTCTTTGGACAATCTAATTTCCTTAACCATCAAACTGGACCAACTGCTACAGAAATGCCCGAGAGCACTCGGCAATCCGGTTGTTCCCAAACCTTATCGAAGACACACATCACTCAACCTCACTCCTGTAATTAACGAGGAGCCTAAGCTAGTAGATACGTATCATCTGTCCCGAGAGGAACGACAACGGAGACTCCATAATCATCTCTGCCTCTACTGTGGTGAAGATAACCATGTGTTACGGGACTGTGGCAAATGACCACGACGTGCACGGGCTGCTACACGCGCTAACGTGGTGAGTGTTCCCACTCGGGCTTTAACCTCCTCATCCATCTTTCTACCGGTAATTGTTAGCTACCTGAATGTGTCTCTCTGTTTTCCAGCCCTGATAGACTCTGGAGCAGAGGGGAATTTCATACATTCAAGTGTAGTTGAGAGGCTCGGATGTCCCACAAATGCCCTGAAGTTCTCCCTCAACATGATCGCTCTGGATGGATCACATGTTGGGGGATCTCCCATAACCCACCGAACACCTCAACTATCTGTCCAGACAAGTTTTTTACACCATGAAGAATTGTCCTTTTTTATCACCCCACAATCTGACTACTCCCTGATCCTTGGTCTCCCCTGGTTGGAAACACATAACCCAGTCATTTCCTGGAAACATCGCGACATCATTTCCTGGTCTCCCTTTTGTATTACACACTGTATTCAGCAAGCTAAACTGTCAATTCGTTCTACTAGTATTGAGAGTCCAGACATCAGTAACTCCATTTCAGTGCCCCCCGAGTATGCTGACCTCAAGGAGGTATTTAGTAAAGAGAGGGCCACGACGTTACCCCCTCATCGTCCAACGGATTGTGCCATTGAACTCATAGAAGGGGCACCCTTACCCAAGGCTCGTGTTTACCCATTGACTCAGGAGGAAGAGAGGTGTATGGAGGAATATATATCTGAGGCCTTGGCACAGGGTTTTATTCGTCCTTCTACATCCCCAGCTGCCTCAGGTTTTTTCTTTGTGAAGAAGGATGGTGGTTTAAGGCCTTGCATAGACTACTGTACTCTCAATGATGCCACAAGAAAATATGCGTATCCACTCCCTCTTATACCAGTAGCTTTGGAACAACTGAGGGAGGCTTGCTATTTCACAACTTGATTTGCGCAGTGCCTATAATCTCATCCGCATTCGTCAGGGGGACGAGTGGAAGACCGATTTCATAACGACAAGGGGCCATTATGAATACTTGGTCATGAGCTATGGTTTAGCTAATGCACCGTCGGTGTTCCAATCTTTTATCAATGACATTTTCCGTGACATGTTGGGTTATCTGGTGGCCTATATTGATGTTTTGATTTATTCTCCTACTTTTGAGACTCATGTAATGCATGTACGTTCCGTTCTCAGTAAACTCCTGGAGAATAATTTGTTTGTCAAATTGGAGAAATGTGAATTTCACAGACAGTCAGTTTATTTCCTGGGCTATATAGTTTCAGTCAATGGAATTACTATCAGTGACCAGAAAGTTGAAGCTGTCACCCAGTGGCCGGTTCCTAAAACAGTTAAAGAATTACAATGTTTTCTGGGATTTGCTAACTTCTATAGAAGGTTCATTAGAAATTTCAGTAGTCTTGCAGCTCCACTAACAGCTGTTTTGAAGGGAGCACCTAAAAGACTTGTGTGGTCGGAATCAACTGCCGAGGCTTTCAGCAGACTTAAAAAGGCATTTTCCTCAGCTCTAATACTTAAAACACCCTAATCCCAGCCTTCCTTTTGTAGTGGAGGTGGACGCCTCAGAGACTGGGGTTGGAGGTGTACTCTCTCAGAGAAGTGGCTCGCCATCCAAACTTTTTCCTATCGCATTTTTTTCACAAACTCAGTCCAGCCGAACGGAATTATGGCATCGGGGATAGGGAGCTATTAGCTGTCAAGCTTGCTTTGGAGCAGTGGCGTCATTGGCTGGAGGGTGCTGCGCACCCTTTTGTAGTTCTCACAGATCATAAAAATCTGGAATTCATCCGTTCGGCTAAAAGACTTAATTCTCGTCAGGCCAGGTGGTCGCTTTTCTTCTCAAGGTTTCGATTCACGCTCACATATCGTCCAGGGAGTCGGAACAGAAAAGCGGATGCTCTCTCTCGACTTCATCAACCTATTACGGAAGAGGAAGGTGAACCACCCACCATACTACCAGAATCTGTCACAGTAGCCCCTGTTCGATGGGACATAGACGAGGCCATCAAGGCCGTACTCCAAGAACATCCTGCTCCACAGGGGGTCCCCAGTGGTATGTTGTACGTGCCCGTGGCTTACCATGATAAGTTACTTACTTGGTCTCACTCAACTCTGTCTGCAGGTCATCCAGGTGAAACGAGAACTCTACAACTCTTATGGACACGGTATTGGTGGGAAACCATGAGGGAGGACGTACACCGGTTTGTCTCATCTTGTTCGGTTTGCGCTAAATGTAAAATTCCTAAAACATTACCGGCAGGCAAATTAATGCCACTACCCATTCCCCATCGTCCCTGGACCCACATAGCATTAGATTTTGTTACCGACTTACCACCCTCGGCAGGCTATACCACAGTTCTCACCATAATAGATAGATTCTCACGATATGTCAAATTCATCCCATTTCAGTCATTGCCCACGGCCATGGAGACTGCGAAAGCTCCATTTGAACACACATTCCGACATTTCGGTATCCCTGAGGACGTATTGACAGACCGGGGTCCGCAATTCACTTCCCATGTGTGGCGTGCCTTTTTTGAACACCTGGCAGTAAGTGTAAGCCTCACTTCAGCGTATCACCCTGCGAGTAATGGACAGTGTGAGCGTGTTAATCAGGAACTTGGCAAGTTTCTAAGAATTTATTGCCATAACAACCCCACAGACTGGTCCCAATTTTTGATTTGGGCAGAGATTGCCCAGAATTCCCTTACACATAGTACTACAGGCCTAACGCCATTTCAGTGTGTTCTTGTTTACCAATCAGTCATGGCCCCCTGGACTGCTGCTCAGACCAATGTTCCAGCTGTGGATGAATGGATGCAACGGAGTGAACAGGTTTGGGAACAAACCCATGTTCACATCCGAGAAATGATTCAACGGTATAAGGATCAGGCCGATCGTTGGAGAGGAGCCATGCCATCCTATCAACCCGGTGATCGAGTGTGGCTCTCCACTAGGGATTTCAGGTTTGGGGGAAGCTGCAGGAAATTGCAACCCAAATACGTGGGACCTTATGTGATTGCTAAACGTCTGAATGAAGTCACTTACCAGTTGAAACTACCTTCTTATCTTCGCATATCTAATTCATTCCATGTTTCCCTCCTCAAGCCTGTAATTCCAGGACCCCTGGAGGAGGTGCTGCCAGAAGACGTGCCCCCTAATCCTGTCAAGGTGGATGGAGCTCCTGCTTATGCTGTGCGGGAGTTGTTGGACTCGCGGAGGCGTGGTGAAGCGTTGCAGTACCTGGTGGACTGGGAGGGCTATGGTCCTGAGGAGAGAAGTTGGGAGCTGGCAGCGGGCATTCTTGATCCTGGACTGGTGGCAGATTTCCATGCCAGGCATCCAGATAGGCCTGCCCCTTGTCCTAGGGGTCGCCCTCGGGAACCCCTTTTCATCTCTCGTCCAGTTCACCAGAGGGGGCGCTCTGCTGGTCCTCGCTTGTCCCATTCCTCTGCGGGCAGCAGGACTCCTGTCTCATCCCTCAATACTGTTAGCGGAGAGGGGGCTCGTCGTCGTGGTCGCCCTCGTTCCGGGGCTCGCACCTCAGGGGGAGGAACTGTCATACACCCTTCCACCTCTCAGGACTCCATTTCCCAAGATCCCTCAGTCAGTCACCTAACTGATCATGTGACACTCAGATCACAGTCACCTGAGTACTGATTGTTCACACCTGGACTGGGATGTATTTAGGCCTAGCAGTCCCTGCACTCTCTGTCTAGCTTTGCCTGGCCACCTTATTCTCCTTCTGAGTGTTTCTCTTATTAGTCCTTTTGTGTTTGACCCTATTTTCCTGTTTTTTGACTCTGCCCTTGCCTCGTCCTTCATTCTGACCTTCTGGTTTATGATCCTAGCCTGTTTGACCCGGTTTGTGATTTTGCTGACTACTTTACCATTAAATTGGTATTTTTATATCTGCGTCTGCTCCACTCTGTCCAGCCTTGACACACAGTTACATGCCGTTTTCTAGGCTTTATAACTCATCAGAGAATCAGACAGTCAGGGTAACTACAGACATGATACACATTATGTAAGCCTTACCTTATCTAACAATGGTGATCTCATAATTGTGTGATGAAATACAGTCATATGAAAAAGTTTGGGCAATAGCTGTTGCAAACCCCCAAATATTTCTAAATAAAAATGATTAAGATTAATAGGGGTGCCCAAACTTTTTCATAATTCAGTTCAGAAAACAGCTACCAACTGTATTAAATCCCAGTTTAAATGCCAAAGGAGCCTTTCAGTACATGGATTCTGCATGCAGAAGGGGCAGGGCTGACCCAGATATCTGATTACAGAGCACAATAATGGCTCTCTTTCTTCACTCACACAGCGTTCATCAAAATTCTTGCATTTGCAAGAACACTTTCTGGCATATAAAGTGTTATTTAGTCCTTATGAGCCAAAAAAAAAACATTGTAAGTGTATTTTTGTTCATATTTCATATTTACATGTCAAAGACAAATTTGAGTAACCCAAGATCTCCTGAAAATAACAATGCTTGACATATCTTACTGTCTCCTATTAATACTATAATGTTTGGGCAACATATTTAGCATTGGGTTCTAAAGGATAATGTTCAAAGAGCTCTTGGTACTATTGTAACAACATATACATCAACAGCGAGGGTCCTGCAAGTGCAATGAAGGGAGGTGAAAGGGTAGATAAAAAGGGGAAGGTGAACAGTGACAATGTTAAACAGTGTTATGGATGAAAGTACCCCACCTCAGTCCACTCAAATAACATTGCCTGGCCTCCTTGCTCTCCCCTCCCCAGATTGAATGTTGCTGTCCCCTGTCATGCATATTCAGGGAGCTGTAAAAATGAAAAAGGGAAAAGAAAATGTCATTCATATCTTATTAAAGCAGAGTGATAGTTGGCAAGGCTACATCAGATTACTTTAGTAACATAATGTTAGTGCTGTAGCATCAAGGTTTTCAAGGACAAGCACAACATATATAATGTAACTTGCTGTTACTCCTTTTGCTGAACTGTATACCTATTTGCTTCACCTGCTACATGTTCACACCTATAGTTATGTCCTCACCTCTGTATATCCATTCTTTGTTGCTTATAAAATCTTTTTTTTTTTTTCTTTATACTCAGTGCTTGAATTTTGTTTATAGTATGTAAATATTCTATATTCTAATATTAGACAGTCTAATCAGTGTAGTATGATTAGCTTGGTTACCAAATAAAAAATGGTCATGTCAAAATCAAATGCAGTATACACTATGCTGGTCAAAACCTCCTTAACCAGCTAGTTTACCGGCATGTGTTCTTGCCTGGATTACAAGCTTTAAATTCACCTTTACAATCAAAGTCCTGAGGTGGCAAGTAGCTAAGTACAAGTACCTTAAATACCTTAAGTGACAGTACTTAAGTAGATTTTTATTTTACTTGTGTGTTACTGTCACTTATACTCCCTATGTTCAAACAATTACATTAACATTGGCTTATTTCACATTTTTGCTACACTTTAAACTTTAAACAAGGGGCTAGTGGCTCCTTGTTTGACAATTGCGCAATTGAATTTTCTGTTTTTCGTTAAATAGCAAGGATTCTCATTGTTATAGTAGGTACTGGCATGAAACTCCTCCTATATCAGTTTAAAACAAGGTGATAGTGATCCAGTCTAGAGACAGTATATGGATGTGATGGTGATCACACTCCTCCTATATCAGTTTAAAACAAGGTGACTTGATACTTAAGACAGTATCAAATCAAATTAAATCAAATTAAATTTTACTGTCACATCACATTACACTAGTGGAAGAGTCAGTGAAATATTTGGTGCAAGGTGCAAGTGCCTTGCAGTAGTAAAACAGATGCAAACAATCCCAAAGTACAAGAAAATAAAAATAAGAATAAAGATAAGAATATACTGATATGTGATATAAATAGAATATTTACATATTAACTTACACTACACATATATAATGGCACTGTAGAAGTATGGGTATGTAGAAACTACAGCGCCCTCCATAATTATTGACACCCCTAGTTAAAATAAAAAATAAAAAATATTGCAGCAGCATAAAAAATTAGAAAAAAGCAACCTTCAACTCAGGTGAAAAAAAGAAAGAAAAAAAATCGTGTCTAAGAAATAATTATTTCCCATAAAACGTTCCACAATTATTGACACCCTGTAAGGAGCCGCCCGCAATGCCACCGCTCAGCCGCCAGGGGGCGGTTGGTGACTGGAAAGATCTGATAATGAACCTGATTGAGTCCAGGTGTGGTTGGTCTATTTTAGCGGCTTGTGCCCCACACTCGTTGCGGTTTGTTGGGGTCTATTTCCTCCTGAGATGCTGCTGGTAATCTCTGGTATTTTCCTTTCTCAATCTGTCCATTCTCCAAAGTGGGAAGTGTTCCAACCTTTTTAAAAATATCTCTTTTTCTCTCTGCCTCCTCCCAGCAAATGGACCAGAGCTTATCTTCTTTCCTTCCTTATAAAGTGGGGAAGTGTGTTTCTTTCTCTCACCAAAAGAGTCTATTCAGAAAAGAAAAGAAAAAAGAAAAGAAAGACTTTAGTTTTCCCTCCTCTCTCTGTGGAGAGATGTTTGTTTCTGTTTCCCCTCTACACAAGGGTCTCTAACCCAGTTAGCTCACCTGGTTAAAGCGCGTGCCGCAGGGCCAGTTGTGAATAGGTGTAACAGACAGCCAGCCAATAGAATAATTTCTTTGTTGTTGTTTTTTTGTATGTATTTTCCTTTCATTGAAAATCTCAATTGAAAATGTTGTGTAGTCATCAAACACAGATCCAGAACAATTAATTATCAGAATTAACTTTTAAATAAAGAATAAAGACATGAATTTTGGTTTCAAGGATTGATAAATGTACTTCTTGAATTGTATATATATTATTTATATATAAAACACTACAAAAACACTGTTTAACTCAATGAATCCTTTGTGTGGCCAGTTGCAAATAGGTATAACAGCCAGCCAGGCAATACAATATTTTCTTTCTTTTTATTTTTGTTTATTTTTTTTCCTTTCAGTGAACAGCTGTGAATTGTTTAGCAATTGTGAATTGTTTAGGTGAGGAAAAAGGAAAAAGACTGTAAAATTTCAAATAAAACTTTTTTTATTTGCATTTATCTTTGACAAGCATAAATATACAAACACAAGCATAAATATACAAACTAAAAATTATTTGAAATATATACATTATTTTTATCACACTCCTGGTGTGGTAATGACTGAAGATACACAAAAACACAAAACACACAGACACACAAAAATATATTATTATTGTTATTATTTTATTGCCATTCCCAAAATGAGACTGTTTGGATTGTTTGGTCCCTGTTTCAATTCCATTTGGCAGAACCTGCAGCAGCTGGCTGCCTGTTTGGGGTCTGGTCTTTTCTGCTTTTTCTCTCCTGTCCTCTGCCCGTTTCCTGGTGGCCTCCAACTCCCGCTGAAAGAATTTAGTCTGGGCAAACTCTGCAAAGAGCATTTGGGGGTTAGAGAGTCCCTCAGCAGCATACATTTGATGCACCTTTTTGGAGCAATAGAAGTACCGCACAGGACCTTGCTGGTAGAAAAATTGGACAGAGGATCCATTGCTCTCAAATCTGGACTTGGGCTGTCCACACTCAAGCCAGGTCTTTGTCTGCCTTTTCTTCTGCTCTGGTTGATGTTGTGGTTGCTGCTGCTACTGCTACTCCAAGATGTTCGCCACAATTTTCTCAACGGAGTCTGGAGTCAGAGGTGTAACCAGAGCAGGTGCAGGTGGGTTGACAACAGCTACCTCTATGGTGACAACAGGAACACTGGCAGTCTCACTCCCCACTGTCAACGAGTGGCACAGTTGCTGACTCTCCAGAAGTTTTTCTGGACTCGTGTTCAAGGATGAACTTGTGTTTTACCAGGTGCTTTACATATCGGGATATGTGCAACTTGGTTGTGGGGTGCAGCAAGCTGTTGGGATCTGCAGCAGACTGATGTACCATGTCTGTATATTCCTGATCCACTAGCTTCAGCGTGTCCTTCTCCCAATGGTACTTCTGCAGCAAGTGGTCAACTGCAGCTTTCATGGGTGGTGTCCAGCCAAAAATCTAACACAAAAATTCTGCCACCAGTCTTTATGGGTCCAGTGCGGGCACTCTTTGGAGAAGACCTCAGTGGCAGGGGCAGGGCATGCAAGATTTCTAGAACACAGTAAAGCAACAACAGTTTCTTACTCTTGTTATCGCATTACTATTTAATGCAAACATGTAGTTCCAAAACTTTGTTTACTTACCCATTTCTCCCGGAGGTTCCTGGTGGTCTTCTGACAGCTCTTTCTGCTTTACCAGTCCAACAGCAGAGAGTGAATTGCTGAGGGAGGGTGATGGTCCAGGGGATGCCATGCCAGAGTGTGGTGTTTGGCTGGAGAAGGGTACCACTTCCAGAGCTTGGGATTTGGTGGGTGATGGTAGCACTAGAGCAACCTCTCTCTTCTGAGTCCTGTAATTGTTCCAGTCCAGTGAAACTGGACAGCAGTCTGGCTCTCTGTACTCAATACCAAACCTTTCTCCAGTGTCTCTGTCACAGAGGTGAAGGATTGGATACTTATCCTGTCCAGTCACTCTATTGGAGGCGGAGTTCAATTCAGCCATCAAAGCTGGATCGAAGACAGCAGGGAGGATAACACCTGGCTGTTTAAGGTCCACCATCCGTTGATGGTTCCACCGTGCCACCCCAGTCATGCCCTGGGCCTGGAACAATTCCATGGAGACGTGAGTTCCAGTGATCCAGTGGGCCTGGTGGAAATAGTACCCTTCTTGCTGTGAGGTGCCTCGGACAGGAATCCAGATTGGGACTTTAGTACCTTCACCAGGCATGTGGTTCAGCTGAAGAGTTCCCCCATACCTGTACATTATACCCTCAGAAAGTTCAGGGTCACTGAAGCAACCACAAGGAATGTGTACCCTTTGTATGCGCCACACATTTAGCATGGATGGCTTGAACAGTGGGACATTGTTGGGGTCTGTGGCCAGATAAAAATGATGAACAGCGGATGATGCTCTGAGATGCACTCCCTTAAAAAACACCTCAGGCAATGGAACAAGTCCAGTTTCACCACAATGTTGGCACTGTATGGGACCGTGAGGCACACTTGCTCGTCAGACATGCACAGGTGGCCCAAACAACAACAGAAGGGGTGGTCTTCCAGGCATTACAATGCACATGTTCATTAGGGATGCAGTCTTGGATTTTTAGAGGTGCAAAACAGTCCCTAATGCAGGATAAAGAAAAAAAGATACAGAACTTGAATTTAAAAACAAAGAAATTGATTTTTGTTAACATTATATATGTAACGTTTGTATATTACACTGGCAGATTTAATACTAGAGAAAAAATAAGACAGAAATTCTCACTTGTCCATCCAGTGGAAGCTTGCTTTTTCTACTCCCGCTTCGCTTTATCGATTGGACAACCCTTGGAACATTGGCTCCAAGGACCATCACCCAGGATACAATTAGCCAGTTCTCATTCATGATAGCATAACTTGACAATACCCCAGATGCCAATGTGACTTTGCGTGCAACCTTCCTGGTGTGGTCAGATCTGAAAACTTGCCCAAAGGTGCCCTGGAGGAGTTTGGTCATGGCTGGATCTTGACGTCTGTACTCAGGTAGAAACCCCACACCAGCCATCTGCATCTTCATAACAAACTGCCCGATTGTCTGCTGTGCATACACGCCGGCCTCAGAATCCCTGACACTTTCCATGGCATGCAGATATGCCAGGTGAGCTCGCTCATACTTGAGGTGCATGAGCACATTCACCTGGTGTGCCATGTCTGTTGGGGACTTGCCATTGCTCCTCAGCTCGTCCATCACAGACTTGCAGATTGCCTTCTTGTATGTCAGGAATGCAGGAAGAAGGTTGGTAAACTGCTTGAGCAGTTTCTCCAGCCATCGTGGGCTGTCAGAAAACCAGATCCTCTTGTATGCCTTCTTGTATGTCAGGAATGCGGGAAGAAGGTTGGTAAACTGCTTGAGCAGTTTCTCCAGCCATCGTGGGCTGTCAGAAAACCAGATCCTCTGACAGGCCTTGCAGCAGAGTCGTGAGGACAGTATGTAATACTGACCACTGGTGCCACACACTCTGCTGGCCTGCCCACACCAGCAGAGACCACCTGAGGATGAGAACAGCTGTAGATACATGGCAGAATGTAACAGTTTCTCAACCTGACCATGAGGTCACTCTCTGGCTTCCAGATGAAAAATGGGTGGAGCTGAAAGACATTGGGGGATGGGAGTTCCACCGCCATATCAATGAGCTCAGGTTGTGGAGGAAGATGCCACAGCGAAATTGCATTCCCTGGATTTCACACTGGGTGAGATCCTGAAGCTCTGTCCTCATCCACATCTTCTGGTGCTGAGAACAGTTCCACGCATGTTCATGGACAGGCACAGGTGGTTGCTCTGAGGGAACTAGGATTTAAAAAGTCAGATTGAAGAAAACAAAAAGAAAGAACAGTACCATTATTATAGGCTGCATAATTGATAGCTTGAATAAATACAATGTTAAAAGCAGAGTTAAGTCAACATCTTAACTATGTCAGGATTATGCAAAATGGAGGAGAGCTGTACATTCTTACCATTTTGGCCATCTTCAAAATGAAGAACCTTGTGTGCAGAGGTGCAAGCAGTGCTTGTGATTCCTGAAAAGAAATGCAGCCTCGCTGTCATGCATTTGTAGACTATATACATTATGATATCATGATAAAATGTGAAGGAGTTGGAAAAGTTAATGATACTCCAATTCTGAAACCTTTAGTGTAAAAACCTGTTGCAGATGACACTCCTGGTGTGGTAACGACTGATGGCACATCATCAGGTAACACAAAGACACAAAGAAAGGAAGACATAGAGATGTCAGATACAAAGCCTACAAACCTAACGGTCATACATTCTGATGTTTCGTCTGTGAAATAACAGTGTACGTACAGCTCTGCACTTGTAGCTTTGAGGTTGAGATGTTCAGCATTGCTCTCTCCAGCTCTTCATCCATCACTATGGCCCAAAAGAATGTAGAAGAGTGTAAAAATTCTAAATAAGTAGTAGTTTCTCCAATGTAAGATTAAATAAATGAATAAAAAAGCATGAACCTTTTAGCACAAATTAATACATAGAAAAAGTAAGACAATCTGCTCATACAGAAACACAGGCATAGCATACAAAAAGAGAAAATTGTGAATGAAAGTTTGGTTTGAGCTGGTTTGGGAACAGAGGCCAACTGCCGCCTCTTCCACAGGTACTGCTGCAGCTTGTGCATACGGGTCCCTGAGATGCACATGTTTGTCATGATGAAGTCTGCGTAGCCATCAGCTCTGCTGTCCCATATCTCCTTCCACATGCTCTTGGTCCTGAAGCCAAGCCAACCAACTGGTCATCTTCTGACAAGGCTGCTGCCACGTCCACTCCACTGGCCTCGTAGCTGAGAAGAGACTGGATATCTGCAAAACTGTGAGCATACTGCACAAACGACTGTAGGCTGTCCTTGCTATGCCCCTCGGCCATACAGATACCTGCAGCCTCTTCCTTCTGGAGGCTCTTGATGAGGTACATAGTGTATCCTACATCATTCTCCAAAAGCCAATGGAAAATCTTCCATTTATACTTCCCAAACTGCAGCATGTTTTGTCCCAGCACCTCGATCACATCTGATGCATCTCCTCCTCACTGCCATACACCTGCCAGAGCATCCCTCCGCACAATGTCCTGCCTCAGGGGTGCAGACCTGTCCTGCAAAGCAGGGTCATCCCAGATCCGTCAGGCTTCTGGAGACGGGTCTTGGAGGAGAAACCCTAGTGGTCCCTTGCGGAACACAACGTGGGTTTTCCCTGGGAAGAAAATTGTCTGGTGTCACAGATTTCTCATCCTGCAGTTTGATAACTAAGCAAACAAGTGTGTGTGGACAGTAAAGCCTTCCCCTAAACTTCAGATAAGTCTTTCATTTACCCGGACAATGAATACATTAATTTTGGCAATAAAACAGAATAATTGATGGTTGAGTGTGAGAGGGCCATCTAAAGTATAACTTTAATCAACACCATTGATGTCAGAATTGCACTGTCTATTTAATTAGCATATGATGCTAACAAGTAGCGAAATAAACTAAACTGTTTTTCAATGAGATGAAAACCTCACACTTTATCTGTATAAAACAATCCGTTTCAGTCATTATTCAGCAGTTATTCTGCTATTATCTATGTATTTCCAATTAATGTATCTTTACCTTTGTAATCAAAGATAAAATGAGGTGAAAAATCATTGCTTGTTGCTAAGGATTTTGGCACGTCTGTTTCTATTGAAGTTCGACTCGAGAGTAAAGAGTTTCAGGGGCCACGTCTCCTAAAAACGGCCAAACTGCACCAGTGAGCCATAGTGGCTGAAAGTATATTACATCTGTAGTTTCAGGGGCCACGTCTCCTAAAAACAGCAAAACAGCACCAGCGAGTCAGTGGCCGAAAGTATATTACATCTGTAGTGGTTTAGGACTACCATTGAGAATGAATGGGAATCGGTTTAGGGCCGTTTAGCTAAACAATTCTCGACTTCCGCACAGAGGGGACGCGTGTGTGCTCGTTTGGGTTCAAATCCCACAACTGATGGATCTGTTTATTTTCTTTTTAAACACAAATAAAATCTTTAATTTCCAGTTCAGATCACTGGATCATTCCCTCCCCTAGCGATCTGTTTGTTAACCCTTTCACTTCTCTGTTCCCCTGAGCACTCATAAGCCCTACCACCAACAAGCCACTCCCAGTTACCATAGAGCGGTGGTAAACACATTGCTCTTCATCTCGGCACTGTGAGTTTGATCCCCACTTAAAGCTGGTCTGCTTTGTTATTTGCATTTGAGTCCAGATTCAAAACACACCCACAGTCACAACTGGTGGATTTACAAATCCACCCTGGTGGGTTTACAATTAAATTCCACCTGAGTTGTGCCTCGTGATACACCCTTAACAATTTCTTAGAAATAAATGTATTTGAAGCATTTATGTAATTTCTACAGTAGTTTATAAAGTGGATCAAAGTATCTAGAAACCTATCATTAATAATTCATAACTTCCTGTTTCCCTGGGGTATAAATGTGGCATTCCACTGAGACCTATTTCTCTTACTCACTCAAACATGGGAAAGACAAGAGAACACACTTTTCAAGTAAGGCAGATTTGTGTCCACCTTCATAAATCAGGCAATGGCTACAAGAAAATAGCCATTTACCTGCAGATGCCCTTATATACAGTCTGAACATCAAAGAGTTCAAAGTTTCCCAAACAAATATCAGGCACTATCTACATGCCAACAAGCTGTTTGGGAGGTATGCAAGGAGAAAGCCTTTTCTGAGTCATACTCATAAGTGTAAACAGGTGGAGTTTGCCAAGGGGTGCTGGGATTTTAACTGGGACCATGTGCTTTGGTCAGATGAGACCAAGATAGAGCTTTTTGGCAACAAGCACTATAAGTGGGTCTGGCGTAATAATATTGAAATATTTGGACATTTTAAATCAGAATCTGGTGGCCTCTGCCCAAAAGCTGAAGATGGGTCATCAGTGGGTCTTTGAAGATAATGACCCTAAACATGTGGCCAAATCTACTCAAAAATGGTTCACAAGGCACAAAATCAAGCTCCTCTCATGGCCATCTCAGTCCCCACACCTCAACACAATAGAAAACCTTTGGGGTGAGCTGAAGAGGATTGTGCACAGGAGAAGACCCAGGACTCTGGATGATTTAGAGAGGTTGTACAAAGAGGAATGGTCGAAGATCCCTCTCTGTATTCTTCCACCTTGTGAACAGTTATAGGAGAAGATTCAAGTCCTGTCATGTTGGCAAAAAGAGGTTGTACAAGTACTAACACCAAGGGTGCCAATAATTGTGGCACACATGATTTCATTCAAAAGATTTATTTCTTAATGTGTGATTTCTTTTTTTACCACAAAGGCACTTGAATTAAAGCTTAGATTTTTCTTTTTTTTTGCTTTGTTCTCCTATATTATGTTTTTTTTTTAAATGTAGCCCTCATTTGCTCTGAGGGTGGGGTGTGTTTAATAATCCTGAGTCATGGGTGTGGTTCTCACCTGTTACAATCCAGTGAATTCCAGATACATTATCATTACCCAAACCTAATGCACATCTACAGTTACTGACCATATACCAAATTAAGTGGAAACCGACACAGTAATTGTAACTTAAACACATGTATTATTAACTCAAGACTATATTAACAAACTCAATATTTATCCAAATTTTACACCCTTATAACCTCTCTGCTGACAAACTGAAAGATAAAACAAATAAACGTTGCAGGCCTGTTATTTGGACTTGCTGTGGCAGAAAGCCTCTTTGGTTCACCGTGCTAGTGAACTGAGCTGAAACATGTCTGGAGAACGCCAACTTGTCCCTCGTAGACTGGCGTGAGGAACCCCAAGCGTTCACCCAGCGCTGATCTTTCCCAGAGTAACAGAGTATCTCTAGAATATCACTAACCCGGACAGGGTATAGTACTCTCTACTAAACTGTATTATCCTCTGAATTACAGTTTCAAACCTTAAGTATGGAGAATGGTCCAGACTCATCACCGCTTCTCTCTCCTCCAGGTGTGTGTCTCTCTCCCTCACTCCAATCAATCTCTCTCTAGCCCCTCCTAGATCTCTAGCCCCTGCCTCTAATCTCTCCAACCCATTGGATGAAGGGGTGACTCTTATTACCAACAAATAGCCTTTCAGCATACTGTCAGATCACCAGATACATCACCCATCTGCAACTACCCCCTTTCTTTTCTCTCTCTCTCTCTCTAACATACCCAATGGCCCACTGAACTTAACAGTTCTTCTACCTGAGAAACTAAACGCATCCTAATGCATTAACAAAATCATGACCAGGGTTATTGTCTAAAAAGTTGGAACATTTACCACACTCAGGTGATTCTTCTACCCCGTATGGACCAAAGACACCTCCCTCTGTTCAGGCAGAACTTCACTGAGACTCCTCTCAACAGTGTCCTTGCTGTTCTCTGAATGTAAGTCCACACTGTCTGCATCCTCAGAAATGTCTGTTTGATTCACTTTCTCACTGTTGGCATCCACGTCTTGCGAATGACTGGGATCATCATTTCCATTCACGTTTGTCTGCTTTGGAAATAATGCCTGTTACTGAGACAGTCCACTTCTCCATTGGTCTGGATGTCTACAGTAGAATCTTTCTTCCTCAGAATCTGACAAAACACTGTTACACTCAAATGATGTTCAACCTCTTTCTTGGATGACTTGTTCAGTCATGTAGTTTTCAATTGAACTTTCAAAGAACTGAGATCAGTCTGGATGTCCCCTGCTTTGGGCAAATGAATAAGACATCCAACTGGAAGTAAATGGTCCCTGTGAAGTATCTTTACCAGCTTTGTTACTTTTTCAGGCTCTACACGGTACACAGACAGATTAGGTAACTGTCCTAATACTACTTTGAAATCTCATCCTTGTTCAGAATGAATCCACACAGGCAACCCACAATGGACAAAGAATTTCTCTACTAATACCTTTGCTGTGGTCAACACCTTCTGGTCCCATGTTGGGTAAGCCTGGGCATACCGAGTAAAATGACCGGTCACAATTAGAATGTTAGTATGCCACTGGAGTCAGGCTCCAATGAGAGAAAATCAATGCATGCAAGCTCCAAAGGGCCATTAGGCGAGGGAGGCGAGGGGGGCTACGTGCTAAGCTAAGGCTAAGCCCCCACCGACCACCGGTCTCCAGCTTATTTCTAGCCAATATACGGTCTCTAGCGAGCAAAATGGACGAGCTGCGACTATGGACCAGCACACAGAGATGGGTCAGGGAGTGCAACATCATGATTGTGACAGAATCGTGGTTGAACAGCGACATTCCCGACACCGCAGTGGAGCTGGAAGGGCGCAGTATGTTCAGAGCGGATAGAGTGGCTGAGGACTCCGGTAAGAGCAGAGGCGGGGGGTTATGCATCTACACATCGGAAATGTGGTGCACAGGCTCCACCGTAACCGAACGTTGGTGTTCTCCTAACTTGGAATATCTGACGGTAAAGTTTCACCCGTTCTATCTACCAAGAGAACACTCAGCTATTATCGTCGCTGTTGTGTACATCCCTCCTGATGCGAATGCCAAACTAGCTATGGAGGAGCTCTGTCTATCAATCAACAAACAGCAAACTGCGCATCCAGACGGACTTTTCATTGTTGTGGGCGATTTCAACCATACCAACTTGAGATCCGTGCTACCTAAATTCCACCAGAATGTCTCCTGCCCAACAAGAGGAGACAGAACCCTCGATCAAGTGTACACAAACATCGCAGATGTGTACAAGGCTGTGCCCCTCCCCCACCTGGGGCAGTCACCTGTCATTGTTCCTGCTCCCGAGGTATGTGCCACTCATCAAACGTGTGAAAACAACAACAAAGACTGTTAAAGTATGGCCAGAGGGGGCCATCTCCACTCTACAGCATCAGCTTGACAACACTGACTGGAGTGTGTTCTCCTCTCAAGCCACCACAGACTCTCACACGGACTTGGATGAGTACACCTCTGCTGTCATGAGTTATATTAACTCATGTATTGACAAGGTCACTTCTGTCAAGCAGCTGAAAATCTTCCCTAATCAGAAACCCTGGATGAATGCGGAAGTTCGCCTACTGTTGAAAGCACGTAACGCTGCTTTCAGATCTGGTGATGCAGAGGCTTACAGCTCAGCCAGGGCAAATCTGAAAAAAGGGATCAGGAACGCCAAACACACCTACAAACTGTCTGTTGAAGAGCACTTCCACAATTCCGAACCACGCCACATGTGGAAGGGCATCCAGAACATCACAGGCTACAGACCTCAATCCCTGACCCCTACAGCCAGTAGTGTCTCTCTACCTAATGAGCTTAACCAGTTCTACGCTCGTTTTGACCAGAGGAATGACCAACACGGCACATGAAGTAGACCCCCCACCTTTTGAAGCCCCCTCAAACTTTCCTCAGCCAATGTGCATTCAGTACTCAGTAGGGTACATGCACGGAAAGCTGCCGGCCCAGATGGTGTGCCTGGACGTGTTCTCAGAGAATGTGCTGGACAATTAGCCCCGGTCTACACTGACATCTTCAACCTGTCACTGGCCCGAGCGACTGTTCCAGCATGCTGGAAGACATCCACCATCATACCGGTACCAAAACACTCATCTGCAATGTGTCTCAACGACTTCCGTCCAGTCGCACTCACCCCCATAGTGATGAAGTGCTTTGAAAAACTGGTCCTCAGACACCTAAAGGCAGAGCTACCTCCATCCCTGGACTCCCACCAGTTTGCATACCGCACAAACAGGTCGACCGAGGACGCAATTTCCACTGCTCTTCACTCTGCCCTCACCCACCTGGATGAAAGGAACACCTACATCCGCATGCTGTTCATCGACCTGAGCTCTGCCTTCAACACTGTCATCCCGACTAGACTGGTTACCAAGCTCAGCAACCTGGGAATCTGCACCCCCATGTGTGACTGGGTTCTGGACTTCCTGTCTAACAGACCCCAGTCCATGAGATTGGGCAGGCACACATCTGCCACCATTATCCTGAACACTGGTGTGCCACAGGGCTGTGTGCTGAGCCCTTTGCTCTTCTCCCTGTTCACCCAAGACTGTGTTCCTCTGCACACATCCAACACCATCATCAAGTTTGCAGATGACACCACTGTGGTCGGCCACATCAGGAACAACCATGAATCGGCCTACAGGGAGGAAATCCAGCACCTGACTGCCTGGTGCACCACCAACAACCTCATCATGAACACTGACAAGACGAAAGAACTCATAGTGGACTACCGGAAAACCAAGGGCTGCATACACACTCCTGTTTACATCAACGGAGCAGAGGTAGAACGTGTCTCCAGCTTCAAGTTCCTGGGAATCCACATATCTGCCAATCTTTCATGGACCCTCAACACGTCCCATCTAGTGAAGAAGGCGCAGCAGCGTCTCTACCTCCTGAGGAGACTAAAAAAGGACCATCTGTCTCCCCAGATCCTCACAAACTTTTACCGCTGCACCATCGAGAGCATACTGTCCAACTGCGTGACCGTATGGTACAGCAGCTCCACGGTGGCAGAGAGGAAAACCCTGCAAAGGGTGGTAAAAACCGCTCAGCACATCACAGGCATGCAACTCCCTGCCATCAAAGGCATTCACCACCAGCGCTGTGTGCGCAGAGCACACAACATCATCAAAGACCCCTCCCACCATAACCACAAATTGTTCAACCTTCTTCCATCCGGGAGGAGATACAGGAGCACCCGGGCCAGAACAAGTCAGCTCAGGTCCAGCTTCTTCCCCTCCACAATCACCCTGCTGAACTCTACATTGCACTGACAACGTGTACTCATACTGTACATATGGACAATCACTGTTGAACCCTACTGCACTACAACCTTTCACTCCATTGAACTCCACATTGCACTGACAACCTTTCACTCACACCACACACAACGGACAATCACTCTGCTGAACTACACATAACTATAACACTCCCACTCATACAGCACACAATGGACTATCAGCACTGCCCTTCTCACCACACTCACTTCACTTACCATTCAGAGCTGCTTTTATTTATTATTATTTATTATTGTCATTACCATATCATTATTAGCATCTTACCATATTATTACCATTACTGTTTAAAATACGGAAACTCATAACAGTTATTCTTCAATACAGTCTACATTGCTAGTATGCTTATGGAGATACCTTCATATCCACTGTTGCATATTTGCACATATTCCTCATATTGCACATTATAACTTGCACATTGCACATTTTATAACTGTCTACACTGTGATCTCCTGCACTATGCCTACTAATTGCACAATGCACACTTGCACAGTTCTTGTTTGCACTTTGCTACTATTTTGCACTTCTGGTAGATGCTAACTGCATTTCGTTGCGATGTATTTGTACTGAACAATGACAATAAAGTTGAATCTATCTCTTCTGCCCTCAGCTATGTGTCCCTACACAACATTTCAACCTACAGAAATACAATGTCACATTCTAATTAACTTTCTACTGTGCTAATTTAGCAAAAGTTAAACTAAAGAACAATTCAGTGCTAATGCTCTAACCAGCACGTTTAAACTGAACAGCCTAAATACACAGTTACAATATACATGTTAATTTGTGTACTAACAGCATCAGTAACACATGTAGTCAAGTTTAATCACAAGACAAACTTACAGATTGTCCTGTATCAAGCTCCTATAGGGACCTTCATAGAGAACATGTTTCCCTTCGTCTCTCTGGGCAGTGTGATCAACTAAAGTTGGCTTCCTGGCTTAAACAACAATACCTAAACTCGCCACTAGGTGAGAGAGTTTTACCATATAAGGCATTGTTGACTCTAAACCTAGAGACAGAATACTCGCCTGACATCATAAGGATGTCACTCAAACAAACTTATATTACACACTTTTGAGGCCACAAATTTTAAACAGTATCCTTAGAGACCAGAAGGACGACTTCATTTATAGGGCATAAGAATAGCCTCTGTTCACCCTTTCGCATGACCTTGACCTCTATTTTTCTAACTCTGCCATCTTCGCTGGGAAAGGTCTTGTGCACAAGGCCTATGGGCCAATCATTCCTCTTCTCCTGACCATCCTTCAGCAAGACCACATCTCCTACTTGCAAATTTGGCCTTGGTATATGCCATTTTCGCTGATCTTGCAGTCGGCTGATGTATTCTTTCCGCCATCGTGACCAGAAGACTTCGGCCAAGTACAGCACAGGCCGCCACTGTCCTCTGACAAGATCACAGCTCTCAAACTGGCCTGGTGGTACTGGGGGCATGCCATACTTTTGTGTGAGCAGCATGGTAGGGGTGAGAATGGCAGGGTGCTCTGGATCAGTGGAAACTGTTGTAAGAGGCCGTGCATTCACTATTGCGGTTACTTCAGCCATGAACGTCACGAGCACCTCATGAGTGAGCTTTGCATGTCTATTTTGCAGTAGCATTGCATCCAGGATTCGGTGAGCAACTCCTATCATACGCTCCCACGATCCAGCCATATGCGACGCATGAGGAGGATTGAAGTGCCACTGACAACCATTGTCTTCTAGGTATGTGTTGATGTTTTTATTGTGACACCCTTTCTTGTCAATCTGTAGCTCCTTGCAGGCACTCATAAAGTTGGTCCCGCAATCAGATCTGAGCAGTTTGACAGCACCCCTGATCGCGAAGAACCGGCGCAGAGCATTGATGAATGATGATGTGTCCATTGATTCTATGATCTCAACGTGTACGGCACGAACACTCATACAAACGAATATAACTGCCCATCTCTTTGCCTCTGCTTGACCTCCTCTTGTCTTCCTCACTGTGACATACCACGGGACGAACACATCCAGACCCACATATGTGAATGGAGGGTCTGGACATAGTCTGTCTTTAGGGAGATCGGCCATGAGCTGCCTTTCTTGTTTGCCTCTAAGCCTTCGGCATGTGACGCAATTGAAAATTGTACTGCTTACAGCTCTTTTTCCTCCCATGATCCAAAATCCAGCAGCTCTAACCGCCCCTTCAGTGAAATGTCTGCCCTGATGGTACACTTTCCCATGGAAGTGTCTGACTATTAGCTCAGTCACATGATGTCTTCTCGGCATAAGAATAGGATGTTTTTCATCCAAAGACATCTGTGCTCTTGTTAGCCAACCCCCCACTCTAAGAAGTCCACTAGTGTCCACAAATGGACATAGTTTACTAAGCGGACTTGATCTTTTTGGAGGCTCATGTTTCTCTAAATGTTCTAATTCATCAGCAAACATCTCTCTCTGAACGGTACGAATGACTATGACTTTGGCATGATGAAGCTGTTCTGCACTAAGATTCAGGCTGCATTTATGCCAACCCTGACAGATACTCTCTCGTTTGTCTTTGAAGCACTCTGCAATGTGGCGCAGCCTGGCGAAGGTTTTAAGCAAAATCCTCCAACTGGAAAATCTTTCAAATCTAGCACTTCCCAGTTTACCTTCTGACAGAGTGGTGGCACAGGTCACAACCTCTGGCCGCAGTTCTGGATCCACGTCGGGTTCGACTAGGCTGAAGGGCACCCCCTGTGTTTGGCTTAGTTGCGGGTCTGTGAGGAAAGCAGGCCCACTCAGCCATGTAGAGAGGGAGAGCTGTTCAGCGGGCAGTGCTCTTGTGTCATGATCAGCCGGATTCAGATGGGTGGGTACATAATGCCACTGGTGCACCTGTGTGGCTTGCCTGATGCGTTCTACTCTGTTGTGTACATAGACATAAAAACGTCTCTTCTCATTAAAGATGTATCCCAGTACAACCTTTGAGTCTGTAAAAAACTTCACCTCATGCACATCAATGCTTAGCTCTTCTTGGACTAACTCCGCTACTTCCACAGCCAGTACCGCGGCACAGAGCTCCAGTCTTGGGATAGTGAGATCTGGTTTTGGAGCAAGTCTTGCCCTGCCAAAAAGGAAGCCCACTTCACAGCGACCGTTAGTGTGGGTAAGCTTCAAGTAAGCGACGGCACCCACTGCTTTTATGGATGCATCACAGAAAATTATTACCTCTTTCCTCTGTGCTGCAGACAAGGGGATTGAGGTGTACATCCTTGGAATGCTCAGCTGTTTCAAGTGCTTTAGAGAATCTTTCCATCTTTCCCACATATCCTGCTTTCCTCTTGGCAGCTGGTCATCCCAGTCACAGGCATCCGAAGAGATATCTCTCAGAATGGCACGACCTTCAATGCTGACAGGCACCGCAAACCCAAGGGGATCGAATAGGCTGTTGATGACCGATAGCACTCCACGCTTTGTAAATGGCTTCTCACTGGTGGTTACCTGGAACATGAACAGGTCTGTGGACAGGTCCCATTCTATTCCTAGGGTATGCTGCATAGATTTTGTCCGAGATCCAGGCCCTGTAGCCCAGTAGCCAGACTTCCATCTGGAAAGGCACTTGTGATGGTAGGACTATTGGATGAAATCTTGTGCAGGCGTATATTTGATTGTGCCAGCATTTCCTGCGTTCTGCGCAGCACATTAATAGCCTCAGTTTCTGAAGAGAAAGATTTCAACCCATCATCCACATAAAAGTGGCGTTCAATAAACACCCTTGTTTCCTTTCCATATTCTTCCTCACCTTCCATGGCAGTCCTTTTTAGCCCATAAATGGCAACTGATGGTGATGGGCAATTCCCGAATACGTGCACTCTCATTCGACACTCTACAATGTCTCCATCCAGGTCGTGATTCTGAAACCACAAGAACCGAAGGTAATCCCGGTGTTCTTCTTTAACAATGAAGTTGTGGAACATTTGCTCTATGTCTACCATCACTGCATAAGGCTCATGTCTGAATCGGATAAGCACGCCAACCAGGGTGTTATTGAGGTCTGGGCCCTTAAGCAGTACTTCATTAAGGGATACATTACTGCATTGGTCACTGGAGTCAAAGACTATCCTGATTTTTTCCGGCTTCTGCGGATGGTAAATACCAAAGCTAGGAAGATACCAGCACTCCTGATCAGCACTGATGGGAGATGCGTATTCTGCATGGTTCTTGCTAAACAACTTCTCCATGAACTCCACATAATGATCTTTCATCTTTGTGTTTCTTTTCAGTGTCCGACGGAGAAACATAACACGATGGACGGCTTGACCTCTGTTGTTAGGCAAGCGTGGTCGAGTGGAATGAAAAGGGAGTGGAGCCACCCAATTATTGGCCTCATCCTTGTGGATCTCCCTGTTCATGATATCCAGAAACATTTGGTCTTCCGCAGAAAGTGCTAGCTTATCATCATCCACTGTTTGTTTGAAGATGAGTCTGCCTACATCCTCTTTAGTCTGTGTCCTTTCACAGAGGGGACAGGTGTTTGTGAACCTGTCCCTGACAGTAATTTTGCTCTCGCAGGGGGTGAGAAAACTTGGTCGCCCGTATTCCAGTATGTTTGTCTTGAAAGAGCTTGCAATGGGCTTATGAGCTCCTGCGAGGCAAACATCTCCTATGATAACCCACCCCAGATCAAGGCATTGAGCGTAAGGCGCTTCATGCAGGCCATTCACTTGCCTGCGTACCTTGTGTGCCCGAATTATATCTCTGCCTAGGAGGAGAAGAATCTCTGCAGAAGGATCCAGTGGGGGTATATGAGATGCAATAGACCTCAGATGAGGGTGATGAGCCGCAGCCTCGGGAGTAGGTATCTCTTTCCTATTATCAGGAACCTGGTTACATTCAATGAGCGTTGGTAATGGCATGGACATTCGATAATGAAGCCATTAACTCTTCTTCCGCTGGTGTTCGATATGCCAGAGCATGTCTTCACTGTATATGGCAGCGCTTCACTTTGTATGTCAAACATATCAAAAAAGGAAGATCTTGCTAGAGATACATTGCTCTGGTCATCTAACATTACATACATTTTCCTCCTTCTTTCAGGAAACTTGCTTGGATAGACATAGACCAGGCAAATTTTCGAACACGACTTTCCTTGCTGACACGTGACTATTGCTGTTGCATTCTGAACAATGAATCGCCACTTTACAGTCTTTGGCCCTGTGCTGTCTAGATGTGCAACACCTGTAACAGATTGAATGTTCTTTAAGTAAACCTCTTCTCTCCTCCAATGTCTTCATTCTAAAGCCCCTACAATTAAGAAGTGAATGTGGCTTCTTATGAATGGGACATTGTTTATCTGGGTCAAGAGTTATTGTATTAGCCTTCGAACCAGGCGTGTCAATCTCTGTTTTGGTTGCTGTGATTGGTAGTCTAATTTTTGTTTGCTTTACAAGTGTCTTTCCTGTTTTGTGGTGGGGTGTGTAGCAGCCTTGTAATGTAAAGCTGGGGTCAGTTTTCATTTCAGCCTGACTGTTCACAAACTCAACAAAATAAGAAAATGGTGGATACATGGCATCATGTTCTTTCTTGTATCTTGATCATGTTCTTTCTTGTATCTTGTACCTTGCTTAATCCATGCCTCTTGAAGATTATTCGGCAGCTTTTCTACTATGGGGTTTATTCCTCTTGCTGTGTCAAGGAAACTAAGGCCTGGTAGATAACCCTCGTTCTTTGCTGCTTGTAGCTCAAGAAGAAGGTCAGTGAGCTCTTGCAATTGGTGTCCATCTTTGTAGAAAATCCTGGGGAAATTCTCCAGACGTTCGAACAGGGAGGCTTCGATGGCTTCGGATGAGCCATAATTCTTGTCCAGCCGTTGCCATAGACGTCGAAGGCCTTTTCTCTGGATTGTTTACATGGACCTCATAGCATGTTGAAGCGACTCCCCATCAAGCCACTTTGTGAGTAAATTAAGCTCCTCGCTGGCTTTAAAATTCAGTCCTTCAATGCCATTATGGAACATAGACTTCCAAGACATGTACGTCTCTGTTTTATTGTCAAAGACCTTGAATGCAGAAGTCAGAAGATCACGGCGTGCAAGGTAGGTAGCGAGATCTGAGATCTCTGTTGTTCTGGATGTAGATCTGCTTTGTGAGTGTGCGTTTTCTGTTTTGGTGTCCATGGTAAAGACAGGTGGGGCTTGATATGGCTGCCATCGGGCTGGGGTCTCTGTAGTCTGCCCAGGTGTATATTGAGCGAGTGGTTGTGTTACACTGTGATGCGATTTGTATGTTTCGCTGTACTCAGGCCAAAATCCCTGCAGACTTTCTTCTCTCATAACATCAGACTCATTCTTAAGGTAGGTTTTAATATATTCTTCAACGCGTTTGACTGACTCGGGCATTACTGAGGTAGCTGGAGTGATCAACTCACGGTAATCAGGGCCTTCGGCTACCGCCTCAAGGACTCTCGCTGCAGCAAGGGCTGCTTCAGCCTCACCCTCCTGCTTAAGAGCATTCAGCCTTGCTTCAATCCGTGCCTTCACAACCTCAATATCGATTTGGCGTATTGCAAACTCGGCTTTGGTGCAGGCAGCTTCAGCTGCAGCTCTTGCTTTGGCTGCAGCCAGGCTTGCACTTGCATTGCTTGACCGACGTGAGGTTGATTTTTTAGCCGACCCACACTCTGACCTAACGTCGCGTTGGGAGATTGGAGGGGTAATGTCTGCACTGGACATTTTGAAGGTGTTACCCTTGCTGATGAGCTTGATGTGTTGATAATCTTTTTACTCTACTGCCCTCAGCTATGTGTCCCTACACAGCTTAGACAGTGAGCTAAACAACGAATGGCCCAAAGAGTCTGAAGAAACTTCCAGAACTTTATTTGAAACACTTTGAAACACCTTTTTTTGTAAAACTGAAAATACAAAATAAACATTTCAACCTACAGAAACACAATGTCACATTCTAATTAATTTTCTACTGTGCTAATTTAGCAAAAGTTAAACTAAAGAACAATTCAGTGCTAACGCTCTAACCAGCACGTTTAAACTGAACAGCCTAAATACACAGTTACAATATACATGTTAATTTGTGTACTAACAGCATCAGTAACACATGTAGTCAAGTTTAATCACAAGACAAACTTACAGATTGTCCTGTATCAAGCTCCTATAGGGACCTTCATAGAGAGCATGTTTCCCTTCGTCTCTCTGGGCAGTGTGATCAACTAAAGTTGGCTTCCTGGCTTAAACAACAATACCTAAACTCGCCACTAGGTGAGAGAGTTTTACCATATAACGCATTGTTGACTCTAAACCTAGAGACTATCTATCTATCTATCTATCTATCTATCTATCTATCTATCTATCTATCTATCTATCTATCATTACTCGTGATCTGTTGAAGAGGCAATGCACAATGGGGAACAGTCTTCCTGACCACACATCTGCCGCAATTCTTTAAGTAATTGGTGCTAATGTTCTCTCAATGTCTAAAGGACCAGAGTCATCAAGAAAAGATTTTGGAACTCTTTCGTGGTACTGTTTGGGCAAAACCAACTGTAGTTCTAGTTTCTCTATGTCTTTAATGATTTTTCTATACAAAAGACCATTGACCACGGTTCATTTCTTCTCCACTCAATACATTGCAAAATCACGATCACTCTCTGAACTTATGGAAGGCCATTCTCCTCTCTGTACAGCTTGACAAACTCTGCCAATGATTGGATCATGTGCTTGTGCGGCTTTCATCTCATGGGAACTCACTTGCATCGACAAGCTGGGAGTCAACTTATTTGGGTAAGCATAACATTCAGGAACTTTCAATAAATTTGAATTTCTGTGATGACTAACTAGAGTTCATTTGCTTGCACATAACTCTAACTTTCTGTGTAGAGAACCACCCTGTTTTCAGCTACATTTCAGGACAACAAATCAGCATCCACATTCTCCCTCCCAGGTCTATATATGAATCCCAAAATTATACATGGCAAAATCTGCTAACCATCTATGGCCTGTGGAATTCAGCTTAGCGGATGTTAGGACATATGCGAGCAGGTCAATACCATCAATAACACCTTACCACCTTACCCTGCTGTATTGAGACTGTCTGTCCCCCGTAGAGCTCGAAAACATAACTGTCAGAAAATCTGTTTTAATAATCTTATTAGAATTACAACCAAATCTCCCAGCTCTCTGAGAATCAGCAGTATCAAACTGGGACTATTAAACATTCGATCTTTAACCTCTAAAGCAGTAATTGTGAATGAAATAATCACTGATAAGGAACTGAGTGCCCTGTGTCTTTGTGAAACCTGGGCCAAACCCAATGAATATATAGCCCTGAATGAATCTTGTCCTCCCTCCTTCAGTCACTACAGTCACCCACGCAAATCTGGTCATGGAGGTGGTGTAGCCACAATATATGACTCCGTCTTAGCTATTACTCAAAACTCAGGATATGAAGCAAAATCTTTTGAAATACTTAACCTAAAGATATCGGACCCATCTTCTGTCCCTAAAAAGCTACATGCGTTCCAAGTTATCACCATCTACTGTCCTCCTGGTCCATATACAGACTTTCTCTCTGAGTTCACAGACTTCTTAGCACAATTAGCTCTGTCTACTGACAAAGCTGTATTTGTTGGAGACTTTAATATCCACTTCGAAAAGGCCCAGGATCCACTTAAAATGGCCTTTCAGTCCATTTTGGATAATCAAATAATCACTGGACCTACCCATTGATTTAACCACACCCTAGATCTAGTTTAAACTCTGGGAACCGACATAAACAATGTAACCTGTATCGCACAGAACAACTCCATCTCAGATCATCATCTAATTATATTCGACCTAATCTTACACCACAACATCACTCACCCCGTTCCCTTAGTTGACGCACCTTAACAACTACAACCGTTAATGAATTCATTAATACTCTCCCTGACCTATACACTGTCCCTGCCCCCTCCAACTATAGTGACTTTGACTGTAGACACTCTAAACTCAGTACTGCGCTCAAATCTGGATTATCTAGCTCCAATCAGAACCAAATTAATTAAAGAGAAAAAATTAGCTCCGTGGTACAATGACCACACTTTGAAACAGACCGCACGTAGTTACGAACGCAAGTGGCGCCAAACAAAACTAGAAATTTTTAGAGATGCCTGGAAACACGCCATCACAGGTTATAAACATGCTTTAGTTAAAGCTAAATCTTTATATTTTGCTTCTCTAATAGATAAACATAAGGACAATCCTAGATACCTGTTTAATACCTTTTCAAAATTAACCAGCAGCCACAACACAGGCTCAGTCATTCCAACAGACATCTCCTGTAATGACTTTATGACATTCATTAATGTCAAAATAGAAAAAATTCGACAAACGATTCATAATCTGGATCCAACCTCACTTCCTCTCACATTTGAGAACAGTACTGATGTTGATACTGATGTTGATACTGAGTCAAGGTTAGAACACTTTAAGCCTGTCAATGAAAAATACCTTCTTAGTTTAATTAGCTCCTCAAAATCATCCACATGTTCACTAGATCCAGTACCCAGATGCTTATTTAAACAAGTCGCTCCAACCACTATCCTGTCATTACTTAATATAGTTAACTCTTCACCTAGTCTAGGATACATGCCCAAATCTCTCAAATATGCAATTATTAATCCCATATTAAAAAAGCCAAATCTTGACCCTCACGACCTTACAAGCTACAGACCGATAGCAAACCTCCCATTCTTAGCAAAGATTCTAGAGGGAGTAGTGTCCAACCAACTGTGCACCTACCTTAATCATCACAACTTAAACGAGGCTCTACAATCTGGATTTAAACCTAACCACAGCACTGAAACAGCTCTGGTTAAAGTTACAAATGACCTCCTACTCTCCCGTGACCAAAACCATAATGCTATTTTAGTATTATTGGATCTTACTGCCGCCTTCGATACCATTGATCATTCCATTTTGCTTCATAGACTTGAGAATAACTTAGGAATTAAAGGATCAGTCCTAAAGTGGTTTCAATCATACCTGACGGACCGCCTCCATTGTGTAAGCATAAACAATACTCACTCCGATCACACTACAGTAAAATATGGCATCCCACAGGGGTCTGTCCTAGGTCCTCTACTGTTCCCCCTTTACTTATTACCACTGGGTGATGTCATCCGAAAGCATAACATTGACTTTCACTGCTAGCGGATGACACCCAACTCTACATATCAGCAAAACCTAATGATCATTGCCTCAGCCGAATAACAAACTGTGTTATAGAGATTAAAAACTGGATGACGCAAAATTTCCTTCTTCTATACTCCGAAAAAAACGAGATCTTATAATAGGATATAATAAACCCTTTGACCCGATCAACCTAAATGGTTTTTCAATCACACCGAGCTCAACTGTAAGAAACCCATCCATCCATCCATCCATGTTCCTCCGCTTATCCAGGGCCGGGTGATGGGGGCAGCAGTCTAAGCAGGGATGCTCAGACTTCCCTCTCCCCCGACACCTCAGCCAGCTCCCCAGGAGGGACCCCGAGGCGCTCCCAGGCCAGCTGAGAGACATAGTCCCTCCAGCGTGTCCTGGGTCTATCCCACGGTGGGACGTGCCTGGAACACCCCCTCGGGGAGACGCCCAGGGGGCATCCGAAACAGATGCCCGAGCCACCTTAACTGGTTCCTCTCAATGTAGAGGAGCAGTGGCTCTACTCCGAGCTCCTCCCGGGTAGCCGAGGATCTCACCCTATCTCTAAGAGAGCGCCCGGCCACCCTACGGCGGAAAACACCGATCCGCCTGTCAATCTCACGCTCCCTCTCACCCCGACTCGTGAACAAGACCCCGAGATACTTGAACTCCTCCACATGGGGCAGGACAGCTCCACCGATCTGGAGAGGGCAAGCCACCCTTTTCCGGTCGAGAACCATGGCCTCAGATTTGCAGGTGCTGATTCGCATCCCCGCCGCTTCACACTCGGCTACGAACCGCTCCAGTGCCTGCTGAAGGTCCTGGCCTGAAGAAGCCATCAGGACAACATCATCCGCAAACAGCAGAGATGATATCCTGTGGTTCCCAAACTGGACCCCCTCCGGCCCCTGCCTGCGCCTAGAAATTCTGTCCATAAAATTATGAACAGAACCGGTGACAAAGGGTAGCCCTGACGGAGTCCAACATGCACCGGGAACAGGTCCGATTTACTGCCGGCAATGCGAACCAGGCTCCTGCTCCTGACAGCCCTTAACAGAGGGCCCCGGACCCCATATTCTTGGAGCACCCCCCACAGAATACCCCGAGGGACACGGTCGAATGCCTTCTCCAAATCCACAAAACACATGTGGACTGGTTGGGCAAACTCCCATGAACCCTCGAGCACCCTCCGGAGGGTGTAGAGCTGGTCCAGTGTTCCGGGGATGGAGGGAGGATAAATAAAGATTGGCTGAAATAGTAATGCTACAGGTATGCATGATTGAGTAGTGAAAAATGAGATCCATGCAGGTGGGATAGCCAGGTCTGGAAGTTGATAGTAGGATGTAGGTGGATGAGTGGGCCGGTATCCGCAGGTGTCTCGGGCAGCTCAGGACATGGGGGGGGGGGGAGAGAGGGAGAGAGATTAGTGCCCCCTTAAAAGTGTTAATGAAAAGCCTGCGAAAAGAGAAATGTTTTCAGGCGTGATTTAAAGACGGAGAGAGTGTCTGAGTCCCGAACAGTAGGAGGAAGGCTGTTCCAGAGCTGGGGGGCTTTAAAAGAGAAGGCTCGACCCCCAACAGTGTTCTTTTTGATTTTAGGGACGGTCAATAGTCCTGCGTCCTGAGAACGCAGTCTGCGTGACGGGATGTAAGGTATTAAGAGCTCTTTTAGGTACTGGGGAGCTAAGCCATTTAGTGACTTGTATGTTAGGAGCAGTATTTTGTAGTCGATTCTGAATTTAATGGGAAGCCAATGGAGGGATGAAAGAACCGGACTAATGTGGTCAAATTTCCGAGTCCCAGTGAGAACCCTCACAGCAGCGTTTTGTACTGATTGGAGCCTCTGTAGTGATTTCCCTGAGCTACCAGCTAGAAGGGCATTACAATAGTCTAGTCTAGATGTGATGAATGCATGAATCAGTATCTCTGCGTGCTTGTGTGAGAGTGATTTATGCAGTTTAGTAATGTTGCGTAGATGGAAGAATCCCATCTTTACTACGTTACTAATTTGGCTGTCGAATGCAAGGTCGGAGTCAAATATGACGCCAAGGTTTCTCACAGTCGAGCTCGGTATGATTGAAAAACCGTTTAGGTTGATCGGGTTAAAGGGTTTATTAGATCCTAATATTAAGACCTCGGTTTTTCCAGATTTTAAAGAAGGAAATTTTGCGTCATCCAGTTTTTAATCTCACCAACACAGTTTGTTATTTGGCTGAGACAGTGATCCTCATTAGGTTTTGCTGATATGTAAAGTTGGGTGTCATCCGCATAGCAGTGAAAGTCGATGTTATGCTTTCGGATGACATCACCCAGCGGTAGTAGGTAAAGGGAAAATAGTAAAGGACCTAGGACAGACCCTTGTGGGACACCATATTTTACTGTAGAGTTATATGAGTGAGTATTGTTTATGCTTACATACTGGAGGCGGTCTGTCAGGTATGATTGAAACCACTTTAGGACTGTTCCTTTAATTCCTAAGTTACTCTCAAGTCTATGAAGCAAAATGGAATGATCAACGGTATCGAAGGCGGCACTAAGATCCAATAATACTAATATAGCATTATGGTTTTGGTCACGGGAGAGCAGGAGGTCATTTGTAACTTTAACCAGGGCTGTTTCGGTGCTGTGGTTGGGTCTAAATCCAGATTGGAGAGCCTCGTTTAAGTTGTGACGGTTGAGGTAGGTGCACAGTTGGTTGGAGACTACTCCCTCTAGAATCTTTGCTAAGAACGGGAGGTTTGCTATCGGTCTGTAATTTGTAAGGTCATGAGGGTCAAGATTTGGCTTTTTTAATATGGGATTAATAATTGCATATTTGAGAGATTTGGGCATGTATCCTAGACTAAGTGAAGAGTTAACTATATTGAGTAGTGATTGGACAGTGGTTGGAGCGACTTGTTTAAATAATTGTGTGGGTACTGGATCTAGCCAAACCTGATGATAAAACTAGATTAAAGAAAATGGAAGACTGTATAAAAGACATAAAATCTTGGATGGGGCATAACTTCCTCCTTCTAAATAGTAACAAAACAGAGGTCCTCCTTTTGGGTCCTAAAATTGCAAGAAATAAATGATGTCACGTACCGCTGGTCTGTGTTGTGTTTACTGTTCCATGTGCTTTTGAGCACATCATGTCTCCTCCCATTCTCAGCTTTGTTCCATCTGTAACCCTGCCCCATCGTTATCATGTCCCAGCCGTGTCTCATTATCGTGTGTGTATATAATTCCCTTGTCTCAGTTAGTCCGCGTCGTTCTTCTCGTTTGTATTTGTGTCTAGTTGCTTACTCGTGTCGTGTTTCCATGTCTGTTTCCAATTGTGAGTTATCATTAAATACAACCCTGCAAGTACTTCCGCCTCCTACCTCTGTGCCGTGAGACGTTACAGGAAGAACGACCGATCATGGACGTAGTAGGGTTGTCCAGGTTTGCTGGAACCCGTCTGGCCATCCGCTGGGAACCATTCTCTGGTGGACTGCAGGAGCAGCAGGATGCCATGAGGACCAGCAGGCGAAGAAAGCGCCATAGGCGGCACACTCAGGGCGCTCCCTCACCGGAGGACTGCTCCTCAAACGGTGGGGAGAAATTTGGGGGGGGCGCTAAGGGTTGGCGCTGCAAGCCTTGAGCCGGGTGAGGCGAGAGGTGAGGCCTGTTGGCGGGCTGTTATGGGGGGATCTGGGCTGAAAGATGAGTCCAATGTGTGGCAGTTCCTGAGCTATGTGCGCAGGACTGTCCAGCCCAGTGAACCCCAGACTTCGGCAGCCGCAACGGCCTCAGCAGCGTCACCTACCCAAGAGGCGCCTGTGCCGCGCGCTGCGGTTCCTCCCGCTATAGCAGCTCCTGACGCAGCGTATTCCGCAGCGAAGGCTGCCTTAGCGTCGGGGGCTGCTTCCGCGACACACCGGGAGGCGGAGCTTCACGGCAAGATCGCGGTCTGGAGGGCGGGGCTTACCGCCGACGTCGATGCTCTGAGGGCGGGGCTTATTGCCGACATCGACGCTCCGAGGGCTGAACCCTCTGCACCAGCTCCGGTCCCACATCCAGTCCGGGAGCTGGAAACCCCTGTACCAGCTCCGTCTCCTGTCCAAGGGTCGGCGCCCGCCGCCAGTGTCCAAGGGTCGACGCCTGCCGCCAGTGTCCAAGGGTCGGCGCCCACCACCAGTGTCCAAGGGTTGGCGCCCGCTTCTAGAACTGTGCCCAGACTGTCTCGAACATTTAAGACTTTCGCCAGTTCTGGGCCCAAGCCCTTGTAAAAACCAGTGTCTGTCTTTGTACCCGTGTCTGTTCCTGTTCTTGTGCCTGTGTCTGTTCTTGTCCCCGTTCCGTTGTTTGGTTTTGTCATCCCAGTCCCTGTCACTGTGTATGTGTCAGTCCCTGTCAGTGTCTTTGTTCCTGTGCCCAGTCCTGTTCGTGTCTGAGTCCTAGTTGTCTAGCGCTTCTGGTCCCTCTCCTGCGCCGGCCCTGGGGTCTGTTGGTTTACGCGCCCCGGAGTTGCGCGTCGGGAGGGGGGCCTACTGTCACGTACCGCTGGTCTGTGTTGTGTTTACTGTTCCATGTGCTTTTGAGTACATGTCATGTCTCCTCCCATTCCCAGCTGTGTTCCATCTGTAACCCTGCCCCATCGTTATCATGTCCATTATCATCGCGTCGTTCTTCTCGTTTGTATGTGTGTCTAGTTGCTTACTCGTGTCGTGTTTCCATGTCTGTTTCCAATTGTGAGTTATCGTTAAATACAACCCTGCAAGTACTTCCGCCTCCTACCTCTGTGCCGTGAGACGTTACAAATGATCAGACTTGATGCTAAATCTGGCCGATTTCTCAGTTATACCTAGTTCAGTAGCCAAAAATCTTGGCGTCATAATTGATTCAGATTTATCATTTGACCAACACATAGGTAATATTACTAGGACTGCTTTTCTCCATCTTCGTAATATTTCCAAGTTAAGAAAAGCCCTATCCTTGCACACTGCTGAAAAATTGGTGCATCCTTTTATTACCTCAAGGTTAGATTACTGCAATGCACTATTGTCAGGTTGTTCAAGCAGGAACCTAAACGGACTTCAGTTAGTTCAAAATGCTGCAGCCAGCATTAACTAAAACTAGAAAATTTGACCACATCAGTCCAATACTATCAGCACTACACTGGCTTACGGTTAAATTCCAAATTGAATACAAAATTATTTTACTTACATATAAAGCCCAACGTGGGCTTGCTCCTGAATACTTACAGGATCTAATTTACCTTTATGAGCCACCACGATCACTCAGATCACAGGGTGCTGGCTTCCAGATAATGTTCGGGACTCAGAACTTACATGTTCAGTGTAGCATTGGTTAATTAATGTCTTAGATTAGTTACAGGCTGGATCCAGGGGTTCATGGACATAGGGATTTATGGTAAACTGGGATGTTGTTGCTGCCGTCTGACTCCTTCTCGCGATCACTCTGGTTTGTGATGGTGGAGCAGTTAGACGCCAATGTTTCAGGATGCTCCCATGTTTATGTTACCTTCTGGTTCTCTCCTTAGTTACACTGTTATAGTCAGATCTGCCAGAGTCACTCGCCACCCTCTGGTAATGTTTACATTCTCTGTTCTCTTTTTAAATTTCAAACTAATTCATCTCTGTATCTTTTCTGAGTTAACGATGACCCACCAGCCAGAACTGATTAGGTCCTAACTTCAAGCTCTTCTGCCCCATCTGAGAAGGACTCCAAGCTCCCCTGATACATGTCTACATTGGCTCTCCACCTTCCACCTACTGGACCTGGACTAGTTTCCCACCCTGTCATGGACTAGCTGCTCACCCACCATCACCAACTGTAGAAATCTACTGTAAATATTATATCCACCAGAGAATTAACATTACTTCAGTACCCGAGTAATAGAACAGAGATGTAGGGGTCCACTTTTCACCTAACTGCAGAGGCACCATGTGGGCTAGGGAAACTTTCACTCACAGTTTACATTTAGACCTTAATATAGTTTATCATAATCTAACATAAAAACAACTCCTGTTTTTTTTTAAGTTAAAAATTTGATATATCGGTAATGAGAACCAGAAAGTGGTGCAGACAGATTAATGAGCAAACTTTTTATCGAGAGAGATATGAGAAGAGCTGCTTACCTAGTAACCATCTTGAAGTATTACAGCCAAAGTCTTCCTTAACTTCAAAATGCCTTGAAAATGTAGTTCCTTGTGGATTTAAATAATGATTGAAAATTGTTGTGGAAGATGAGAAAATTGGTGTTGGACACATACTTTTCTCTTGCTTTTGCTCTTGTTTTAACAAATAAATAACAAATATTTTATGTTTATTTAGTATTCATAGTGTTCATATGTTATTTAGTGTTCCCACTTAGCCCTCAGGAAGACTTGGAAGCTTATGGGTATGGACATTGTTGGTCTTCACAGGTCTACTACCATTTGTCGCTAGGGTTTCAGCTTGGACAGATGATTCCTCACGGGGTCTCTGTTTTTTTAATGTACTAATCAGTTTGGAAATGACCTTACTGGTGTCTTCAGCAGCCATATATCTTATGTGCTTATGTGACCATCTTCCCTGCATCTGTAACTGAAGAATATCTCTTTCCAATCTATCTCCTTAGATCTTGCCTGTTTTTCCCTCTGTGCTGAACTGGGAAACCTTGTCACATCTCAGGCTCATCTTCATCATTCATCTGCTCTTTTAGTGTTCTATCTTTAAACATTACTACATGGCTTGGAGTTGGTGCTGAAGATCACTAACTTTGGTTTGAATGCACTGGATAGCACTTTTCTCTTCTTGACTGGTCATGTTGTTACATGGTCTTGAATCATCTCCCTTTGGGACTCGTGACACATTCAATGCTTTAATCAACAACTTAGAGATATTTCTCTAAGAGATTTGGCTGCTTCTGGAGAGGTGGCCAAGGTATCCTCTGTGGCACTAAACTGCCGTACAGTAGCTTTGGCTATTTCGGAGGTAGTCTTTCATCGCACCAGTTACCTAGACTCTTCCTCACATATATCATTTAACAGCCCAAAAAATGGTGGAGGGCTGTTTTGACACTCCCTTATCTGTAATTGCACCAACATCAGTACAGACTCTATAACTCCTCTTAGCAGTTGTTCTATACAAGCTCTGTCCTGCTGAGTTGGTAGGAGTCCTCCTTTCTGCGACTTTCATCAGCTTGCTCAATTCTTCTAAAAAAATCTGAACATCTCCATGGGAACTGAAGATGGATGCTCAGGCTGAGCAGAGCAGCTGTGATCTTCTGGGGGGTTAGGAGACAGGAGTTGGGTGTTTGGTTGCCATTATTACTGAGGAGACATCATCAGGCCCATTAAGCACCCAAAAACTGCCCCCTTCTATTGGTTATATCTCACATGGTACATAACCTGTATTTACCTTCTCTTTACACTCACACAGCACTACTAAACTGTGTGTTCCTGGTTCAAACATGCGACCACTTACGAGCACTCTCCCCAAAGCTTGTTCTCCCCAAAAATATGTTCTTGAGCTTTCTCAATATCTCCTATCTCTGTATATTCAGGTACATGACTCACCACTAGAGCATGGTTAGGATCTACACCCTCACCCTTACACCAATTGTGCAACAGTGACATGACAGGAGTGCTTAAATTTCCAATCAAAGTGTACACAATCAATCAGTTTGCTACTTAATCTCTTAACCAAGTATCCACTTGCTTGATATATGACCAGGTACATAATACATGGGAAAAACAATATTTCCTCCTTATTTTACCCACAGTAATATTAACTAGGTCTCGTGATAACATTTACAAGATGTGACTAGGATCCCAGCGGTGCCTCCATTTTATGTAGCCCTCGTTTGCCCTGAGGATGGAGTGTGTTTAATAATTCTGAGGCGTGGGTGTGGTTCTCACCTGTTACAATCTGGTGAATTCCGGATACATTAACATTACCCAAACCTAATGCACATCTAGAGTTACTCACCATATACCAAATGAAGTGGAAACCGACAGTAATTGTAACTTAAACACATGTATTATTAACTCAAAACTATATTAACAAACTCAATATTTATCCAAATATTACACCCTTATAACTTCCCTGTCAGCAAACTAAAAGATAAAACAAATAAACGTTGCAGGCCTGTTATTTGGACTTGCTGTGGCAGAAAGCCTCTTTGGTTCAGTATCTGTGTGGGGTTGTAGTGCACTGTACTAGTGAACTTAACTGAAACATGTGTCCGGAGAACGCCGTCTTGTCCCTGTAGACTGGCATGAGGAACCCCAAGCGTTTCCGGTAGTTTGGGATGCTATCGCTGATCTCTCACAGAGTAACAGAGTAACTCTAGAATATCAAGGGTATAGTACTCTCTACTAAACTGTATTATACTCTGAATTACAGTTTCAAACTTTAATTCTGGAGAATGGTCCAGACTCATCACCGTTTCTCTCTCCTCCAGGTGTGTCTCTCTCTCTCCCTCATGCCAATCAATCTCTATCTAGCCCCTCCTCCCCACCAAACCCATTGGATGAAGGGCTGACACTCTCTTATTACCAACCAATAGCCTTTCAGCATACTGTCAGCTCACCAAAAACTTCACCCACCTGTAACTCCTCCATTTCTTTTCTCTCTCTCTCTCTCTCTCTCTCTCTCTCTGACATACCCCAATGGCCCACTCAACTTAACAGGTCTTCTACCTGAGAAACTAAATGCATCCTAATGCATTAACAAAATCATGACCAAGGTTATTGTCTAACCTGGGCTACATAAAAAATAATTTATTAGAAACCAAAGAACACTACTTAACCAGGGGTGCCAATATAAAATGCCTGAATAAAAAGAATGTTACATTCTATTTATATGTGCACTCAGTATAGAATTAGATGTAGCTGTAGTGTCTTTAGTGGGTGCAGGGGGAGAAAGTCTTTAGTTGGTGCAGTGACAGGGTATTTGATGGGTGTAGTGTAACCGAGCATCTAGTTGCTGTTCTGGTAGTGAGAAAATATATGGATGTGATTGTGATCAATCATATATATCAGTTTTAACAAGGTCATTATGATCCAGTCATATATATATATATATATATATATATATATATATATATATATATATATATATATATATATATGATAGCAATCACACTCCTCCTGTATCAGACACTATATTGATGTGATGCTGAACACACTCCTCCTATATCAGTTTAAAACAAGGTTATGGTTATTCAGTCTTTCAAGCTTTAGTTGTAGCCTAATTTAGTTGCATCTGGACTGCAAGCTGGAAAGAAATATTGTTTATTGATGTATAATTTGCCCAATAATTACTGCTTGTTTATATCTAATTTTGTTCTGTTTATCTCTGTTTATTTTTAAGCCAATAAAGAATAGATAATAATAACTTACAGTTTAAGTAAAACAAGTGAAATTGACTATTACACTATTTATTAATATACTATATATAATTCATATGTTTCAAAGCTAAGAATATATTACATTGTTTACCACCCATGAGATGAATATAGAACTGCCATATTTCTAATGATTTAATTTATCTAAAAAAAGACACTGATACATATGAATTAACAGTTAATAACAAATATAAACCATTATTTATAGTTCTAAATATCTTTCAGTAATTAAAATTAAATTGGAAACTTTTTATAAAGAAATACCCACATTAGTGTGTGTACTTTTATACTTTTACTTGAGTTAATAATGTAAACTATATTTCAACTCTTACATAAGTCTCATACCTCAGTAAAAGTACAAATACTCCAATTTAAAAATATTTTTTGTAAAAATGTGTACTGCCACCTCCAGAATGTCTGGTCTTTTTCAGCAGGGTGGTTAACTTTTAGAACCCGAGGGTAATTTTGGGGATTTGTTTGTAGTTTGACATACTTTTATTTGCCAAAAAAGGAGGAAAGTATTCCTTGGACACAGTCACATATGTCAGATATTGTTATTTTCAGGTGATCCTAGGCTACTCATATGTCTTCATTTGAGATATTAAGAGAATCTAGAAATTTGTATGAATTTGACTGTTTGTACTTTGTTTTGTTTTTACCTATGAGGAATGAAAACACTTTACATCTCAGAAATCCTGTTAGAATTTGTGGGAACTGAGTGTTTTTATAGTGACAAGATTGACAATATTTATAATAAGTTCTTCAAAATATTTGACAGTGGTCGAAATTGTCACATACCTGTCCTGTTCATCTCTGGTCACTTGCTTCTTAGCTCATTTGTCTTGTTTTGGTCTTGACTCTGCCCATTCCCAGTTGTGTCTGATTTGTAACTCTGCCCCATCATTATCATGTTCCAGTCTTATCTAATGTTATTGTGTGTGTATAAGCCCCTTGGTCTCAGTCAGTCTTGGTAAGTTGTATATGTTGCACTCTCAAAACCAACCTGACGCCGAGGTCTTTCACTTAGTGCAACTTTATTCGTCCCAGTTCAATTTTTGAGTTGTTCACACGAAGCAATCCACCATCACATATCACAGGTGTTCACTCAGCATCACCCACGTTACAACACTCTCTCTCTCTCTCTCTCTCTCTCTCTCTCTGCACACCTTTCCACTGACGTCATCTGTGAACTGTGACTCAGGACTATAAAATAATAATGTATTAAACAAATATGCAAAAATAAAAACAACAACAATGCTCAAATCCATTTGTTTCTTACAACTTAAATTTGTTTCAGTTAAAATAAAAAATAACTAAATTCAATTATTTTCAGGATGGCTCAGCTGTTCATGGGGATCTGGGCTGAAGGACATGTCTGATGTGTGGGAGTTCCTGAAATGCTCATTCCTCTGCAGCTGCAGTGGCCTCAGCAGAAATTCAGGCATTTAGGAGGCCAGCACAGAGACTATTTCAAACTGCACCTACCTCTAGAAATGTGCCTAGTCTGGCTCCACAGACTATTGGGACTTTAGCCAGATCTGGGCCCATACCATTTTCTGTGTCTCAGCCCATGTTTCTGCCCATGTCCCATCTTGTACCACTGTCTCTTCTTGTACCCATATCTGTTCCTGTCCTAGTTCCTATGTCTGTTCCTGTCCCCATTCCCTTGTTTGATTTGGTAGTCTCTGTTTTTTTCACTGTGTTTGTGTCAGTTCCAGTCCATGTGTGTCCCTGTCCCTGTACCCAGTCCTGTCTTTTCACTTAGCCTTGTGTCCACAACGTCCTAACCATGACAGACCCCCCATGTGTCCCCCATATGCTCTTCTTTGAAAAAGAGCATGTTTCATAGTATTTAAACCCACATAATCACAACCATTATTATTAAAAAGCTGATTTTGTCATTCAAGTACATAGTGAGGTTGGAACTCTTAACCAAGCAGGGATTTTTAATAACTAATAACATTCATACAAAATTCCATGTGCATGTATAAATTTAGAGGATAGCTAACACTAACCTGTGCAATAATGCATAAGACACGGTTTGTAGGTGAATTATTTCCAATATACAGGGGTTGGACAATGAAACTGAAACACCTGGTTTTAGACCACAATAATTTATATAGTGTCAATTTGTCTTGGGAATGACAAACAAGTCCTCCACAATGGTCACAAGGATTTTAAGCCATTATTCTTGCAGGATTCTTGCAGTGGCCAGGTGACTTTGTGATGCTGGTGGAGGAAAACGTTTCCTGACTTGCTTCTCCAAAACACCCCAAAGTGGCTCATTAATACTTGGTGACTGGTGACTGTGCAGGCCTTGGGAGATTCAACTTCACTTTCATGTTCATCAAACCAGTCTTTAACCAGTCTTGCTGTGTGTATTGGTGCATTGACATCCTGATACAAGGCACCGCCTTCAGGATACAATGTTTGAACCATTGGATGCACATGGTCCTCCAGAATGGTAGTCCTTGGCAGTGATGCGCCCATCTAGCACAAGTATTGGGCCAAGGGAATGCCATGATATGGCAGCCCAAACCATCACTGATCCACCTCCATGCTTCACCCTGGGTACACTTCTTTGGGGCTTCTCCACACCGTGACTCTCCTGGATGTGGGGAAAACAGTAAAGGTGGACTCATCAGAGCAATACATGTTTCACACTGTCCACAGCCCAAGATTTGCGCTCCTTGCACCATTGAAACCAACGTTTGGCATTGGCACAGGTGACCAAAGGTTTGGTAATAGCAGCCTGGCTGTGTATATTGACCCTGTGGAGCTCCTGACGGACAGTTGAGTTGAGGTGCACATTTAATTCTTCTGTGATTTGGGCAGCTGTGGTTTTATGTTTTTTGGATACAATCTGGGTTAGCACCCTTTCAGACAGCTTCCTCTTGCATCCCCAATTAATCCTGTTGGATGTGGTTTGTCCTTCTTGGTGGTATGCTGACATTACCCTGGATACCATGGCTCTTGATACATCACAAAGACCAATTTGTCCTCTTTTGAACTCTGGTATGTCACCCATAATGTTGTGTGCATTGCAATATTTTGAGCAAAACTGTGCTCTTACCCTGCTAATTGAACCTTCACACACTGCTCTTACTGGTGCAATGTGCAATTAATGAAGATTGGCCACCAGGCTGGTCCATTTAGCCATGAAACTTCCCACACTAAAATGACAGTTGTTTCAGTTTCATTGTCCAACCGCTGTAGTGGCCAGTGCATTTAGATTGCATAGGTTGACATTGAATAGTGAGGCTGTAATTTATTTATATAATTTCCTAATTAGAGGCCTCTGACTAAACTAATTTTGTGATCTCTTATAGAGCATTTAACACATTCTGATACTAACAAGCCATGATGAAAAAAGCACCAGTAAATGTGCAGCAGTTCTCAATGAAGTGCTTATTAAATACACATATCTTTCTCTCTTTTGGTTCCACTTCCTTCTCTCCCTCTTTCTCCACTTCTCCCTGCTCTCATTTGGCTTTGCATCCACTGCCTCAAGTCCCTGCCATAGGTTCTGCCAAATATAAATATTTACTTTGTGTAATCAAATCAAGCCTAACCAGTTATGCTTTTAATTAAGCTCTTTATTAGCCATTTCTTTTATGACAAAGGCACAGTGAGCCATTGTCAGTTTATGACATTCTGTACCAGTTTTTACCAACACATTCTCACATATACTCACAGTCATAAAGGAGCTCAGCGAGGAATGGAAAAAGAACAGGCATTCTAATTAAATAAAGAAAATGACATGATAAAAAATAAATATTAATAAGGGTTATTATAAGTTGTCATGCACCCCTCTACCTCTCGGGACTCCATTTCCCAAGATCCCTCAGTCAGTCACCTAACTGATTACATGACACTCAGACGATCACCACTGATTGCTCACACCTGGACTGGAATGTATTTAGGCCTGGCAGTGTCTGAACTCTCTGTCTAGCTTTGCCTGGCCACCTAATTCACATTCTCCTTATTTCTAGTATCAGTTGTTGGGTTTTTTCCTCTACTCTACCCACAAGAGGGCCCCAACAACAGCCCCGACGGACCGCAAGGGTTTTTGACTTCAGAGATCAGACTACTAAGTTTCTTTTCTCAACAATGCTTTATTAAAGCTTAAGCAAAATGAATAGCTATTCGTGGTACAAACTCTTCAGTGCACTGGAGCTAGTTGCAAGAGACAACTGATTCCAACAAAGCGTCGGCAGCATCTGAGCAGGAAGCTCCCCCTTGCTGGAGCCCTTTCTTCTTATACCTTTCTTCTAGACAGTTCCCCAAACTCAAGTTCCCTAAACTGAATTTCAGTTGAGGGGTCAAATGGTTAATGGGTCAAGTGTTGGCTTCTCGAAATTGTCATTGTGGTTTTGACTTCCCAAAACTGCGGTTAGGTTTCGGTCACCTAGAATTGTTTGTTAAGTTTCAGCATCTTAGAAATGTCTCTTAGAAGCCCGTTGTTACTTAAAGTTTTGATTTAATTCTTACACAGTCTGTTTGTGTTTGACCTATTTTCTGTTTTTTGACTCTGCCCTTGCCTCATCCTGTACTCTGACTTTCTAGTTTTTGATCCTTGCCTGTTTGACCCCGTTTCTGGTTTGCATACTCCTTTACCATTAAATTGGTATTTTTATATCTGTGTCTGCTCCACTCTGTCCAGCCCTGACATAAGTAATGTTTTTTTCTAGAAGAGATACACTATATTTTTAATATTAGTAGCACTTCAGTAAAGACGGACATTCAAAACAAGCAGATACTAATCATCTCACTACTTAACACATTGTTAATGTTAAGATATTAAAAAATATATAATTCATTCATTTATAACCAAGAGTCAAGACTAAACCACATTAATGGTAAATTGTTGTTTTTTAAATAACAATTTCACCACTAACCAAAAAAATATAAATATATACCAATAAACCAAAAAAATATATATATATTTGGTAGCATGTCATAGTGTCACTGTTAGCTATTTGACACAGATTTATTGGATTCATTCAACTGCTCCCAGGGATGCCAGGTTTGAGGCCAAATTAGGCTTGCAGTGTGTAAGTTTTTCACTAGTTTTTCAATTTCACTAATTTACCCAGGCTACCAAAATGTTTTCATTACAAACAGTACAAAAATGAAGGAAGTTTGGAAAGGAGAAATCCTGACTGAAGAAAAGACAACAATAAACAGCCAAATGTTTTTGACTGGGATTTATAATTACTGTAAAAGATAATTAGGTTATATTAAAAATATAATGATAACACTAATAACATTGTAAACAAATGCTTAAGAAGAAGTTTGAATTAGATTGTAAAAACAGCTTTGGGCTGGAATTTATTTTTTGCTGCACCTGGCAACCTTGTTCAACCTTGTTCAACCTGGCAACCTTCACAATTCACAACCCCTAATGGTACCACAACAAATCTGGCAAGAAAGGGCTAAATGATGGACCATTTCCTGCGATTTTGTCTTCTGTTATTTTTCTTACTGATCCACTAGATATTTCCAATTATTAACTATTCATGAATTCCCAGTGCTAAACCCTCCCTATTGCCCCCTTTCACATTTGCTACTTCTGTAGGTTTCTGAAAGGAGGCTAAGAGGGCAATTAATAGTGTTCATTAAAGTTGGATTAAACATGTATTAAAATATATTTGCCTTTATCCTGAATCTGTGTTTTTTTATATGAATATTAATATTGGCTTTTTAAATAATTGGCTTGCTCACTAGGGGGTCTATCTATTATCCTTTGTTCATCTCTTGGTAAACTTTCTACTTCTTGATTTCTGTAAAGCTGCTCTGTGACAACTTCAGTTGTGAAAAACACTATACAAAGACATTTTGATTTGATTTGATTTAATATAATTGGTTTATATGTAGTAATTAATGAGAACTCAACATAGAATACATACACTATGAGTTTTTGGTACACAAAGACACAAACTCCAGGGGGGAAGGAAAATGTTATTGGGCATGATGTTGCTTGTTCAGTCCAGCTTGTTTCATGAATTCTTTTAGTTTCAGCATAGCTTGAGTGGAGAGTTTCTGGTATCTGAGTAAATTCTGGCTTTGTGCTGATGGATTTCTGTTCATTTTCAATATTTCTACAGATCTCCCAAACAAAAGGTTATTGCACATATAATATTACAGGAATTATATATATATTCTTGTTTTGTTTGTGGTCAGACCCAATATCAGGTATGATTTGTATTTTTTTATTGCTTAGAAAAAAAGTGTTTGGTCATAGTAGCCAGTGACAATCATGTAGAAACATTTTAGTAAACCCTTTCCACATGTCCAGCCTGCCATTTGCACTGAGCTGATGCAGACGAAGACAAAGTAGGTGGATGTACTTGCAGGGGTTTCAGTTTTAATAACAAAGGAAATAAACTCTGGATACAGACAGACAAAGGTACTTACAAATTAATAATGCTCATGCAAGGAATAATTCACACAAAGACTTAAGCACACAGAAAACAAGAACACTACATACTCACAAAACAAAGAACTGACAAGGACAGACTGAAACATCCATCCATCCATTTTCCACTGCTTATCTGGGGCTGGGTCACGAGGGCAGCAGTCTAAGCAGGGATGCCCAGACTTCCCTCTCGCCCGACACCTCAGCAAGCTCCCCAGGAGGGACTCCGAAGCGTTCCCAGGCCAGCCCAGTCCCCCCAGCATGTCCTGGGTCTACCCTGCGGTCTCCTCCCGGTGGGACGTGCCTGGAACACCCCCCCGGGGAGACGCCCAGGGGGCATCCGAAACAGATGCCCGAGCCACCTCAACTGGTTCCTCTCGATGTAGAGGAGCAGTGGCTCTACTCCGAGCTCCTCCTGGGTAGCTGAGGATCTCACCCTATCTCTAAGGGAGTGCCCGGCCACCCTGCGGAGGAAACTGATTTCGGCCGCTTGTATCCGCGATCTTGTCCTTTCGGTCATTACCCACAGTTCATGAACATAGGTGAGGGTGGGAATGTACATTGACCAGTAAATCGAGAGCTTCGCCTTTTGGCTCAGCTCCTTCTTCAACGGATCGGTACACAGATCGCATGCGGCAGCGGCAGCACCGATCCGCCTGTCAATCTCATGCTCCCTCTCACCCCCACTCGTGAACAAGACCCCGAGATACTTGAACTCCTCCACTTGGGGCAGGACAGCTCCACCGATCTGGAGAGGGCAAGCCACCCTTTTCCAGTCAAGAATCATGGCCTCAGATTTGGAGGTGCTGATTCGCATCCCAGCCGCTTCACACTCCGCTACGAACCGCTCCAGTGCCTGTTGAAGGTCCTGGCCTGAAGAAGTCATCAGGACAACATCATCCGCAAAAAGCAGAGATGATATCCTGTGGTTCCCAAACTGGACCCCCTCTGGCCCCTGGCTGCACCTAGAAATTCTGTCCATGAAGATTATGAACAGAACCGCTGACAAAGGGCAGCCCTGCCGGAGTCCAACATGCACCGGGAACAGGCCCGATTTACTGCCGGCAATGCGCACCAGGCTCATGCTCTGGTCGTACAAGGACCTGACAGCCCTTAACAGAGGGCCCCGGACCCCATATTCCCAGAGCACCCCCCCACAGAATACCCCGAGGGACACAGTCGAATGTCTTCTACAAATCCACAAAACACATGTGGACTGGTTGGGCAAACTCCCATGAACCCTCGAACACCCTCCGGAGGGTGTAGAGCTGGTCCAGTGTTCCGCGGCCAGGACAAAAACCTCATTGTTCCTCCTGAATCCGAGGTTCGACTAACGGCTGAATTCGTCTCTCCAGTACCCTGGCGTAGACTTTCCCGAGGAGGCTGAGAAGAGTGATCCCCCTATAGTTGGAACACACTCTCCGGTCCCCCTTTTTAAACAGGGGAACCGCCACCCCGGTTTGCCACTCCAGGGGCACTGTCCCTGTCCGCCACGCGATGCTGCAGAGGCGCGTCAGCCAAGACAGCCCAACAGCATCTAGAGACTTGAGATACTCTGGGCGGATCTCATCCACCCCCGGGGCCCCACCACTGAGGAGCTTACAGACCACCTCAGTGACTTTGGTGATGGGCGAGTCCTCCTCAGAATGCTCAGCCTCACCTTCTACATTAGAAGACATGATGGTGGGGTTAAGGAGATCCTCGAAGTATTCCTTCCACCGCCCAACGATATCCCCGGTCGAGGTCAACAGCTCCCCACCCGCACTGTAAACAGTGTCGGCAGGGTACTGCTTCCCCCTTCTGAGGCGCCGGACGGTTTGCCAGAATCGCTTCGGGGCCGACCGATAGTCCTTCTCCAAGGCCTCCCCGAACTCCTCCCAGCTCCTGGTTTTTGCCTCCTTAACCGCCCAAGCAGCAGCACGCTTAGCCTCTCGGTACCTGTCGGCTGCGTCGGAAGACCCAGAGGCCAACATGGCCCGATAGGTCATCTTCTTCAGCTTGACGGCATCCCTTACTTCCGGTGTCCACCACCGGGATCGGGGATTGCCGCCACGGCAGGCACCAGCGACCTTACGCCCACAGCTCCGGACGGCCGCGTCAACAATGGAGGCTGAGAACCTGGTCCACTCAGACTCAATGTCCCCTGCCTCCCCAGGTAGCTGTGAGAAGCTCTCCCGGAGGTGGGAGTTGAAAGTTTCCCTGACAGGGGGCTCAGCCAGATATTCCCAGCATACCCAAAAGATACGTTTCGGCATGCCAGGTCTCTCCCGCCTGCCCCTCCGCCAGCGGATCCAACTCACCACCAGGTAGTGATCGGTTGACAGCTCTGCCCCTCTCTTCACCCGAGTGTCCAAGACATAGGGCCGGAGATCAGATGAGACAATAACAAAGTCTATCATTGATCTCCGGCCTAGGGCGTCCTGATGCCATGTGCACTTATGGACGCCCCTATGCTCGAACATGGTGTTTGTTATGGACAATCTGTAACTGGTGCAGAAGTCCAACAACAGAACTCTGCTCGGGTTCTGATCGGGGAGGCCGTTCCTCCCAATCACCCCTCTCCCTCTCCCGGCCGGGCCCCACGGGCAAAGATCCGGCCACCAGGTGCTCACTCCCGAGTCCCAACCCCAGGCCTGGCTCCAGGGTGGGGCCCCGGTTGCGCCGTACCGGACGACATTGTGGGGCCTTTGTTCTGGTGTTTCATTGGGGTTTTCGAACTGCTCTTGGTCGGGCCCGTCACCTTGGACCTGTTTGCCATGGGAGACTCTGACAGGGGGTAAAAATTAACCGGGTCTTAAATAACAGTTCAACATTAATCACACGTGGATCTGATAAGGAATGGGCTGGGTAACAAATGAGACACAGATTTGAATGGTGGAGCAAGGGTGGAGACCAAACAAAAACTAGACAAATGTTCTCAGACGAACCTGTGGGAAAGACAACAAAGATGATGAAACAAGAAGACAGAGGAGTTAGACAGACAAGACTGATACATGACAATGACACAGTCAGCGGGGCTGTAGAATGTGGCAGGTGTGACATGGTCTCAAAAAATATTTTCTCCTTGCACACTTCCCATGAAAATTTGTTGGTCTCTTTCTAATGTCTTCACACTTTGACATCAACTGTGGTGAGAGCTACCAGTAAGTAAGACTTCTTAACACATCTTGCACTCTTTACTGAATTTGCTAGGATGGCCTGACTTGGCCATGTTCGCAGTTGTTTTCAATGTTCTCCACTTTTATTTTCCAGACCATGGAACGACTATTTTCTAATTGTTTTGAGATTTATTTATAGCTATTGCCAGACTTGTATGTATCTACAACATCCTTTCTACTGTAAATGTCTCAGAGATCTCTCAGAGAGATCTCACCATGATGACCCCACTGACTTCAACAATAAAGAGCAAACCAAATTAATGTCTGAGACCCCTCCTGAGGAGGACTCGCCCATCACCCGGGCTGAAGTCACTGAGGTGGTCTGCAAGCTCCTCAGTGGTGGGGCCCTGGGGGTGGATGAGATCCGCCCAGAGTATCTCAAGTCTCTAGATGCTGTTGGGCTGTCTTGGCTGACGCGCCTCTGCAGCATCACGTGGCGGACGGGGACAGTGCCCCTGGAGTGGCAAACTGGGGTGGTGGTTCCCCTGTTTAAAAAGGGGGACTGGAGAGTGTGTTCCAACTATAGGGGGATCACTCTTCTCAGCCTCCCCGGGAAAGTCTATGCCAGGGTACTGGAGAGACGAATTCGGCCGTTAGTCGAACCTCGGATTCAGGAGGAACAATGAGGTTTTTGTCCTGGCCGCGGAACACTGGACCAGCTCTACACCCTCTGGAGGGTGCTCGAGGATTCATGGGAGTTTGCCCAACCAGTCCACGTGTTTTGTGGATTTGTAGAAGGCATTCGACCGTGTCCCTCGGGGTATTCTGTGGGGGGTGCTCCGGGAATATTTGGTCCGGGGCCCTCTGTTAAGGGCTGTCAGGTCCTTGTACGACTGGAGCATGAGCCTGGTTCGCATTGCCGGCAGTAAATTGGGCCTGTTCCTGGTGTATGTAGGACTCGGGCAGGGCTGCCCTTTGTCAGCGGTTCTGTTCATAATCTTTATGGACAGAATTTCTAGGTGCAGCCAGGGGCCAGAGGGGGTCCAGTTTGGGAACCACAGGATATCATCTCTGCTTTTTGCGGATGATGTTGTCCTGATGGCTTCTTCAGGCCAAGACCTTCAGCAGGCACTGGAGCGGTTCGTAGCGGAGTGTGAAGCAGCGGGGATGCGAATCAGCACCTCCAAAACTGAGGCCATGGTTCTCGACCGGAAAAGGGTGGCTTGCCCTCTCCAGATCGGTGGAGCTGTCCTGCCCCAAGTGGAGGAGTTCAAGTATCTCGGGGTCTTGTTCACGAGTGGGGGTGAGAGGGAGCATGAGATTGACAGGTGGATCGGTGCTGCCGCCGCAGTCATGCGGTCTGTTTACCGAGTCCATTGTGGTGAAGAATTTACTGGTCAATCTACGTTCCCACCCTCACCTATGGTCATGAACTGTGGGTAATGACCGAAAGGACAAGATCGCGGATATAAGCGGCCGAAATGAGTTTCCTCCGCAGGGTGGCCGGGCGCTCCCTTAGAGATAAGGTGAGATCCTCGGCTACCTGGGAGGAGCTCAGAGTAGAGCCACTGCTCCTCTACATCGAGAGGAACCAGTTGAGGTGGCTCGGGCATCTGTTTCGGATGCCCCCTGGGCGTCTCCCCGGGGGGGTGTTCCAGGCACGTCCCACCGGGAGGAGACCGCGGGGTAGACCCAGGACATGCTGGAGGGACTATGTCTCTCGGCTGCCCTGGGAACGCCTCGGGGTCCCTCCTGGGGAGCTGGCTGAGGTGTCGGGGAAGAGGGAAGTCTGGGCATCCCTGCTTAGACTGCTGCCCCCGCGACCCGGCCCCAGATAAGCAGAGGAAAATGGATGGATGGATGGATGAATGGATAACATTATGACTGACCAGCTCCTCAAATAGTCCATCAGACCACTGCTGATCCACTCATACCAGTGTAACACTGAGAATGACCCACCACCCAAATAATACCTGCTCTCTGGTGGTCCAGTAAGGTCCTGACCATTGAAGAACAGAGTGAAAGGCGACTAACAAGATATGCAGAGAAACAGATGGACTATAGTCTATAATTATAAAACTGCAAAGTGATCTTCTATAGTAAGAGGATCTGATAAAATGGGAGGTTTGAGTAGAAAGAGGGAGATGGTCATAATGTAATGTCAGTGTAAATATACTGCATGATACATAGATACTAATAAAGAGAAACATTGTATTATTATAAAATAACATACGTTGTTAATTGTATCACACAAAGCATTGTTCTGTATCATACTATGTTAATACATTGGCTCAAAAAGGTTAAGGCACTGTTTTTATTAAATCCTTTGAATTTAAGCTGAAAGACTGCCAGGATTCGACAGAGTGGAGGCATGTGCAGATCAATACAGTCTTTAAGGGCTTAGGCAAAAAGGGTAAATGTGAACAGCCCATGTCAAAAGCCAACCAGAGCAAACAAAACCTAAGGAGCATGCCAAAGACAGTCACAACAAGCCAGAATCTAGAACCAAACAGAGAATTAGAAGGGATAGCCAAAGATGAGGTTAAAAACAAACAGGGTAATACACTGAATAAACAAACAAGGAGTATAGCTGAGTAGTGCAGAATAGATTGCCAAAACTAGGCAAATGATTAAAGCAGAGTTCATATATATACTGTCTATATATACAATCCCTCTGACTATTCTAAAAATCTGATATGGGAGTTCTTATATATATATAGTCAAAGATCAGGGGGACATTTATTAGGAGCTCTTAAAGTTGCTTCATCCACCTCCAACCAGATGAGTTATTCTCACAAAGTCAAGCCCATGAGGTAGGTATCAGGACATAACAAAAGGTATCAGGACAGAACATAACAAAAAGACAAAGAAATGGTCGAAAAATCAGCCAAATATTACAAAAAAAAGAAGCCTCCTCAATAAGTTAGAGCGAAAATTCCTTTCAGCATGAAGAAAAAAACTGTCAAGTCAAACAGTGAATACATTGAAGAACATACATCCTTAACAGAACACATCCCTGCTCACCATCAGTTTAACAACAGAAGAAAGATTAAACCTGATTGGACCAGTAGGCATCCACTCCACAAACACCAGCACCAGAAACAAGAAAAAAAGAAAAACAAGCAAAACTTGTAAGCAAAGTCAAGCCCATGAGGTGGCATGAGGAATTTTGATTAACAAAGTAAATGCTAACAAAATAATAAATATAAAATCTTAAACATCTTCCTTTGGTCTACCTTAAACATGTTTTAAAATAGACATTATAAGTATATTTTATGTTTTTTTTACTTTTTGGGCAAAATTCTGATTTCCACAATGTCTCCATCAAAATGTTTGTACATTGTGTACATTTTTTATAATTAAAAACACAAAATCAATGCATGTCATACTATGAACACTTTTAGTAAATAAACAAAAAATGGACTTAATAAGATAAAGGTATGTGTCCAACACAGATTTTCTCATCTTCTGCAACAATTTTCAATCATTGTTTAAATCCACAAGGAATTACATTTTCAAGGCATTTTTAGTTAAGTAAGACTTTGGCTGAAACACAAGATGGTTACCAGGTAAGCAGCTATTCTCATATCTCTCTCCAAAAAAGATAAAACGTTTGCTCATCAAACTGTCTGCACCATTTTCTGGTTCTTATTATCAATATATCAAATTTTGAACTTAACATGAGCTGATTTTATTTTTTGATTATGATAAACTACAGTATATTAAGGTCTAAATGTAAACTGTGAGTGAAAGTTTCCCTAGCCCACATGGTTCCTCTGCAGTTAGGAGAAAAGGCCAAGGTCGCTCATCCTCCGCAACAGTAATCTCTCTTACCGATACAATTGAGCACCTGTTGCGGTGGAGAGCTGCATGAGTTTCGGTTATAAGAAAATGACTACAAACTGACTACTGATTGTTATATGTGCTGCTGTAAACATATCTTAGAGTAGATTATGCTAGAGGTAGAGGTAACTAATCTTCCATTTTTATTGCTTTGAAACTAAATCTAATTCTAAACAGAACTAGGTGGCAGACCACATAGATACAGAGTTGTTTTGTTTTTTTTTATTTTATTTTACATTTGGTTGACATTTTTCTCTAATATGTAATATATATTTACTTACAGACAGATAGCTGTTGAGAAAAATGGTAGCAGCAAAAGCTAGGCTATTGAAGTTTAGGGAGAACATTTACAGTGATCCTGAGCTTCTTGATGAGTACAGAAGAAAGGAGAGACAGAGGTTAGGAAACAAAGTAACTGTAGCAAAGAATTAGTGTTTCTGAATTGTCAGCCATACTTGAGCTTATTGCTCAAGCTTGTCATTCAACACTTGGATGCATGCCCATGCAGACAAAAAGACAATTTTTCCAGTTAAAAAGTTACTTTCAAATCATATGCATTTCTAAGTATGGATTGTATACAAATTTTTTGTATATTTTTTTTGTATTAATTTTCATTAATACAGGTAGGTATCAGGAATGTAAGAAAAATGGAAAAGTAAAGACAACTCACAATATGACCAAAAAGCAACATGACAAAAAGACAAAGAAATGGTCGAAAAATCAGCCAAATATTACAAAAAAAAGAAGCCTCCTCAATAAGTTAGAGCGAAAATTCCTTTCAGCATGAAGAAAAAAACTGTCAAGTCAAACAGTGAATACACTGAAGAACATACATCCTTAACAGAACACATCCCTGCTCACCATCAGTTTAACAACAACAGAGGAAAGATTAAACCTGATTGGACCAGTAGGAGCATCCACTCCACAAACACCAGCACCAGAAACAAGAAAAAAATTAAAACTAAGCAAACTAAGATCAAAATTAAGATATGCTGAAGAGAAACTCCAGAAGAAATCTAAAGAATTACAGAATCTCAAAATAATTTGAAGCAAGGAAGAAGACCATAATCAGGCCAACTGTAAATAATGTGCAAAAGACCAGGAAAACCAGAGAGGATATCCCAACAATTCTCAATAGCAGCAAGAGGAGGAAAATGAGAAAACCTGTAAGCCATTTCCTGCATCAAGATAATGTCTCTACTGTTTTCAATGGGAAAGCTGGAGAGATAAGGTGAAAGGGAAAATCTACAGAAAAAGGACCCTGTCTGAAACTCTGTGTAACCTTCACAGAAGATTTTGTACTGACAACCCGGAGCAATTATTGATGGTGCTATAGGCTATATGAAATCTTCTTTTTATGACCATATGGGTATGTATGTTCATTAAAAATATGAATTGTTCATTAAAAATAAACAAACTTTTCTTAACTATTAAATATATGTTAAATATGCAAGTCATCTGATCCCTTGATAATTTGTGAATGTATTAAACTGATAATCTTTTCTAAATCTCATTTTCTGAAATATTAAACCTCAATTGGTGTAATGCTGGGCGGCACGGTGGCGGCAGGAAATGGATGGATGGATGGATGCATCTTGTTTCCATGTATCATCCTTCAGATGTTTCTACAGCTTGATTGGAGTACACCTGTGGTAAATTCAGTTGATTGGACATGATTTGGATGTTTATAACATGATGTTTATAAGATCCCATAGTAGACAGTGCATGCCAGAGCACAAACCAAGCCATGAAGTCTAAGGTCTAAGCACAGTGGCCTCCATCATCTGTAAATGGAATACTTCCTAGAATTGAGTGATCATGGTAGAAGGGCCTTAATCAGGGAGGTGATGTAAAACCTCTGAAACAGATACAAGGCTTCCAGAAGGACAACCATTTCTGCAGTGGCCACACAGAAGCCACTCCTCAATAAAAGGCACATGAATCCATTTTGGAATATGGCTGTAACATAACAATATGTGGAAAACGTGAAGTGCTGTTAATACTTTCCAGATGCACTGTATGTGCAATATTAAAAAAAATAGATTTATTTACATGATCTTTCTGCCGTGACTCCTCTGGTGGGTCACTGGTTCCTTTGGCTGATTATTCTGATGTTTCAAGCTGCACAACAATCTGGTCAATGTCTGTCATGTATCCTATTTAGCATGCCTTCAGTTACAGGTGCAAACAATGTGGGAATTAAATAATTTTAATTGATTCTTGAATATAGTCATATTCATAGTTTCTTTATTTGTCTCCCAGATGAGAGATTTTGGTTGGAATGAGGGCATACTGCACTACAACAAAAAACAGACTAACATACCAAACATCATGTGACCAAAAACCATATCATTACAATGCATTAAAGATTTAAAGTGAATTACATTTTATTATCTTACACGGCCCCACAGCCACCAATACAACCATAATACAGTCAGACATCATTATTATTTAGGATCTTAATTGACAGTGGTACAAAAGAATGTTTAAACCTATTGTGCCTGCACAAAGAAACCCTGCATCTCCTGCCTGAGTTCAAGAGCTGGTACTCCTGATAGAGCACACATGCACAATTGGATAAAATATTCCTAGCCTGCCTACTTATAGCCTACTGCCACAGCTCCTGCGGGCCAACCTGTTAGGTTACCAAACCAATGTAATGCCATATTTTAAAATTTATTCAATAGCTGCTCTGTAGAATATTAGCATGAAGTTTTTACAGACACCAAATATCTGAGTCTGTGCAGAAAACAAAGGCGCTGATTGATCCTAGAGTACACCCTAGTCCACCTGTGCTTTCCAACTTAGATCACAGTCTATGTAAACTCCAAGATATTTAAATGAGCTTACCTGCTCAATGGTTTTACCATGACTAGACACAGGGTCAGAATCCCCAACTGTTCAAGGGTCCACCAGCATTTCCACAGTCTTACTTGTGTTGATCTGCAGTTTATGTACCTCACACCAGGCCACAAGATTCTCATTCCTTAACATTTTCTGTGTCAAACCACATATAAAAGTTATTCAGTTCATTCACCCTAGTTGTTTCATTAAGGGCAGACAGGAGTTTCCTTTTTGTATCCATGTTAATCATCTTTCTGATTATGTCCCACCGATTCTTTGTATTGGATGTGGCCAGGTCATGTTCTGCCCTCTCCTTGAACTGATGCCGGACCACCCTTAGTTGGTCATTCAAATCCTTTTGAGCAGCATGAATACCTGCAACATCACCAGAGGAGAAAGCGACTTTTTTCCTCCTGATGCATTCCCTGATGCCCTCATTAGTGTATTGTTTGTTGTTTGGATATCGTTTAACAGTTTTTTGAGGAATGATGGAATCGACACAGAAAATAATGTAATCTGTGATTGATTCTACAGCCTCGTCTATGTCTGCCCCTTCCAAAAAGATGTCCCAGTCTGTGCAGAGAAAACAGCCTTTCAGCTACTCTTTCTTGTCATCTGTCCAAACCTTCACAGTTTGTATTTTGGGCGTACAGAACTTAAACACTGACCGGTAAATTGGGAGCAGATGAACGCATCAGTATCCTGCATAAGGAGGTATGAGTAACTCCGTTTGTACAAAGCTCAACAATCCCACTGATGGTGGCAGTCCAGTTTGTCATAGTTGGAGCAGCTCCGTAACTGTAGGTTAGCTGGCCACTGCTCGTGGTCTTGGCAGCACAGCTCCGGAGAACCTGGCCCAACAGCACTAGCCATGCTAATGCTAAAAACAAAGCCCTGTTCCGTTTAACTTCAATACGCCACCTGCAGTTAAAGGCACAGAGCACTGCACAAAGAGTCCACTGCAAAAAATAAAATAAAATAAAATAAAATAAACCCATACAGCCAGATATGGGCCTGGGGGGTGACAAAAACCACAATAAAAAAAGACAAAGTGCAGCCAAAGCCCTCCTCCATGTCACCAGCACCATCAAGTTACCAGTATGTGTATGTGAATTCTTTCTGCCAAATAAGCAGATGTGTTCTGAGCTGAGCTTGAACACAGGCTACTGAGATGAGGGGCAGAGCTGTTACCAGTGCACTATAGGAGAGGGAGTGACTTATGGGCTGATAGGGTTTATGTATTATAAAGTGCTTGGTGTGTACTGAGGTGAAAGGTTTAAATGGCAGATCCCTTGAGCAGAAGACACTAGCGATCTAAAATGAAAACAAGAAAGAAGGAGAGCAGCTGTTGTAATTAATAAAGTAAACAAATAAATTATTTTGTCAGACACAGGGTTTGAACCCCCACATGCACACCCACGCTGCAAACGCTTTAGCTTTAGAGTGAGCTAACTCGTCACTTGGGCAAACAACTGGCAGGGCTGAAGAGCAGTGAATCAAAGAGTGGAAAACTAAGAACTGCTTCTCAAACAAGAAGGAGAACTTAAACTCGAAACCTCCCTCATTCAGAAGGGAAACTTGACACTGAAACAGTGTCCTTTCAAGTGAGAGGAGAGAAAATAAAGGAGACCTTTATTTTTTAAGTCTTTTTTGTAATCACTCAAAAAAAAAGAGATGAGATAAAGATAAAGAGAGAGAGGGATAGACTCTTCTGGTCATTTGCAAGAGGAGGACAAGGGAAATAAGGAGATTCTTTTGAAAGGTTGGAAACACTCCTCACTTTGAAGGAGGGACAGATCAGAGTGGAACTATGGAAATCACTGGCAGCAATTCGAGAAGCATTAACCAAGCGACCGCGTGGAGGGTAAGACACTGGTCGCTTATTTAACCATAGGGCACCTGATCTCACTTGTGCTGATTACTGTAAAGCATTAACAACAATAACAAAAAGTTAAATACAATATGCTGAGTTTTCAGTTTGATATTACAGCACAGCCAGTTATTGTGTCTTAACATGCCATGTAAATATATGTTCATACAGTTATTAATTTAACATTTGCACTAATCCACAGTGTTTGTGGAAAAGCTCAGAATACTGAAGTTGAACAACCTTCTGATAATGGCTATGAAATGAATGAACCAATTCACCATCTCACTTTTTTTTAGTAGAAGAGAACTTGGCCAGGCTTCCTTACATCATTTAAGAAGAGTTTTAAGACTTTAAAGTGACAGTATTTTTTCTGAAACAGTGCATGGGTACTAGTCAGTTTCTGGCAGAAGGAAATGCCAAACTTTTAAAAACAAGTGTATCATATTTGATACATATTTCAGTTTTTTTTACCTCTATAAAGTGTGATAATTATCTCAAATAATCCTTTATATAAAAGGATGGATGGATGGATGGATGGATGGATGGATGGACGGATGGATAAAAATGCAATTAAATAAATTAAATAATTACAGAAATGGTTAACTAAAATAAAATGTATGTTTTCTGCTCCCTGGTGAATTATCTATCCACTATGTACAATAGAAAGTTACATAAACATGTCTAAGGCAACTCAGATTATGAGGTTTAATAACTTTTAACTTTTAACAAATTAGTCATTCCACAGTTCTGAAAATAATTTACAAGTAGAGAAAAGAACTGCCAGCCTGAATTTTAAATTTAATTTCAACTGAATTTGGTGAGGTTAGGACAGCCTAGCAAGTTCAGCCCAAGAGCAGAACACAAGCTCCATAAAGAAATCTCCAACAATCCTAAAATGTCATCATGCAACCTACTCCAGAGTTGATGGCATCTACCATCAGAGAGAGACCAGACAATATTGATTTTCATGGGAGGTATACAAGGACACACTTATCCAAACACAGCATTTCTTTGGTTAGTGGGTAGGCAAAATACAAAGAGACAAACTTTGACATTGACACTGCAGAAACAAGATGACCAACATGCACATTTCAGAATACTTTCTTAAGCAACCCCAAAAGAACCATCTAAGCCTTCTCATTATAATTCTGCCCCTCTCACCTTCCTGTGCCCACCCTCCCCTACCTAGTCTCTTGGAATATACTTACATTTGCTTAAATTTACAAATTTACAAAAATATATAGAGAAGGCTAAAGAAAAGTTAAAAAAAGAATAAAATACATAAAGCTAAAACATTTATTGTAAAATTGGTGAATTTAGAAGATCTGACTGCTCAGACTGCTCAGTCTTTAGGGAAAAAGGCAAAAAAAATAAAGTCAATAGGAGAACTTAGCTTTAAGTGTGGGTCTCATTTTTTTCCAAGGTAAACGAACAAGGCAACATTTTTAAGCCAGCATTCAAATGAAGATTGTGTGGAACTTTCTCAACTTTCTGTAAAGCTGCTTTGTGACAACTCCATTGTGGTGAAAAGCACCATATTGAAAATAATTGGAACAGAATAAATTAGTACCTACTGAAGCTAAGGGGGTATTCAAAAATATCATCCAATATCAGTTTACAGGGCAAAAATTTCTGCAGTTCCATTCCACACAATCAAATGCTTACTCAGCATCTAAAAAAATATAGTCTCCATACGTGAAGGTGTGGTGGAATAATATATGACATTCATTCTAATACTGAAAAAGAAAGTCTTTGACTTATAAAATCTGTTTGATCTGTATGTGTTATACCCCTCAAGACGTTTCAAGATGCTTGGCAAGCACTTTTGATATAATCTTAACATCTACATTAAGCAGTCTAAGGGATCTGTTCCTTTCTTCAATATCAGAGATATAGTTGCTTGTCACAGGGTGGAAGGAAGAGAACCAGACTTGAGGGAGTCATTTGACATCACCAAGCAAAGGAATGTTATTTTGATAGATACTCAAGCATTGTTAAGAAACAATAAATAATGCATTAAATGCTTTATGTAATATGTAATTGCATATACATTATGCAGGTAACCATAGTTACAATACAGTACATATGAATGCTCAGTAAACCTGTCTGTTGTGTACATGTATAGGTGAAGTGTCTGAATAGAAGGTATGAATGGTCTGAAGTCACTGAAGGGAGAGACAAATCATCAATCAATCAAAGTTTATTTGTATAGCACTTTTTACCACAATGAATGTGTCACAAATCCAGGTCCAAGCCTCAATTGAGCAACTCAGCGGGCAACAGCGGCAAGGAAAAACTCCCTCAGGCTAGGAGATAGAAACCTTGAAAAGTTTCTCAATGTCTATTCCCTGGATGTTCACTGGTAAAGGGGTGTGTCTGCCCCTGCAGAAATCCACCACCAGTTCTTTGGTCTTTCTCATGTTCTATCTGAAGGTGGTTCTGCAGGCTTTAGTCCACAAAGTCATGAATCATTTTTGTGTACTCACTGTCCTCTTCATTATGTATGATGCAGATGATCACAGAGTCATCAGAAATATTCTGAAGGTGGCAGGTTGATTGACTAGTACATGAAGTCAGCATTGTACAGGGTAAAGAGGAACAATGATAGGACCAGTCGAAGAAGGCGATTCTCACATTGTTCCCAGGCTTCTCCAGATGAGAAAAGGCTCTGTGTAGAAGATAAAAGACATCATCATCCACCCCAAGGCTGGTAAGAAAACTGAAGAGGGTCCATGGGTGCACTCAACAGGGGGTAAGGATGAGCCTCTCCAGTGACTTTATTAAGTGAGAAGTCAGTGCCACCAGCCTGTAGCTGTTGAGGTCATTGGGTGCTGGGTTTCCAGCACAGGTTCTACACAAGATGTTTTCCACAGTTGTGGTACTAGTTATAATCTAGTCTAGATCTAGATAATCTGATGGATTATTTCAATTTCTGGGCAGATATGGTTTATCCCACAAAAACTGTATCGTGTGGCCACAACAAAAAGACTAGAGTCATTGGGGGACAGTGGAGAAGGCAAACAAAGGTAGACACAGCCATTGCAACAGCCCCCCTCCTCCTCCCCTCCATCTACCACAACCATATATAATATACAGAGTATATGAAAAGTCCAGTAGGAGAGGTATTGCACATTAAAATTGCACTTGTTTTACTATTATTGCACATTGTCTGGTTATGTTGCTATGATCTGGTTACTGGTAGGAGAAACAAGTGCAACAATAATGTGCAATACCTCTCCTAACCCTCTCCCTCCTCCTATGCTTGATTTTTATTGAATCATTAGTAGTGGCTATCTGGACCCACACAAAATCATCCTGTCATGTCTTGCCCCTCTGGTTTGATCTTTGTTTGTTTATCTCCCCTAGTGCTTCTGAGCATGTGTCCTGTCTCCGCCCTTTCCCAGCTGTGTCTCATGTATCGTCAAGTCCAGGTGTTCTTTATCATGTCTGGTTATTTAAGTTCTGCTGTTTGAGTCTGTCCTTGTCAGTCTTCTTGTTTTATGGTCTACTTGTCTTGTGATGGTTAGTGTATGTTATCTATGTAACCCATTAAACATGTACTTCCACCCCAACCTTAGTTTTTTCAGTACCCAACAAAGGTTACAGCCTGTATGCAGATGACATTTTATTCTTTCTACAAAACTCACGTTCCTCAGTTCCTCAAACCATATAGATAATTGATAGCTCAGATTAATTTGACTAAATCCACTATTCTACCCTTTAACATGAATTTAGCGGAAACAGCAGCTCCATCTCTAGAATTTATAGAACTCAGGGAGGTCTCAATGCACCTAACAATACCTCCAACAATACATCTCCACAAACCAACTACAGTACATAATTAATCAACCAGATGAAATATGGAGAAAATTATAGCATCAACTCTTGCTATAGCATCAACAGCTTGGTGGACACTAAATACTCACCCATATGGCACAACCCTGACATCCCTGCCACCAACAAAACACCAAAACTACACAAATGCAAAGGTATTAATCAAATCAAAATATATTTGTACAGTATGTTTTACAAAATAAGAACATAAATCTCGCAGTGTGCAAGCCAAAGGGTGACAGTGGCAAGGAAAATCTACCTCAGAGCTAGAGGAAGAAATCTTGGGAAAAAACAGGCTCACAAAGGGGGACTCCTCTTCCTCCTCTGGTCAAACTATTTAGTTAATATGGGGACACTGTCTGCTGTAATACTCCATTGTAGTAAAGTAAGGTTAGTTTGACAGAGTAATAGTTGCTGCTAATGTCTGTGTAAATTTCTACATAGTTGGTGATTGCAGGTGGGAAACTACTCCAGGTCCAATAGCCTGAAGGTGCACAGCCAATGGGAAAGAGTGGCATGGGAGCTTGGGGGTCTATCTCCAATGGGTGACAGGAGAGCCTGAGGTCAGTCTCTTAATGGGTGTCCATAAACCCATGAATCTGCAGCCTGTAACTAAGATGAGACATTAATAACAACATTTAGCTATGCTAAACAAGTCACTTGTGTCAGTCCCAACCATTATATGGTAGGTTAATCCAGTGCTGGTGGGCTCTTTTCTTTAGAAAAGTAGAAATCTTCTAAATTCTTGAAACTAGTAAGACAAATGCAAGTAAAATTCTTTTACTTGCATATAAAACCTACACAGGCATGCTCCTGAGTACCTGCAAGATCTAATCTCCCATTATGAGCCATCATGATCGCTCCAATCACAGGGTGCTGGCTTCCTACTAGTTCACAAAGTTCAGAAGGCTTCAGCAGGGGGAAGAGTCTTTTCTTAAAAAGCCCCCCAGTTGTGGAATAACCTTCCAGATAATGTACAAGGCTCAGACCCTGTCTCAATCTTCAAGTTTGGACTGAAAACTTGTTCAGTGTAGCTTTTTGTAATTAATATATCATCTTAGTTAAAGGCTGGGGGTGTTCACATAATCACTTGTTTGTGATTGTGAAGCAGTTTGATGCCAATGTTTCAGGATGCTTCCAAGTTTACGTTACCTTCTGGTTCTCTCTTTTTAATTAGGTTGTTATAGTCAGATCTGTCAGAGTCACTTGCCACACTCTGGTAAATGTTTACATTCTCTGTTCTCCATAAATCTAAACACCAAACAAATTACATCTCTCTCTACCTTTACCGAGACAATGATAGTCTACTGGCCCAGGCTGAGGAAATGCTAATCTTGAGCTCCCCTGCCCCATCTGAGAAGAACTCTGAACTCCCTGGCCACCAATTCACACTGGCTGCCCACCTTCCGACTACTGGACCTGGACTAGATGCCCCTCCCTGGACTAGTTGACCAACTGCCATCATCTACTATGTAGAAATGTATACAGACCCTAATTAACTGCTCCTGTTACAAACTATCATTACTTCAGTAAAATGAGCATTATAGCAGACACATAGTGGTCTGGTGTTCCCTAACTATGTATAAGTAGTTGACCAGAGGTGGAAGGGTCCACAATTGTGAGCCTGGTTCTTCCCAAGGTTTCTTCCAGCCCTGAGGGAGTTTTTTCTTGCCAGTACCATATACTAGCAGTATACAAATAAAATTTTATTAGATTTTATTAGATTTTTTACCTTCCTCAGGTTTGGAAGAGCGTTAGTGAAGCAACTGGTATATTCCATAAACAGACATTGAAACTTGTTTTTATTGTTATCAATGTTATAGGCATAGGCATTTACTGAACGATCAACAGTAAGCACAAATCAAACTTCAATTTCTCACCGTCTCTTCTTACTCTGCGCAAGGGGTTTGTCTATAGGAGGGCTGAGGTGGGTATTCATGGTCAGTTGGGGGAAGGCAGTTGAATGACATGAAGTAACACACCCCTTTAATGTCTTGATTAAACAAAGAGTTTGTAGAGGAATGCCAGTCACACCTCACCCACGTTTTGGAGAAGTGTAACCCATGTACCTGATCCTCACTGGCCCAGAGATTCAGTCAGACACAGGCTTTGCTTTTCACTGTTTATTCTGAAACAGAGTTTAAGTGATATCATTCTTCATTTGTAAAAGATGCTGCAGGCTTCACATGCATCCATCTCAGAGCTCTCACTTGTTTGATGGAAGTATGTATCATTGTTCTTGCCTCTGATCAAGGATGTGTGTCCCTGGGCCCCGAGTGGCGTAGCGGCCAAAGGCGCTACTACTATGATCCTGGGGTCGCAGGTTGAATCCAGGTTCATGCTGCTCACCATTGGCAGCCAGGGTCCAGAGGGAGCGAAATGGGCTTGCTCTCCCTCAGGGGGTAGGTAGATGGTGCTCTTCCACACATCACTGCTTGGCATGTTTGCCTCACATATCCTTTTCAAATTGCCTCTATTCTTTGAACTATGACACAGCCATGAGTCCGGTTTTGAGGTGAGAATGGAACCCAAGCTAATGTTTCATGATTTGATTAATAAATTCCACCACTCCACCACTGTACTGACTGTATGTGCATGCATTTCCTTTGTAAGTACCCCATCAAGCCACACTGCCCTTTCCTTCACCACAAGTTCCTCAACATTAGTGCTTCAGGTACCTGTAGCTTCAAGTCTAATATCTCAAATGCAAACAGTTCCAATTCCAATGTTTCCAACTCAGGAGGCTCCAATTTCAGCACTTTCTTGACACCAGCATCCTCTACACCTGCAGTGCAGGTATTAGCTTCAGCTCCTGTACAGCCAACCACATAGTTTGGGGAACAATCTGATTGGGGATTTGTTTATTGTGATAAAACTTTAATAGAGGTAATTCTTGCCAAAGCATTTCTGATGTTCTAAATCTCATACAGTCATACAAAATTCATACAGCCCTTCAGCAAGGAATAGGCTGAAAGAAACAGAGAGATCCACCCCCACTGGTGGTAATTCAGCACTCAGCTACAAAGCACCTACCAGTTCCTCATAAGGAAGATGAGAAAGATGAAGAAGATGCTGAAGGCAGTTATTTGAAATATGAAATATAATAGTTCCTTGCTACTTCCTGTAGGAATTATTTTTGGATAATATTTAATCCAAGAAGTGAATATATTCACTTCTATATAAAATAATAAAATAATAACAATATTATTAAAATAATAATAATAAAATAATTCCTGCAGGAAGTAGCAAGGTACTATTATATTTCATTAAAAAGATAGGGTTTAGTCATCATATATATATAAATATAATAGTACCTTGCTACTTCCTGCAGGAATTATTTTTGTAATATGATGTAATATGAATATGATGTAATATGAATTATTTTTTTATATATGATGACTAAACCCTATTTATTGGACATGGAATTAGTTATATGAATATATAACTAATAGAAATATATATATATATATATATATATATATATATATATATATATATATATATATATTCAAATAACTAATTCCTTTTCCAAAAAATAGGGTTTAGTCATCATAGACATATTTTAGAAATTTTATTGAATATATTCCTGCTTCCAAGCAACATGCCAGCACAGTAGCTAAAGCCTTGGTACAAAACATCTTCCCAATGTGGGATGTTCCTAAGTGAAACAATATTTGATAGGAAGCCCTGAGAGGTACACTTAGGCATGGTTATCAGCAAGCAAGTATGTCTATTTGTACAGCACCTTACATATGCAGTGGCAAATCAAATTTACACAGAAAAATATAACATAGATTGTTATAGCTTACAACATGCTGAAATCTAGCACCTCATGATAATTTGCAAGAATTGTTACAAATCAAAAAGAAAAATGTCAAGAAACAAAGGAAAATATAATTAAAATTTAAACATAAAAACATTCATGCATGCATAAGATCTAGAACCTTAGAAAGCAAGAGTTAATTCAATTACAAGTGTCACGTATCCAGTCCTGATTTGTTTCCTGTGTGCTTCTTGCATTTGTGTCTTGTATTGGTCTTGTCTCTGCCCATTCCTTGTTGAGTCTGATTGCTAGCCCTGCCACTTTGTAATCCTGTCCCAGCTATGTTTAATGTTCCTTATGTGTATATGTACTCCCTCATGTCAGTCTGTGGCCGTGAGTCTACTGGTTTTATGTTATCTGGCTATGTTATAGGAACAGGAACAAACACTTGGACTGGGACTGACGCGTACACAGTGACAGGAACCAGGACAACCAAACCAAATATGGGAACAGAGACAGGAACAGACCCGGGCACTAGAACAGGCTGATACATGGGCATGGGCCCAGAACTGGCTAGTGTCCCAAAAGTTCTTTGAGCCAGTCTGGGCACAGTTCTGGAGGTCAATGCAGCTTGACACTGTCCTATAGTAGACCTCCTGAAAAATATGGACAGGGCTGCAGATGATGAAGTACAGACAGCAGGTGCTGCCCCTTAGTCACCCTCTCACCAGAGGACTGCCCCTTAAACAGTGGGGAGAGTTTTGGGGGCACATTGAGGGTTGGCACTGCCAGCCTTGAGCCAGAATGGGCGAGAGTGGAGGCCTGTTGGTGGGCTGTTGATGGGGGTTCAGGGCTTAAGGACATGTCGGATGTGTGGCAGTTCCAGAGCTATGTGCGCAGGACTGTCCAGCCAGGTCCTCCTCAGAGCTTAGCGGCTACAGCAGCCTCAGCAGCCTCACCCACCTGAGATGCGCCTCTGCTTCTTCTCCTGTGATGCTTCTGCTATGGCTGGAAGGGCAGAGCTTCGCTGCCGCCAGCAACCAAGGGGCGGCACCTGCCATCTGTACTTCATCTTCTGCAGCCACGTCCATGTTTTTCCGGAGGTCTACTATAGAACTGTGCCCAGACTGGCTCAAAGAACTTTTGGGACACTTGCCAGTTCTGGGCCCATACCCATGTCTCAGCCCATGTCTCAGCCTGTTCTAGTGCCCGAGTCTGTTCCTGTCCTTGTGCCCATATTTGGTTTGGTTGTCCCGGTTCCTGTCACTGTGTACATGTCAGTCCCAGTCCAAGTGTTTGTTCCTGTCCCTGTACCTAGTCCTGTCGTGTCCCCTGTTCATGTCTAGTCCCATTCTTGTTCCTTTGTTGGTCAGAGGGACATTGCACATTGGGGAGGGGCCTACTGTCACATATACAGTTCAGGTTTGTTTCCCAGATGTGTCTTGTTTTGGTTTGGACCTCACAGTCTGAGGTCCCGAGTGCTCTGGATCAAGTTTGTTCCATTCAGCTTTCTCTCTGCCCCAGATCCTGAACAACACTGCAACAGAATGATCCTGCCACCATCATGCTTTGCTGTTTTATTGGGAAGATGTTGAGAAGTTCCTGGTTTCCTACAGATGTGACACAGCTTGTGTGTCTTTTTAAATTATGTCCAATGTGTGTAATGTTCTATGATCCTGCATATCAAATCTATCTATCTATCTATGGAGAACCAAATCCAACAAAAATTGTCAGGTGTTTTTAATCAATGACAGACAATCAGGAGTGAGTGGGTGTTCTGTTCTACATAACACATAAATAAAAATAGAACACAGTGATTTGCAAATCCTTTTAATCTTATATTCAATTGAATACACTACAAAGACTTAGGCAATAATACCAAATTGCATAAAGCACTTTCCCCACAAAAATGCAGAGATACTTGTGCATGCATTCATAACATCAAGGCTGGATTATTGCAGTACCCATCTAACTGGTAGTATAGGAAAATCTGAAGCTCAAATTAGTCCAAAACGCTGCTGCTAGAATCTCAACAGAGCTTGGAAACTTGATCACATTATTTCTCTTCTCTAATCCCTCCATTGGCTTCCTATTAAATTCCACATCGACTATAAAATATTACTCCTAATTTACAAATCACTTAATGGCTTAGCCCCACAATATCTGAAAGACCTTCTTAAACCATTCAACCCATCACATAGACTTCGCTCTTAAGATGCTGACAGTCCCTTGAATTAAAAAGAACACTGCAGGGGGTGAGGATTCTCTTATAAAGCCCCCAAACTCTAGAATAACCTTCCTGGTACTATTCGCGCCTCAGACAGTCTCTGTCTTTTGACTGAAAACTTTTCTCCTTACACAGGCATTTTTAACCCCTACTTTAAAGACACTATTTTTGGACTACATCAGATTATCTGTGATCACTTAATTCTCTCCCTCTCTCCCCCATGTCCTGAGCTGCCCCTACTGTCTGGCTGATGTTGGTCCATACCCACTCATGATGCCTTAATCTGATCTACCTAGATGCCCACTCATCCCACATTTGAGACTCCAATGCCATCTTCGAATGATTGACCTGCATGGACTTCCATATTATCACTGAGCATATCACCTACTTACACTTCCATTCTCACATAACTCATCACCAGTTTACACAGCTCCCACTACTAGCTATACTTCTCTATTGTTCTACAACTTTTTATGCCTTAAGTCTGTACTATCTGGTGTTGTCCAGGGGAGGATAAGTTCCCCTTTTGAGCCTTGGTTCCTCTTAAGGTTTCTTCCTCATAGCCTAAGGGAGTTTTTCCTTGCCACTGTTGCCCACCTGCTTGCTCAATTGAGGCTTGGACCTGGATTCCTGTAAAGCTGCTTTGTGACAACTTTGTTGTAAAAAGCGCTATATAAATAAACTTTGATTGATTTATTGATATTTAATGTTCAAACAGATATACTTTATTGTTTTTATTATTATTGTAAATATTCACTCATTTTGAATTTGATGCCTGCAACACATTCCAAATAATTTTGGACAGTGGAATATTTACCACTGTGTTACATCACTTTTTCTTTTAACAACACTCAATAAGAGTTTGGGAACTGAAGACACTAAATGTTGAAACTTTGTAGGCGGAATTCTTTCCCATTCTTGCCTGATGTACAACTTCAGTTGCTCAATAGTCCGGGGTCTCCATTGCCATATTTTGTGCTTCATAATATGTCACACATTTTCACACAGGTCTGGATTGCAGGCAGACCAGTCTAGTACCCTCACCCTTTTGCTACAAAGCCACACTTATAACACACACAGAATGTGGCTTGGCATTCTCTTGCTAAAAAAAGCAGGGACTTCCCTGAAAAAGATGTTGCTTGGATGGCAGCATATGTTGCTCCAAAACCTGTATGTATGTTTTAGCATTAATGGTGCCTTCACATATGTGCAAGTTAACCATTCCATGGGCACCAACACATCCCCATACCATCACAGATGCTGGCTTTTGAACTTTGTGCGGATAATCTGGACAGTCCTTTTCCTCTGTGGCCTGGAGAACAAAACGTCCATGATTTCCAAAAACAATATTAAATGTGGACTTGTCAGACCACAGGACACTTTTCCACTTTGTGTCAGTCCATCTCAAATGACCTTGGGTCCAGAGAAGCCAGCTATTTGTGGGTGTTGTTGATATTTGGCTTTCGCTTTGCATGGCAGAGTAACTTGCACTTGTAGATGGAGTGCCAAACTTTTTTACTGACGATGGTTTTCTGAAGGGTTCCTGAGCCCATGTGGTAATATCTGAAACAGAATAATTCTTCTTTCGGCTGCTCCCTGTTACACCAACCCTCTCCATGTCCACCTTCATTACATCCATAAACCTCCTCTGAGGTCTTCCCCTTCTCCTTCTGCTCAGCAGCTCCATCTCCAACATTCCTTGTCCAATATGTCCACTATTCCTCCTCAACACATGTCCAAACCATCTCAACCTGGCCTCTCTGGTTTTATCTCCAAACTGTTCCACCTTCACTGTGCCTCTGATCTTCTCACTTCTAATCTTGTCCATCCTTGTCACTCTCAACAAAAATCTCAGCATCTTCATCTCTGCTACCTCCAGCTTAACCTCCTATGTTTTAAACAGAGCCACAGTCTCCAAACCATATATCATAGCACTATTCTCCAAAGTCTCTAAACCATACATAATCTCACTACTGTCTTGTAGACCTTCCCTTTCACTCTTGCTGCTATCCTTCTGTCACATATCAGCCCTGATGCCTGTCTTCAACCTCTCCATCCTGCCTGCATCCTCTTCTTCACCTCTTTTATGAACTTTCCATTGCTCTGGAGGGTTGACCCAAGAAATTTGATCTCATCCTCCCTCTCATTCACACACATGTATTCACTCTTGTCTCTACTGACCTTCAATCCTCTCCTCTCCAGTGCAAAACTCCATCTCTCCAGGTTCTCCTCCACCTGCTCTCTACTCTCACCACAGATTACAATGTCATCTGCAAACATCATGGTCCATGGAGCCTCCTGCCTGACCTCATCTGTCAACCTGTCTATCACCATTGCAAACAAGAAGGGGCTCAAAGCTGATCCCTGATGTAACCCTCCCTTCACCTTGAAACCGTTTGTCACTCCAACTGCACACCTCTCTATCCTCACACGTGTCCTGCACCACCCTAACATACTTTTCAGCCACACCTGACTTCCTCATACAGTACCACTGTTCCTTTCTTGGCACCCTATCATATGCCTCTAGATCCACAAAGACACAATGTAGCTCCTTCTGACCTTCTCTGTACGTCTCTACCAACACCCTCAACGCAAAACAATTGCTGCTCACTGATCTGAACCTCTCACCTTAGCCTTACTTTAACAACTCTTTCCCATACTTTCATGGTGTGGCTCATCAACTTTATATCTCTGTAGTTACTGCAGCTTTGCACATCACCCTTGTTCTTAAAAATGGGGACCAGTACACTGCTTCTCCACCTCCGCAGGTATGTCATCTGGACCAACTGCCTTTCCATTCTTCATCCTTCAGATGCCCTCAATTCCACCTTACTAATTCTCTGCAGTTCCTGATCCACTATCTCTCCCCTGTTGTCCTCCTCTCTTTCTCATTTTCCTCATTCATTAATTCTTCAAAGTACTCATTTCATCTACTCAACAATTTCAGTTCACTGACTAGTACATTTCCCTCTCTATCCTTTATTAGCCTAACCTGCTGTACATTCTTTCCAGCTCTATCTCTCTGTTGAGCCAAACAATATAAGTCCTTTACTCTTTCTTTACTGTCCAGCCTCTCATACAACTCATCATAGGCCTGAGCCTTTGCCTTTGCCACCATTCTTTTCGCTATGCAACTAGCCTCACAGTACTCCTGCCTACTTCCTTCATCTCTCTGGTTATCCCATTTTTCTTAGCTGGCTTCTTCTTCTGAGTACTCTCCTGGAGTTCCTCATTCCACCACCAACTTTCCTTGTCTTCCTTCCTTTGAAAAGATGAAACACCCAACACATTCTTGCCAGTTTCTCTCACCACCTTAGCTGTACTTTTCCAGTTCTCAGGTAGCTCCTCACTACCCCCAAGGGCCTGTTGCAATTTTTCCCTGAACTGCCTGCAACCATCCTCCTCCTTCAGCTTCCACCATCTAATCTTTGGGTCTGTCTTGACCCTCTTCCTCTTCTTTGTTTCCAATCTCATTTTACAGACAACCACCCTATGCTGCCTTCCTACAGTGTCCCCTGGCACCACTTTACAGTCCTTCACAGCAGTGAAATGTACAATTCAGGTTCTCTACTTAAGCTATACTGTACACTGTACACTGTTACTTATCATGCAGCAAAAGTGAATGTTGGTTCTTACCTGAACTGTACAAAAATTTCTAAATCAAGCATGACAAAATATAATAACGAAATATCCCATGACTAATAGCACATCCAACACTATCAGGTGCATAGGCTGTAGACTGGAGCAGCAGAAGGAGTTAGTGATTAACCAAATGCACCAAATACTCAATGGTCATCATGGGTTACTCAAACTCAGCCCAAAGTCCAGCACACACATAATGCTAGGGGAGAGAGAGAGAGAGAAAGAGAGAGAGTGAGAGAGAGACAGACAGAGTGAGTGAGTGAGTGAGTGAGTGTGAGAGAGAGAGAGAGAGAGAGAGAGAGAGAGAGAGAGAGAGAGAGAGAGAGAGAGAGAATGTCTTCCTTGACTGTGTTCCTGAAGAATGTTCCTGTCTGGTTCCTGTGTGGAGGAGTTTTCCTGCCAGTCACTCTCTTGCTCCTGCTGCTGATCCTTCACCTAAGTCAGAAACTACAGAAAGGTATGGTTGCAATACAACTCAACATTTAGTTCAGCTGTAGACACTAATTTTTCTGTTATGTCTGTTATACTTGTTTCAAAGTTCAAAATTATTGTTTTTGAGCATTAAAATACTTGTTTTATTGCATGCAAGTGTCCAAGTTAGCTATTCACTAAACCCCAAAAAGTGTCAATAAGGTCAAAGAAAAAAATGAATTGTTAAATAAAATCACTGCTAATTGGCTCACACCAATTTTACGCATCATCATTCATTATTTAACTTTAACAAAAAGTAAAGACAACAGCTCAGTGTGTTTAGTTCCTGCTGCAGCCTTGGTTTAGTGTGTCATAAGACTTTAGTATTCAGGACTGATTATATTATAAGCTCTTGTGTGTGATTACAGATCAACAGTGCAGCTGCATGAAAGTGTGTTTTAGAAGAGAATGTAAGAGAGAGATCAGGTATTCCACTGTTTTAGAAACTGTGATACAGAGTATGGAAAGGAGAATAAAAAAACAGAGCAAACATGAAACATTATCAAATGTTTATGCAGCAGTATTTTACAGAGATGCTTATGTTTACACAATAAAATCAGTGAAGCATGATGTGACGTCCTCACCATGAACTTCCAGAAGCGCCTTCATTTCTGCATCAAATACAAAATCCTCTTCTTCAACATTTTCCTCTCAGAAACCTGAAAACCCAGGTTTACATGCCTGCTTACACCAAGTTCCTTGGTGTATGGAACTTTGGCCTCAAGGAGACATGCTTTACCTTAGGAATATGTGACGAAGTTCAAATTCGAATTAGATGACATTCAAACTTCTATGATTTTTAGCAAATTCAAATTTGGCGAGTGTTTTAGGGACAATTTTCATCGAATGCGGATTTGAAATCGCCGCTGGTACATAAAACAGAACAATTCATACCATCAGGTCTGGACAGAGGGAAGCAGACACACATATAAATACAGCACCGTAATGGATAAATGCGATAAACAGAGTCAGACACTCCAGGTCAATAACAGGCAGGTGAGACATTTGAATTAAAAATTTGAAGTAAAAATTTGAATCCGATGGATGTGGATCTTCCTCAGGTCCGTCACATCCCTACTTTACCTGATCTGTGTCCTCTGCCCATGTGCTGAACATGTGTATATGTGCAGTGCCAAGCAATGCAGATTGGGTAGCCACTGTTAGTGAATAAGAAACGTTTCAAATGACACCTGATGAGTTGGTCTGGTTTGTTTGAACAGGAAAATCGGTGTCCAATTTAGTTAATGCTAAACAAACAAGTTGTCTATTACTGTTTTTAAGGGACCATGTAAAAGAAAATAAAAGTATGTATTTTACTGGTAGAGTCTACCTTTCTTAGATCAAAGTATCAATTGTATAATTATGTATGAAATTTCTAGGTAAATTTTTTAAAATGCCAGTAGACCTGGTGTTTGTTTTTAGTAGGTTTAACATGACATATTTTCATGATCATGTCTACCATAAAAATGCATAAAGCAACACCCACAGTGCTGCTTATTAATTTGCTCTTCATAGGGTCTGAAAACATCAAGGTTGGTAATTTGCAAAAATACAGTGGGCACGGAAAGTATTCAGACCCTTTAAAATTTTTCACTCTTTGTTTCACTGAAGCCATTTGCTAAACTCAAAAAAGTTCATTTTATTTCTCATTAATGTACACTCACCACACCATCTTGCCCGGAAAAAAACAGAAATGTAGAATTGAGAATTGTAGAAATAAATTTGCAAATTTTTTAAAAAAGAAAAACTGAAATTTCACATGATCATAAGTATTCAGACCCTTTGCTCAGTATTGAGTAGAAGCACCCTTTTGAGCTAGTACAGCCATGAGTCTTCTTGGGAATCATGCAACAAGTTTTTCACACCTGGATTTGGGGATCCTCTGCCGTTCTTCCTTGCAGATCCTCTCCAGTTCCGTCAGGTTGGATGGTAAACGTTGGTGGACAGCCATTTTCAGGTCTCTCCAGAGATGCTCAATTGGGTTTAGGTCAGGGCTGGTTTTCTCCACACATACAGCTTAGAATTAAAGAATTAACTAAAAAGTTCAATCTTCATCTTTAGTCTGGGACTACTTCATGTGTTTTTTGGCAAACTCCATGTGGGATTTCATAGGTCTTGCACTGAGGAGAGGCTTCTGTCTGGCCACTCTGCCATAAAGCCCCATCTGATGGAGAGCTGCAGTGATAGTTCACTTTGTGGAACATTCTCCCATCTCCCTACTGCATCTCTGGAGCTCAGCCACAGTTATCTTTGGGTTCTTCTTTACCTCTCTGACCAAGGCTCTTCTACCACAATTGCTTAGTTTGGCTGGACGGACAGATCTAGGAAGAGGTCTGGTTGTCCCAAACCTCTTCCATTTAAGGATTATGCAGGCCACTGTGCTCTTAGAAACCTTGAGTGCTGCAGAAATTCTTTTGTAACCTCAGCCAGATCTGTGCCTTGCCACAATTCCGTCTCTGAGCTCCTTGGACAGTTCCTTCGACCTCATGATTCTCATTTGCTCTGACATGCACTGTGAGCTGTGAGGTCATATATAGACAGGTGTGTGCCTTTCCTAATCAAGTCCAATCAGTTTAATTAAACACAGCTGGACTCCAATGAAGGAGTAGAACCATCTCAAGGAAGATCAGAAGAAATGGACAGCATGTGGGTTAAATATGAGTGTCACAGCAAAGGGTCTGAATACTTATGTGAAATTTCAGGGTTTTTTTTTTAATAAATTTGCAAAAAATTCTACATTTCTGTTTTTTTTTTCTGTCAAGTGAGTGTACATTAATGAGAAATAAAATAAACTTTTTTGATTTTAGCAAATGGCTGCAATGAAACTTAAAGGGGTTTGAATACTTTCCGTACCCACTGTAACACTTACTGAAAGGTAAATGTTTGTTTAACATGGTTTACATTGTCCAAATGGTGGTTACCCAATCTGCATCATTTGGCCAGTTTGCACTTTGCATGCATGTTTGCTCAGCACAGATCAGTCAAGTGACATGAATCAAATAATGACCAGCAGTGTTCCATTGATGGTATGTGGGCCATTTTATATTTTGGATATAATCATTTACATTTAACAGTTTGAATGGGGTCTAAAACTAAATTCTCTGACAGTAGCAGTGAGAGAGAGAAAAGAGGTACGAGTAAACAATGTGTGTCTATAGTTATCTGACCATCTATCTCTCTCTCTCTCTCAGTGGAGGTAGAACTGTCTGAGGCTGAGGACACATGGCAGTTGGAACAGAAGCTAACGTTTAAGCCTGAACACAAACACAGTCAGAAACACACACATGTTCACAGACACACACACTGGCACAAAGCTGCTAAGAGGAAACACATCTGCAAGGTGTAGATCACCAGGATCAGGAATGAGCACCTGATACATGACATTAAACAGACCGTCTCTGGACATGATTTGAACATCACAAACCCTCATCAGAAACACTGCAGACCTGGAAGAAAGAAGCTCATCATTCAAGTCACTTTGGACCATTTCTGTTGCTCCACTTATGATTATACAATGTGAAACACAATGTGAATATTTTTTTTAAAACGGTGCAAAACAATCTGTTCTGACAGCAATGATGTATCAACACTGTCCTGCAAAAAAACATGTATCTCAAAAATGGCAAAACCTTCTTAACTTATAAAGTCAATTTAAGTAGTGATGGCCAGATGAAGCCTCATAAAGCCTTGAAGCTTTCCATCCAATAAGTTAAAAAAGAGGTTAATTTCTTGAGGCTTCATATGCACACAAATGATTTACTTTATTTTTCTATATTCAGAAAAAATATACAGTATATACGAATTTCATAGTTCATGCAGTAAAGTGATAAACAAATAGCTGTTTAATGGATATAAATATTTATTATATGAATAATAACTCAAGCAATACAACTAGAAACAAGTTTTAGGAAAAACAAAATGAGACAAATTAGAGAATAAACAAACTTTTATTTCAACAGTGTTACACAAACAGGACAGGAGGCGGTAGGTGTGTGGGGCCAAAACACAAAACAAATATTCAAGCTGATAAAAACAAAGGGGTAAGGATTGGTTCCTCTGGTTAGCGGCAAATGGAGGGGGGCAACGCAGAGACAGAGAGATAAAATGAGGGTGTGAGAGAGAGAGAACTGCGAGCGAGGCCTGAGAAGGACAAGCTTAACTTATTTATCGGCTTGTAAAATATTCCATGGTGACAAATCCTTTTTTCCACGTTTCTTTATTAAAAAAAAAAAAAAAAAAAGAGGATCTGAATATAATAAACATAATTAAAATGGGGCAAACCCAGCTCATCAAAAAAAAAAAAAAGAAATAAAATCAACAGTTCACAGACAAGACAGAATTAATATATAAGAGAAAAAATGATTAGTAGATTCAGAAATCCACATAAGAAAAGCAAATGTGCTCAAGAGCTGCCCAGAGTTTTACGAAAATGTACTTTTTTTCCTGGAGTTATATATTTTTCCCTAAGAGAGGTAGACAAAGTGCACCTCCCAATGGTGGAATGTTTATTTGTTTGTTTGACTGCATAGAGGAAGGATTGGCACAGTTGTGCGAGTAGAGGAAATAAACAATGTGCCTCTGAGTCTCACGCTGGTCCCTTACACGAACATTATGAAGTTAATAAGACATTCTGCCCTTCTCTTGAAGGAAAATAAACCCTTCCTATGCCCTTAAAATGGTCATAAATGGTCATTTTTTATGTCTGCAAATATAACTGCCCACCTAGTTTTTTTTTTTTTTTTTTTTTTTTTTGTGCGTTCATCCATAACTAACAAATTCATTGACTGGATTGTAAAAAGTAATCTTTTAAGCTTACGCTCTCTAGATCTTTCCCCCTCTGAACGTGCTAGGAATGTGAATCACTGATATAACAATAAAAAAAAGAATTGTAGAGTAAACTCTACCTGATTTTATTAAACATTGAGCGACCTTCTGGGGAATAAAAACATCAATAATAAACAAGCTACAAAAAAAGTTAGCTAAGTGGTTCTGTTTCTTGAATGATAACAAATGCAAGTGTCTGAAGCGCCATCACTGAGGTCTTCCCATGTCGTCCAACTTGAGAGATGAAGAATCGTTTACTCGCATTGAGAACGGAGGGAAGAGATCCGTCAGAATGAGACAAAAGACGAACTGCACTGGCTTCAGCTCTGTGAAAAGAAAAACAACGAAAAGGTGGAAAACAGTTTGGTTTGTTGGCCAGTGTGTGTTAGCCCCACCCCACAGTCTGAACAGTTGAAAAGCATTCTACACTTATTACACCATAGTTTCTGAATGATCGAAACCAGTATTTTTGAAGCATACTTTGCAGTATTCAATGTCAGGGATTCTCTCATCTCTTAACATGAGAAGATGATGCTTTTATATATATATATATATATATATATATATATATACCAAGATGGCATTGCGACCACACCGCGAGGCTAAGTGTCTCTCAAGTTTTTGCAATTTAAATGTTTATTTACCTAATTATCTTGAGCGAATTATAGCTACACCAGACAAGAGCTTCAGAATATCAACATTTGCTGCTTAAACACCGGTTTTGACCATCCGTTTAACTTCAACCAGCTTCCTCCATAGATGATCCGGACTTCGGGACCTAACGAGTCGCTCTTGCCGACCGGAAGAGCCCGGCGCCGGCGTCACGAACGTAAACAAAGACGAGGTAAGCGTGGAGGTGTGCATGCTAATCTAAGGCTAAATCCACACCGGCAGGCGTTACCCAGCATCTTTCTCGCCATTGTTCGCTCGCTGCCGGGAAAGGTGGATGAGTTAAAGATCTGGACCCTCACAAAGAGAACGCTCATGGACTGCAATCTCATGTTTTTCACTGAAACATGGTTGAGCAGCGACGTAGTGAACAGTGTGGTGGAGCTAGAAGGACGGGCACTGTTCAGAGACGACAGATCAGCCGAGGATGCGCTGTGGGGGAAACAAAGCATGGTGCACGGACTCTGTCGTAATGGAAACCCTCATTGTAGCAGGGGACTTTAATCACAGCGACCTGAGATCTGGACCACAAGGGGACATAAAACTTTGGACAAAGTTTACACCAACGTGGCTGATGCATACAAAGCCACACCCCTCCCCCACCTGGGACATTCTGACCATCTCTCTCTGTTCCTGCTCCCCAAGTATACTCCAGTCATCCAGCAGGTAAAACCTACAACCAGGTCTGTAAAGATCTGGATGGATGGAGCTGACTCCACTCTTCAGCACCAGTTCCAGCACACCGACTGGAGTGAGTATGCTGCCCGGGCCACCACAGACTCACACATCAATATCGACACTTACACCAACTCTGTCCTGGAACACATCAACAACTGTGTGGACAGAGTGACATCACAAAGACAATAGTCACCTTCCCTAACCAGAAGCCCTGGATGAACAGAGAGGTTCGCCTCCTGCTCAAAGCCAGAGATGCTGCCTTCAGGTCTGGAGACCGGGAGGCTTACAGCTCTGCCAGAGCTAACCTGAGGAAAGGGATCTCTATGGCCAAGCACTGCTACAAACAACGGATAGAGGAGCATTTCAGCTCGTCTGACCCCTGGCGTATATTGCAAGGCATACAAACCTTGACTGATTTCAAACGACCCAGCACTGTTACATCCACTAACTGTGTTTCTCTCCCTGACGAGCTAAACCACTTCTACGCTCGTTAAGAACGGGGGAACATCCTGCTTACCTGCTATACTGGACCCTCATCAGTTTGCCTACCGTAGCAACAGGTCAACTGAGGATGTCATCTCCTCAGCACTTCATACTGCACTGACACACCTGGACTGCCAGAACTCCTAGGTCAGAATGTCATTGATTTCAGCGCAGTATTCAACACAGTGATCTCTTCCAAGCTGATCTCCAAACTCAACCATCTGGGTATCAGCACATCCCTCTGCAACTGGATTTCGGACTTCTTGACTGACAGACCCCAGTCTGTTAAGTTAGACAACCTCTCCTCCTCATTCATCACCTTGAACACTGGTGTACCACAAGGTTGTGTACTGAGCCCACTGCTGTACTCTCTGTTCACCTATGACTGTGTGCCTGTTTATGGTTCTAACACCATAGTCAAGTTCGCGGATGACACCACGGTGATGGGCTTGATCAGAGACAACAACGAGATGGCCTACAGGGATGAGGTACAGCATCTGTCGCTATGGTGCCAAGACAACAACCTGGAGCTCAACACAAGCAAAACCAAGGAGATCATCATGGACTTCAGGAGGTCTAGAAGCCTGCACTCTCCTTTCTACATCAGCGGAGCTGCAGTAGAGCAGGTTGTCCAGCTTCAAGTTCCTCGGCATCCACATCTCCACTGATCTCACCTGGTCTCTGAACTCCTCCATACTGGTCAGAAAGGCTCCTAGGCTTCCTATGGAGCCTGAAGAAGGTTCACCTGTCTCCCAGAATCCTGGTGAACTTCTACCGCTGCACCATTGAGAGCATACTCACCGACTGCATCTCAGTATGGTACGGCAACTGCCGCGCTGCTGACCGGAAAGCACTTCTGGTTGGATGCTAACTGCATTTCATTGGCTCTGTACTGGTACTTTGTACAATGACAAAGTTGAATCTACTCTAATATTATACACATGTATATATATATATATATATATATATTAGTTAGTGATATTCAATCATTACTGGCGTGGTGTTTAATCAGTCTTTGTCTCAATACTGCTTTCGCCAAAAAGAAGATGCTGACCCCTAATCAGCAATGCTGATGTTCAGTGTAAAAATGTTCCCAAGAACATGTAGAAATACGATTGAAAAGAATGAAGATACAGAACAAGAACCTGCCTAGGTGCATGAAGTAGCACTGGTGACAAACACCTAGACTCCAACTGGTGAGAAAAACCACAACTAAAAACAAGAACTTCCTTAAAATAATGAAAAACCTGTGAGATGAACCAAGACTCAAAATATGAGAACCTCCTTAAGAGCATGAAAAATATCCAGCAAAAACTCAAAAGGGGAACCAGACTTCAGAGCATGAGGAACTGCTAAGAGGAACCAAGACTCATACAGAAAAGACATAAGGAGAAACCACTGATAACAAGCAAGGGAAGCAGCAGTTTCTGCAGATATAAACCATAGATATTGGTAAAAATGCCATTTCCCTTGGGGTGGATGGGTGTCCTTGTTTTCACACACACACACACACACACACACACACACACACACACACACACACACACACACACACACACACACACACACACACACACACCTCCCGTTCCAGCAACTGCTCCTGCACCTACTCCTGCACCTACTCCTGCACCTACTCCTGCACCTACTCCTGCACCTACTCCTGCACCTATGTATAGTGATGTTTTTCCCTTCTTTGCAGAACCTCTCAAGTTCCATCTGATTGTATGGGGAGCATTTGGAGCACAGCCATTTTTAAGATTTTTTCAGAGATGTTCAATAGGGTTCAAGTTTGGGTTCTGGCTGGGCCTCTCAAGGTCATTCACAGAGTTGTCTTGAAGCCACTCTTTGGTTATCTGAACAGTATGCTTAGGGTTTTCCTGTTGGAAAATAAACCTTCCAGGTTTTCATCAAGGATGTTCATGTACATTGCTGCTGGCATCATTCCCACAACCCTGAGTAGTCTTCAAGTTTGAGTTCATGCTGCATTCCCACAGCATGATGCTGCCACCACCATTCTTAACTGTAGGAATGGTATTGGCTGGTATTGGTGATGAGCAGTGCCTGGTTTCCTCCACACATGATATTTGGCATTCAGTCAAAATTTCATCTTTTTGATTCTTGTGATCTGAGAGTCTAAAAAACATTTTTCTAACTTTGTCGTTGTAAGTTCTTGTAGAATGTAGTATTGTAGAATGTAGAATTGTAGAATGTTGATGGAATTGAATCTATTTTGGGATAAGGCTGTAACACAATGTGAAAAAAGTGAAGTGCTGTGATTACTGCTCCGGATACACAGTATATCAGATCGTAGAAACCAGGTTTTTGTACGAAATGAGTAACAGGTCTATGTTGAATAAACTACTGAGCTAAACTAGAGATAACCAAATACAAAAACCTGAAATTTACTACATGTCTAGGGTTGACCATGGGACTAAATAGTTTGATAATTGTAAAGCACTATTGTTTAAATGTACTTTATAACACAAATTTTCTTTCTTACTACATTTAAGCTTTAAATAATATTGCTCAGGTATACACTGAAACAGGCAAAAACAACAGTAAAAACAGCACATAAGCCCATGGAAAATATGTATATTTTCAACATCCTAGAAATGTGCTTTCTGAGATAATGAACCAGTTTTCACAGTGGTCCGATTTCATTTCTGTGTAAACAGTCTTACTTAGCATTAGCAATGCAGCATCTAAGGAGATACTGTGTTATGATGCGCAGGCAAAGACGCAAGACTAAAACAGACATACACATCATACATCAGTTCTGAAAGAGACAAGCTATGCACTGCAAAAAATGGTTCCTCCACATCTTAAATCAAAAGATTTCTCAATTTCTTAGTTATGAGAGGTGCTGTAAAATGAACTGGGCTCAAATATTCTCAGGATCTTAGAATATTCTAAGCAATTTAAAAGAAATAATCTTCATGCACTGGTAGATAATTGTACTTGCTTCATGCAACAATGTTCAAAGGAAGTAAAGTATTGGGATTATTTCACTAAGCAAAATTGTATGAAGATTCTTTTAATTCTATAAATTAAGGTGCGGTTACTTGTAAAGTTGTCCATTTTTGCAGTGTGATTACGAGCAGAGAGAGAGAGAGAGCAACCAAAAGAAAGAACATATAGATGGATTAAAAAATAATAATAAACAAAAATAAAGAGAAAAAAGAAGCTGGCCATCAAGGAAAGCTCTGGATGTCATATTCTTACCTCTCTTCTACTCATCATCCTCAGCCAGTTCAGTCTCCTTGTGCACCACCACACGGGTGACGGACATGTCTGGGTGTTGCTCTTTGGCTTCCTTTATGGCCTGCGCTAAGGCCTGACCAGCCCCAGGTTCAAACAACAACAACAACGAAAAAAAAAAAAAAAAAAAAAAAAAAGAAACAAAACAAACAAACAAAAAAAAAAACAAACACAAAGAAAGGAAAGAACTGTGTTAAAGAAAAACAAACTACCAAATGACAACAAAAAACAACTATGAGCAAATAATGGTGAAGACAGATGATGATCACATTTGAAGAACACATTTACACACAAGCAATGGTTGGCATGGCTAAAGAAGAGAAACTAATACCAAACCCATAAGCTATGTAGACACAGTGGTGCAGAAATGTGCTTAAGTAGGTACAATGAACCTGTGAAAAGAAATGATTATTTCCACCCTGCAGACACAAGACTGCAAAATATATAATTCCTGAAGGAATGCACAAAAAAATGATTAAGACTCATAAGTCTTAATATCAACCTGAAATCAACAGTGACCTTCATAGGTCTAAACATCAACCTGAAACCAAGACTGAGCTTTATAGGTCTGAACACCCACCTTAAAGAAAGACTGAGCTTCATAGGTTCATAGATTTAGACCCATATTTACTTATTTTGCAGCCCGGTACCGACTGCTCCACGGACCGGTACCAGTCCGCGGCCTGGGGGTTGGGGACCACTGCTCTAGATGCAATCCCATTAAACTTAATTAAAGAAGTACTGACAGCTATAATGAAACCTCTCTTAGTAATAGTAAATTCATCTCTTGGTTTAGATCACATAACTAAAACTTTTAAAGTAACAGTTATAACACCACTGAACAAGAAAGCAAATCTAGAGCAGAGTGTACTGTCTAATTACAGACCTATTTCTTATTTACCATATTTACCTAAGATCTTATAAAAAGCTGTGGCCTAACAACTGTGCAGATACCTGCAGAATAATCAAATAAATAAAAAATTCAGCCTTCATCATAGTACTGAGACAGCCATAGTTAGGACTACAAATGATAATCTGCTTCTGATCAAGGCTGTGTCTTCTTGCTTGTTCTGCTAGATTTCAGTGCAACACTTGATACAATAAATCACATTAATTTCCTAGAAAGATTAGAAAGCATGTTTGGAATCACAGGCCTTTCATGTTTCAGATCTTTCTTAACTGACTGATTTCAGTTTGTAAAGGTAAATGGTGTACCTTCCAATCTCACTGAAATGACATATGGAATTCCACAAGGCTCTATTTCATGACCATTACTGGTCACATTACCCCTAGACACAGTAATAAACACACATGGCATTAACTTCCACGGTTACACAGACAATACTCAACTTTATATATCAGCCAAATTTGATGATAAACCTACATTGAGGACTTTATAAAAATAAAATCTTGGAGGCAACATAACTTCTAAATATTGACTAAACTGAGGTTCTCCTTTTGATAGGGATGTGACGGAGCTGAGGAAAATCCACATCCGTCGGATTCAAATTTTTTAGCTACAAATCCGTTGAATGCGAATGCGGTTTTGGTAAACACAGGGCCATGAACACCCAATAAACCCTGATACACCCATTTGTGCTTATATTTTTGTATTTTTTTCAACACAAAGACATGATACTTAAACAGACCATCAGCCACAGGTAGCCACGGACTTATCGTGCTGTTTAAATGACACTCAATCATACAATTATCAATCACTTATTTTCATGTAATTAACTAATTGGGCATTCTTACCCAAAGAAGACACATATCAACCAGTAGTGTAGAACTGTTTGTATTTACTTTTTTGTGTTTTACACTTGTTTGCTGACCACATTCGGCCATTTTCATTATTTATCGATGTAAAGCGGAAGTATAAAGTAAACAACATTCACCATTAAATTCAGATGAACATTGGTTCATTTGATCTTCAGTTTTTGATCTTCGCCTGTTTTTCGACTCCGTCTCTGGTTTGTCCAGTCTGGTATTATCTCACCTGCCTGTTATTGATCTGGATGTTTGACTCTGTTTAATGCATCTGTCCCATTAAAGTGCTGTGTTTATATCTGCGTGTGCTTCGTGCTGTCCGGACCTAACGGTATGAACTGTTCTGTTTTATATACCGGCGGCAATTTCAAATCCACATTCGAGGAAAATTGGCCCTAAAACATCCGTCAAATTCGAATCTGCTAAAAATAGTCGAAGTTCGAACGTCATCGAATTTGAATTTGAACTTTGTCACATCCCTACCTTTTGGGTCCTAAAACTGCAAGAAATTATTACACTTAATGTTAAATCTGGCTGATTTCTGGTATCTGGTTCAGCAGCAAAAAATCTTGGTGTCAAAATTGATTCATATTTATCATTTGACCAACACACAGGCAATATTACTAGGACAGCTTATAGGATTGAAATGCCCTATCCTTGCACAAAGCTGAAAAACTAGTGCATGCTTTTATGACCTCAAGGTTAGATTACTGCAATGTACTTTTGTCAAGCAGAAACCTAAATAGACTTCAGTTCAAAATGCTGTAGCCAGGGTCCTAACTACAACTAAAATATTTGACCACATCAGTCCAATCTTATCAGAACTTTACTGACTTCCAGTCAAATTCCACATTGATTATAAAATTCTTTTGCTTGCATATAAAGCCCTACATGGGCTTGCTCCTGAATACTTGTAAGATCTAATCTCCCATTATGAGCAATCACGATCACTTAGATCACAGGATGCTGGTTTCCTACTAGTTACCAGAATTCAGAAGGCTTCAGCAAGAAATCTCCCAGTTCTGGAAAAACCTTCCAGGTAATGTTTGGGACTCAGACACAGTCTCACTCCAAGTCAACACGAACACTTACTTTTTCATTGTAGCTTTTGGTAACTAATGTCTCAACTTAGTTACACGCTGGTTCTCTCCTTTAAGTTAGACTGTTATAGTCAGGGATGCACACAATATTTTTGGTCTAGTTCTCAAATGAGCACCTGAAGACATAGTTTGGAACTCACCTTTTACAACATACAAATATCCTACTAGCACGCATCTTCACTACCCTCCTGGCTGCTCTCAGCACTGCTTTTATCTGCGAGGCCGGGATTTTCACGGCATATTTTGCACCACATTTTGGTGCGGTTATCATCTGCCTGGAGCCATGCTACGTCCTGGAACCATTTTTCCAAAAATGCTAGTTTTTTTACCTTCAGGTTCAGTCTGGTGTTTCTTCGAAGGTGGCGGAACTCCAAAGTAGTTACTTAAAGTGGCTTGTTTCTTGGACAATTTGAATAAACGGTGGATATATTAAAACCAGTGAAAACAAGCTGGTTATAGCATACTCTAACTGCTCACTGGAGCTAAAAAACCTTGGTATGCAAACGCGCTTCTCGTTGCATTGAATGATGCGCAAAAATAATTTTGACCACGCATGCGCACCTGTGCACCACATATGTGCACCCCTGGTTATAGTCATATCTGGTGGAGTCACTCACCACACAGGTAAATGTTTACATTCTCTGTTATCCATAAATTTAAACACCAAACATCTCTCTTTTCTGAGTCAATGATGACCAACTGGCCTGGGCTGATGAAGTGCTAACCTTGAGCTCCTGTGCTCCATCTGAGAAGGATCCCAAGCTCCCCAACAACCACTTCACACTGGCTGCCCACCTTCCATCACCAGCTCTGTAGAAATTTACACTGACCCTAATTAACTACTACTGTTACTTTCCTGTCCAGCATCAAACTTTCATTTCTTCAGTATACCTGAATATTACAGCACAGATGTACAGCAGAAGATGGGTCCTCCCTTATGAGCCTAATTCCACCCAAGCTTTCTTCCTCCAGCTCTGATGGAGTTTTTCCTTGCCACTGTCACCCTTTGGCTTTAATTCATGTGTTGTTCACCTCTTTATATTCAGCTGATCTGTGACCTGTGATCACCTGTAAAAAGCACTATACAAATATTTTGATTTGATAGGTCTCAACATCAACCTGAAACAAAGACTGAACCTCATAGGTCTATATGCTCTTAAAATGACCAGTACAGTCAATTGTCCCTGGAAAGTTTTATTTATTTTATTTTTATTTATCCTGTTCTTTTTCATCTTAATAAACTTGTGGCATTATAAAATTGATGCAAGAAGTAAAAACATCTTTTAAAATCTCTACCTGAAACACAGAACTCGAAGAAGCTTGCTTTGTGTACACATGTTTAGTGACTGCTAAGGCATTACTGAGACTACACAAATCCCACAGTAATGAACAATACACAGCCCCAGCTCTGTGTTCGTGTGTAAAGCTGCTATGGTTTTGTCCAGCAGTCTGAAATCTCCACTGAGCTTGACATCATCTAAAAAGTCATGACAGCAATAGCAGATAAACACTGTATAAATATATAGAATATATAATATAAAGACTATATTACAATATACAATATATATAAATAGTGCATGAGAAAAAGTAGAAAAAGAGTCCAGTAGGAGGGGGTATTGCACATTATTAAAAAATTATCTTAGCAGTCTGTAGTTATTAAGACAGGTTCTCAACAATAATACTAAATCCTAAAACTAATCCTTAATATTAAATATATTTGAATCCACTCAACCACAGTTCAAAATAAATTACCTTACATAATTAATTAGCTTTACAATCTGCATGCACGGGTGACTTCTGTGTTTAACACTGACTTTCAGTGAAAGCCAAGTTTTTTCCTTCTCCTGTAACTTGTATGTCCAAACTTTTTGGTCACAAATTAGATACTGCAAATACTGAATGATTTGCAGTACTTACTGAGTAATAAGCTTGAAGAATGAATTCAGAAAAAGAAGTATATACTTTAGTCTGAGCAGTCAAAAAAACAAACAAACAAACAAAAAAACCCCATAATGATAATTATTAACACCCCAGCAGGCTGCAGATGAAGGCCAGAAATGGAGTACTCCCTAGGCATTTACCTGGTCATGATCGATGTCAGAGTCACCGGTAATGACGATGCGTTTTTCAATCCGAGTTTCTGACAGTCCGCCCTTTAGTGTCTGACAAACAAAACAGCACAAAAACGTTTTTAAGTGCCTTAAACTCTAAGGTCTATATGAGTTTTGACATTCATAACTACAGAACCTATAGATTAGTTTCACCACAGAAAATTAAGTCACAATAAGTAAAAAAGTAATGAAGAAGTGCTACCTTGGTGATGTGTGTAGTTGTAGTTGTACACAGTGACTCTGAGGTGATGGTCTGGGCAGTCATTAGAACGCCTGTCTCTCCATCTCCACCACCATCCAACTGATAAAACAGCAATGTACAAATAACCTCAGTTTTCAAAACATTGACCAAATCCAGATGAAATTCAGTCTAAAAAACTAACAGAAACTAATATAATCTCAAATTAAATAACAGACAATAAACCCAGCCTCTGACTAAAGTACAGTGACTAAACCCTGACTCAGACTAAAGTACTCAACAGTCTAAATCCAGATCGGATCTGATGGGAGTGGCTGGAGACAACTACACCCCAACACTGAGATTATTATTATTTATATCATTATATGTCAATTTATGAGTTTGTGATTTAGAGGAACATAAAATCTTTAGTTAAACTGCTGTGAGGGAAACCTGACCCTGACCATCTTCCCCCTCAAAATTCTACCCACAAAACCCCACAATGACAAAGGGAGAAAAGTGTGTTTAAAAACAAACATATAAAACAAAAATATAACGTACATAAGTATTCACATCCTTCGTTCAACACTTTGTTGAAACACTTTTGGCAGCAATTACAGCCTCAAGTCTTTTTTAAGTATGATGCTACAAAGATTGGCACACCATTCCAAATCAACCAAGCCATTCAATAACATTCACAGAGTTGTCCTGAAGCCACTCCTTGTCTTGGCTGTCTACTTAGGTCCAGAGTGTTCTGGAGCAGGTTTTCATCAAATATGTCTCTGTACATTGCTGCAGTCATCTTTCCCTCAACCGTGACTACTCTCCCAGTTCCTGCTGCAAAAAAACATCCCCACAGCATGATGCTGCTACCACCATGCTTCACTGTATGAATGGTATTGGCTAGGTGATGACCAGTGCCTGGCTTCCTCCACAGATGATGAACTTCAATCTTTTTGTTTCTCAGGGCCTGAGAGTCCTTTAGGTGCCTTTTTGCAAACTCCAAATGGGCTGTCTGGAGTTTCACTTCAAACCAACGTTTCTGACTTTGTCATCATGAGGTATTATGTGTACACGTTTTAAGGAAAAATGAAATTAATCATTTTTAAACAAATCTGTAACATAAAATGTGCAAAAGTGAAGTGCTGTGAATACTTTTCTGGAGGCACTATATATATATGTAGCACTGAAACAAATAAAAATGTATCTTTTACATTTTTTACTTTGATTCATTGTCATCCTTTTACATGTTTAAGATATTTAACAGTCATTTACCAAGACTGGAAGTTTCAAGGTTCATCTTAGCTATGCTATGATGCCAACCAAATTACAGAGAATAAACCGAGCCTCAGACTAAAGAACAGAGATTGGACAGTCTCAGTTTAAAGTACAGAGACTAAACACAGTCTCAGACTAAATTACAGAGAAGAAATCCAGCCCCAACTTCATTACTAAAGCACAGAGACCAAATGAAATTTCAAATTAAATAACAGACACTAAATCCAGCCTCGGACTAAAGAAACGAGACTAAACCCAGTCTGAGACTAGTGAGGGCTGCGAGTAGGGTTGCTACCTGGGCAGCTTCATAAGTGATTGTCTTGGTTTCTGTATGAACAATCGGAACCTCCTTGGTGGCAATCTCAGTCTTCTGAGCTGCAAATGTGTCCGAAATGGTCACCATCTCAGTCTTCACCACTGGGGGCTACAGGAAAGAGGCACAGGGTCAGTAACTCCGTAAAAAACACAAATACAACACACACATACACAAGCACACAAGGTGGCAAACAAGGCAAATGCTCAATTGATCTGTGGTATCATGCTTTAGCAAACAAAGCCAAAACCAAAGCCCAGCTCCACAAACCAGGATATCTTTGGTGAGATTATGTAAAACAAAACATATCTTATAAATAAAAAGCTAATAAATATCAAATAAGCCTTCAAAATTATACAATTTTTGCAGAGCTTTGATATGCAATGTTGCAAAACAATGCAACAGGCTGAAAAGTAAACAAAAAAACAAACAAACAAGCCATAACAAATGGTGATCTTTGGTTCAGATCTGCAGTTTTGGTTTTTGTGCTGATTTTTGGGGTGAAGATATAAAACAACAGAACACACAAACACACACGTTTGGAGGATGATCATAACTCCTCTTATATATCTCAATATCTTAATGCACAGATACATCAAGATGAACAGACACCAAGAAGAGCAGACACTGTCCACAAAAGCACAACACACAGAGACACACTGGCTTTGCCATGCAACGCCTTTCACCACACTGTAACAAGGAATTCACAAGGTCTGTGTTTGAATGAGTCAGTCAAAAATATTGGGGTCAACCAGTGTGGTCTGAATATACACTCATCATCAAAATAAGTGGACCCAGAAGGAATGCACTGATTGCAATGCAGTAACAGACTGTCATGGAGTCACTCAGATTGACAATGTTGAATCCTGCTTTTGTCTTCATAGAGACAACCAATAACTCTGTGTGTGGAGGCATTTTGCTCAGTGCCAAGACTGATTGCCACATAAACAGAAGGCCTGGATTACCCTTATCTTCATTACAGGTACTTTGACAGCACAATATTACATTCATTAGGTCCTGAAACCAGTGGCCCTACCACACTCTGCAATATTCCAACAGGATACTTTTTTATGCAAACTACTGCCGTTTGTAAGAGTTTGCCTTGAAAATCACAGATGTCATTGCCAGCTGCATCAGCAGACATATCCCTGACTGAAAATGTGTGGGATTACTGGACATACCATCAAAACTCCACCTAAAGTTTTAATGGTGCAAAATCTGCAGCAACGGTGTAAGAATATTTAAACTGCATTTTGATGGATTATTGCAGGGCACCATTATGAATCTCTATAATTCTACTGAGACATCTAGCATGTTGTGTTATGTCTTTGTAGCTCAGTAAATATTGCCCATATCAGTCTAAAATACGGTAAACTCCATCTTCTTTCTGAATAGCACTGCGATCTGACATTTCCTTCTGGGTGTAACCTTTTTTTTGGTCAGTGAGTGTATCTGCAAGTTCTTTACTCCTGTTGGATAAGCATCTCATGAAGCTCCTCATAAAAGATGCTTGAGAGAATGGCAAGAGTGTGCAAAGCTGCCAAGCACTTACAGTAAAGAGTAAAGTGATATGAAGGGTCACTGTATGAACTACGAAATGTGATTTTTCAGTTATAAAATCTTGTGTCCTGTGTCAAGGTATGTCCCAATTTTTGACTGCACTGCAAAAAATGACCTCTGAGCAAGTGAGAATTTTAACTGTAGTCTAAATAGCTAGTATTTCTCATGCAATATTTTTTTTATTTCTAATGTTAAAATGTAACTATACTAAGTATGTTTAATTAATTGGATTTCCTTATTTAAGTGACGTATGTGCCAATAGATTAAGACAGTTTGAAATGTAAAACGAAAGATGTCTGTGTCTGTGTGTGTGTGTGTGTGTGTGTGGGGGGGGATTAATTTACAGAAATTAATGAGATGAAGTACAGCACCAAATGAAAAGAGGTGAGTGACGAGATGATATGACAGAAAAATTTACAGAAACAGTGAGTAAACACACTGAAATGGCTGAATACCGACAATGTACTGTACTATTTTTAGTATTTTATGGTGTATTTATGTGAAGTTTGGTGTTTGATTCCATTTATAAATGTTAGTATGACGTATATGCTTTGACATATTGTACACATATTAGTGCATCTCAATTGTAATCATGCATGTGTTAATGTTTTATTGGCCATTAACATCATATTTATAGATGTGTTGGAGTTTTATCAGTATTCCCATACAATTCACACTTTTAATTTCTTAAGATGAGGCCACCACTTGGAGTACAGGCAGCAGGAGTGGCAACAGAGTGATGGAGGGATGGTAGAGTAGGAAGAGAAGAGGAGGAGGAGGAGAAGGAGAAGAGTAGACAGCTGTTTTTTTACGTTGTTTGTTTTTGCGTTTCTTTCTGCCAGATTTACCTCCGAGCAACAGATCACCTGTGGCACGTGCTCCGTTTCTGCATAAGACACATCGCCATTGATGACACAAGGCTCTGCCTCCTCCTCTTCTTCAGCAACAGCACCCAGAGCAGGCGGAGCTTCTTCACTGTCAGGAGCGTGGCCATTGGGTGCTTCATCTGGAGTCACCAACACTTCTTCTCCTGATACTGTCTCTTCTTCTTTCTGTTGCTGGACAACCACTTCCTCATTAGCAGTTGTTTCAAATTCTGTTATTGGTTGTGACTCTGTCTTAGCAGGTGGGGCTTCCTTGCTCTGCCCTTGCTCCTCTTCTGGTTCTTCTTGGATATGATGTGCAGAGACTGAGAGACTCTGTGGGTGAAACTCTGCCTCTTCCTCACTCTCGCTGTCCGAGGAAGTGCTCTTCTCTTCCTCTTTGACCTCTGGCACTTTTTGCATCATTGAAGCAACAGCTGCTGACACCTCAGTGGTGCAGTTCTTTGGCTTGGCAGCCTTGACCACTTCCTCAATAACGACGGTCTCTTCTACAACCTCTACAGCCTCGGGCTGACCGTTAAGCTCAGAGATTGGTTTGTCCTCCACGCTCTACAAAACGGGACAGCAAAAACAATAAACGAACAGACAAGCAAACAAATAAACAAAGGGATGGAGAGAAAGAAAACATTGTATGTAAACAACAAGCACACAAGCCAAACGTCAACTGAAAGAGAAACTGTATGTGAAATAAAAATACACAGTCAACAAGCAAACAAGCAAGCACACAAATGACTGAAAATAGCAAATGGTTCAAAGACGATGACGACATGGACGATCTAACGATGGAGAAATTGAGAATGGAGAGAAAGCACATGATGGTCGAGCTCAAGGCATCTGTAATGGAATGAACAGAAGTGTGTGTGTGTGTGTATTAGTTGTGAAGTTAAGCACGTGATTGTGTGTTAGGTTGTCTGGTTAATGTTTGGTTGATAGATTGACCACCTGGCCGACGTTCCTGCTCTCAGATGGGACACTCTCATGGAGGATGGTGCCTTTCTGTGGGGGGAAAAAAAGGTAACCAATAGCAATGGTCACTCACACTCTTTCCTAACGTCAATCTACATCACAGAGCATGGCAGGAAGCTGGGGTTAAACCAGAGGATGAAAGAAAAGCAATGGCTGAGAAAGCAATTCCAGACACACTTAAAACAGACACACACAAAGCACATATGATGAGAGTAATGAGGATTACTCTCAAACCAACAAGTTTATGTCCAATCTGCCTCCTCCAAAAGTAGTTTTATAAGACATAACATACATGTAAAAAAATAAAGTTAATCTTGAGATTAAGCTAATGTAAGCTACTGTTTTAGCTATGCTAGTATGCCTTATTCCATGTTTATGTTTATAAATTAGTGTCAGAAAAGTCTTAGTTTCTATTAGAGATTACGGACTCCACATATTTTAAGGTCATTATTAGGACTTTATACTTGCTTCATTGGGGAATGCAGAGGTTTGATTTTATTTATGAACCTTTAAAGTAATTAGGCTCACTGTGAGGATTTTACACATGAAACACTTTGTCCAGATCCAACATAAAACTGATAATGAAATGATAGGATTTTCAGTAGAGTTCCAATTAGCATTCAAACATGAGCTAATTTAGGGCATGACAAACAATCCTGTTTGTTTTAACAAATTTAACAAGTAAAATTTCATATATAAGTAACTACTGCATGAATAAAGACTAATCCCCCAAATAAAACAGTAAATATTTTTGTATGTTTGTATAAATAATACAACCCCAATGTTTAGATAATACGTACAGCTAATTAAAATGCCAGTACACTTTATATAGTTTATATAATGAGAAATATATAATGAGACATTCTGATAGTTAAAATGGCTGTTTTGCAGTGTGTTTAATGTTATAATCTAGTCTGAACTCCCGCCAGACCATACAGCTCCCTGTGTATTTAAAACCCTTAAGTCAAATCTGTGCGTGTAGTTATAGTAATAGACCCATTCTGGACTGAGATTTGTTGTTATCTGTCGACTACTGGTGAAATTTTTATTTTTGGTTATAGTGAGGTGAATGTGCAATGATTGTTGTTCTTATCTTTCTTTTTGTGGTAAAAGATTGTTTTACCAGCTGGGCATCCAATTTATTTCAGACCAGCTCTGAAGAGAGAACTCAGAACCAAAAGGAGGCTAACACTAGTGTTTTTTAGTTTCAGACATTTCATCATGTTTTCATTTTCCATTGTAAAACCCTTCAGAGACATTCCAAACCAGATTGAGATTTAGATTGCCGATACCAGATCCATTAAAATATGCCTGGATCAGGATTGGGATATCACTAATAAAATACACAGCATTCTAAATTATTATTGATTTTTTTTTATCATTAACCTTTCCTTCTGATTTTGCTAAATTGTCAGTGCATATGACAGTCAGTATAATTTATACCAAACCTCCTAATAATAACTACAATATATTTTCAAAAATAATTCTGGCCCAAAACTTGACTCCACCATCTCCTTGCCGATGCTGCACTCTTGTTGGGACATCATGGCCATCCACCAACCATCCACTACTCCATCTGGACCAATCTTTGTTTGCACAGCACTCATCAGTAAACAAGAGTGTTTGACAATTAGTCTTCATGTATGTCTGGGCCCACTGCAACCATTTCTGCTTGTGAACATTGGTTAGGGGTTGAAATAGTTGGTTTATGCACAACAGTAGCAATATTTATTTGCTGCTTTATAGTAGCTGCTCTTAATCCACTGAATGTATCTGTGAGAAACCATCCTCATCCTCAAGCTTATATTTTGTGAAATATCTCATGTTTTCATACCTTGTCCAAGGTATTACACTATTTGATACTTTTCAGCAGCAGTGATCCTTTATCTTTCCCATTGCTTTAACCTGTAGTCTGCTTAATAATGTGGAAAATCATTTTTAGGTTTTAGGTTTAATTAGGCTCACCTGGCAAAGCAATTATCACAGGTATCTGAGATTAACTTCACTAATCCAAAGGGCCCTGAGACACAGTGCCATCCATGATTTTAATTGAAAAACACAAAATGTAATCTCTATGGCACTTAAATCTGCATGTAACTTAAATTTGCATAATAATTTGGAATGCAGTGTATATGATTAATACAGACATACAAGGAAAGTTAAAATAGTTTGCGTAACATTACAGTTAATATGGAAATACAATGCAATATGATACAGCTAAATATGAAATCAAAGATATATGACATGATAAATGTCAAATAATGACCCAAGTAGATTGGAATTACTGTTATGTTGCCTGGCAACAACACTGATGAACTATGAACTATTCTGTCAATCATTACTAAAAATATATTAGATTATTTATGACAAACTGTTGCATTATCAAATATTATCTGTCAAATAACAAGAATACAAAATTAACATGGCTAGATTCAGACATGAACTTGTTTTTTGGCAACAGAAACTAGCAACATGAGTCACTGTGCAGAGAGAGAGAGAGAGAGAGAGAGAGAGAGAGAGAGAGAAAGAGAGAGAGAGAGAGAGGGCGAGAAAGAGAGAGAGAGAGAGAGAGAGAGAAAGAGAGAGAGAGAGAGAGAGAGAGAGAAAGAGAGAGAGAGAGAGAGAGATATGGATATAAGAAGGACAATTGATTGAGCAGAAGTGGGTTTAGGTTTATTGTGGAGCACCTCAAAGGCTGCTGTATGAGTGCTCTCTGCTGGAGAGGCAGCAGTACTGTAGGAGCCAGCCAAGCCAGAGAAACGGGCTTTACTCAAAAACAGAGAGGTTAACTCCTCTTCTAAACTCTACAAATATACACACAACACAGGGGTGAGAGAGGAAGAGATGGAGGAGAGATAAGAGGGAAGAGAGGGAGACAAACATACAAAAAGAGAGAAAAAGAGAGACAGAGGAGAAGTGCTTCCATCAGACAGTCAACACACAGCTGAGCTACTATCAGATAAAATACATGCAAAGATATAGCAGCTGTAATGTTTAACCCTCAGAATTCAGCAGTAAAGTCATGCTGATTTATGTGAATGATTAGAGTCTGATCATTTGCCTGAAACAAGCGGAGAAACCGTGTAGATTGTAAACTAGTAGATTATTTGTTATCATTGTGCTTTTATTCAGAATTCAGACAAACCATCCATTATAATTTTGCTGTTTGTCATTTGATGTCAAACTGGAAAACAGTGCAGACTCTTGTTGTTTCTGCAGAATGTAAAACGAAGAGCAGCTTGGTTATTAATGTGATTACATTTCAATAACAGCAAAATGAATCAACTAGACTTCTATGGGTTAAATAAAGAACCCTACATCACTACAGAAACACACAATGAACCAAAGAGAGAAAGACAATGAGAGAATGAAGACTGTGAGATTGAGAGAGATAATGTAGAAAAAAAAGAGAATATGTGAAAAAGTGAGTGAGATCATGAACAAAAAAGAGAACATGAAAGAAAATCAGAACTTGAGAGATAATGAGAAAAAGAGAATATGTGAAAAAGTGCATGAGAATAGGAAAGAGACAAGGTGAGAGAAAGTGACAATGAGAAAAAGAGAATGTGAGAGAAAGTATGTCAAAGTAAGTGAAAAAGTGTATGGTAAACAGTCAGCAAATTGAAAAACACAAACACCCACACACACACACACGACAGACAATCAGCATATAACTGGAAACAGGAGCTAAAAAATGGTGAAGAAACCAGATTAAATTAGAGTGTCACTGTGGCTCAAATCTCCCCAATAAATGAGGAGAGGTGGGAGAGAAGTATAGGCAAATAACGGTAACTACTTTCAGCCCAGAGCGAGGACGTGTCACACACACTGCATTATAAACGCAGACGACTGCATTACAAACAGAAGCACAGAAAATCAATTTTAAAGTAATGCAGCAACATTTTTCAGCCTTGATTCTGTCTGTATGTGTCTGCAGCCCAGAGCTGATTACCACAGACTGTTGCTTCAATGCGAACCTCACAACAGAAGTCACTGTGCAGTAATGTTTTACAGTGTACTTGTCAAGCAAACATATCAAGAGGCTGCTGTTGAAGTAAGTTTTATGTCTGCAGGTTTTCTAAGTCCAGTTTCACATCATCTGTGCTAAACCACTGTACACTACAGATACAGATGAGGTTGAAAAATGTCATTTAAACATTGCAGATGAGCACAAAACAAAAATAAAAACATACATCAGAAAATGAAAACAACAAATTCAGCGAAATAAAGGAATAAAGTGAGAAAAGAAACATCATTCACAAAGAAACTGAGCAGGAAAATTTAACAGAAGTAACAGCAAAGGTCTCAGGATCCAATCAGAGTGGAGGGAATTACACAGATTAAAGAGTGAACTTAAAGTAAGTCAAAATCACATTTTTTTTAAACATTAAAACAAGACAGTGACACAAAGCTGCCCAGTAGTTGAACAGCTTTGAAGTACAGAATGTTTTAATGTGACAGTGAGGATTTATGGATGTTTATAGTCCTCTCGGGGTTAGTTTGACAGTTGTGATCTGGAACAGATTAATTTATAAGCACATAATGAGTTCTGTCCATGTTAATGTCTTAACCAACACAATCGATCTGGAAACGTTAATGCATTAATGGCTTTTGCACATATATTTTACCAAATATATAACTCAAATTCCTCCAGTAAAATTACTTTTTTTGTTTCTTTTTTACAGAGTATGACGACTTAGCAGTTTCATTAAGGAATGTTAACACAGCACATTTCTTTGGGAGGGAGTGGGCATAATGGGGCTATTGCTTAGTTAATGTGAAAGATTATATTTCATTTTTGCTGAAATATGGATTGAGTCCCATAACCTCTCTCTCTCCCTCCCTCCCTCAGCACACCCACCCACACAGCTGCTGCAGTTAAAGCACACATTCATTATTGTTAATTTTCTCCATCAAATCTTCTATTCTGTGTGGCAAACCCCACCACGACCCCCAAACCACTTAAAAAAAAAAATACTACGTGACTATATAGTCATTTAGGTAATTAGGTAAAGGAAGGTAATTAGAAAGTGCAGTTACTTATATATTAGTATGAAACTTTAATTGTATCAGCCATAAATGAATAAGATCTTGAATTATAATCCTGCAGTTTAAAACATATTTTGGTGAAAAATCATATGAACATATGATGCAGTTAGTCATCCAAGACATATTTGGTATCTTCTTTAGTTTACAAACTGATAAACAGTTTTGTAACAACTGTTTAACTGTGAACCAGTGTTGGACTATCCTTAACTTAATCTCTGTAAATATCTTTTCCGGACCCAAAATTTCTGTTTTATTCACAGAGCAACTTGGAGCCTTCTGAAATGATACTACATCAAACTCCAACAAAAATCATTGTTCATTTCCATATTGCTCCTGAATCACTGGAAGTTGCTCTTCTTTATTCATGGCAGTGCAACCCCACACATGAATGACGTTGGACTTGTGGTAGTGCTCGGCACTGGTGCTGACCCGATCTCACAGCTGCATCCTCTTTAGGAGATGGTTTGTTTGTCCTGTTTATTTTACTTTCTCTGGCACCCTGAAGCTTCTCCACTGCAACTGAACTACTCTCCATAAAGTTATTTATGATTGGATAAATGGCTGATTGGCGTGCTCTCTTACAAGCAGCAATGTCTTTGCCTGTGAAACCCTTTTGATGCAATGCAATAATGAACATGGTTCCTTGGAGGTAACCATGGTTAACAGAAGAACATTTAAAAGCATCACTACCATTTTAAAACAACCAGTCTGCTCTTCTAATCAGCATGACCACATGCATATCAGCTGTCTTGTCCACATGAACCTTTTCTCCTGAGCTTACAAGATCATAAATGAAATGATAACAGACATTTTTAGGATTTAAACATAGTAGCTGGAATGCAGTCATTTTTGTGATAATGTCATTGTCTTGGCAGGGAATGACTTTGCAATTACCTGTAATTCATCTGAGCACTATTCACAATATAGAGTTAATACAATGTCCACCATTTCCACCAGCAAACCAAAAATGGGTGCCATTCTCAACATTCTTGGTTATGAATAAATAGTGTGGTTTAAAATAAGACTTAAGACATAAGAATAATATAGCACCCTGCTTTCTAGTACTATATGTATTCAAAGTGGACTGTTACTTCAACAATAAACTATGTGAAGCAGTTTATTTTTGTGTTTTCACACTCATGTAAGTCATACTGTGTTCTAAACAACATGGATTTACTCACTAATTGAAGACCTTTACAGAAATGAAATTGGTGAAAGTCTAGGTCAAGTGTTTGTTAACAACATCAGCTAGGAAGCTCATGTTCTAAACCTCAAATACTGTTAGTGCTTCACAAAGAATCACGTCAGGTACCAAACATGTCTTGAGTGATAAAATGCATCCAGTGTCCCTGATCAACCTTGCTCATTTGATTTTTTCCAGAAGTTTCCTTTAACTGGGTGTAACCTCCTTGCCAACAGGTGCAAGATAGGACGGTGAAGATAACTTATAATAATGATTAACTTGTGCATAAGGTATATTTTAATTTCACCAACTGAAAAGAAACAGAGTTCCATTACTTGATGATTACAAACGTGATTTGATGGCTAATAGTCAGCTGACAGTGACTGCTATATAACACCCAATCACAGAGAGGAGAAGGGCCCATCTGCCTCAGAGAAATGAGAGACAGACACCCTGAATAAAGGAAAATAAGGAGTGCGGCATGCAGGTTGAGCAGCCAACAGAGCCTGCAGCGCATATCCCAGCACAGAAGCTCACACACACTCATTCACTCACATATGCACACGTACCCCTTGCGCCTGTAGCCGCAGGCCAGTTGCGGGACTGCCCGTCAGACGCTTTTCCCACTGACTGGGCCGGGGCTCTGGAGCCGCCTCCATAAAACTGCGCTTTAGCTCGCTAATGCTAGCCTGATGCTTCAAAACATCCTCCTGAGTCTTATCCAGATCCTACAGCGCCCATAGCACCCAACAGCAGGGGACAGGAGGGATGGGGGACCAACATTCAGACATTAGTATGAAAATACACAGTCACAGTGCATTGCAAATCCAAGTGTCAAAGTTTTAAACTCTTCTGTAACACTTACAAAACCTATTTAAAAAACAAACAGAAATTAGAGAAAGCAGGCACTTTCCTGTATGATTCTGTGGTCTACTGTATTAATTCTGCTTTGAATGGTTTGATTTTTATTACTTATTTGTGTATAAAAAAAAATGATTCAATTTATTCAGGTTCAAAAGTGAAATGCCAGATTGTTCTTAAACAGGGGGAGGTTCAAGTGTACACTGTAAATGAAAGGTTTTAAAATCATCAGTGAAAAAAACTTAAACATCTGGATTTGAAATGCAGATTGTGTGCCAAACCTCACTGATGGACCAACAAACAAATAGTGATGGAGACTGCTGCAGGAGACCAGAGTGACCAGTTAGTATGCTGTTTACTGGGCTCTTGTCTTTCTTTTCAGGTATTTTCAGGTTTCAAATAATGCAGATTCCCTGAGAACATTTTTTAAGCTCTGCATACTGTTTTCATGTTCTGTTTTCACTAATTTACTAAATGGATAAATGTAACTATTAGCTATGTAATTCAGCAGTTGCTTGCAATTTGCATTAAAATTAACAATCTCTTTAAATTCAAAATGAAGTAGACTGATTCAGATGTTTCAAACCTTTTCAAGAACTTGATCAGATGGCTAGATGCTGCAGGCTAGCCAATTATGCAAACTTGCTGAGCTTAAGGGTTTAACCTCCTAAGACCCAAACTCTTGCAGGGCATGCATTTTTTTTATTTCTCTTTGCTATTGGGGCTAATTGGCACCTGATTAGTGTATCTTTTTACATGATGTAGTTTCTGAGAAAAATATGTCCACATATGAGGACTTCAGTTTTATATTTCATATGTATCATAGAACACAGTGAAGTCGCAATAAGCGATTACGTCATCCTGTTCTGAAAAGTCAGAGCTGTCATGCATGCTGAGCCAAGAAGGTCCATTCGAAATTCAAGGAACTGCATGATGTTCTTCTGTGGCAAGCCACATAGAGTCAGGTCTTTGTGTGGACGCCACACATGTGGACACCAGGTCCTAGGAGGTAAAGTGATTCAGTTTGACTTTTTTGCTGCACTTTGAATTTCATTGTTATATACACTAGTTTAATCAATCATGTATTTAATTTGCAGAAGTTTAACCAAAAAGATGCCTGCACTACCTTGATGGGGAAAAAAGCTATTTTACATTGGTTTGATGCTGGCTGACTTGATCAGTTCAGAATCTACACTTTATATTATCCTTGGCTGTTCTCTACTATCTCAGTGTTTAATGACCCTGAAGAGAGGGAGCCAGAATTGTATTCAGGATGTTTCAGAGCTGAAAACCAGGGGGTTCTGGAAATTTGAAGAACTATAAATAGTAGTCAGAGCATGTGGGTGGACAGGCACCATGGAAAAAGGTAATTGTGTAATGTCCAGTCTCCAATTAAAGCATTAAATCATGCCCTTCAGCCAACCTGGAGGAAAACATCTCCTGCAGAACAGACCCACAATCCGATTATTCTACTTCAGTTGTTCATGAGAACACAGGCAATTAAACAGCAGTGAGACAAGGCTTACAGGTTTTGTTGTTTCCCAGTGCAGTGCCTTTGCACTCCTGAGCATGTATCACACACAGGCACATACCTCAGCAAGAGAGCAGCTACAGGGACAGGGATAGGGGCACACAAATAAAATATTTTTTTAATTCATTTTGAGCCATAAAAAGGCAGTTATAGGGCCTTAACACATCAATCTGTCTGTTGTTGCATTGTGTTGTTGCACTCTTATTAATTGGAGTCTTTTCATTTTTTTGACCATGACAAAACTGTTCAATATAGAAAGATCTCTGATTGGCTGTATAGCCCACACAATTAGTGCATGAATAAAAATCGTATCTGTACAAGTGAAGACCAAGACCAGGACCTGCCAGTGCAATGGAACAGGCAATATAATACTAAAACTACTCATTCACAGAGCTCAGTGGCGGACCTACTTCGTCTGACTGTTAAATTCCTGACATTATTGCTGCTGAGTACAGAATGTGTGGCATTATTACTGCTGAGTGCTGAATAGCTAATATTACTACTCCTGTATGCTGATTGTTCACACTCACTAATGAATAGTGTATGTTTGTTTATATGAGTTGTCATTAAAGTCTCTTGCTCACTCTACCAAATTGTGGCCGTCTGTTAAGGCCCTGAGATTCTCAGTACAGCTGTATAACATTTTTAGATGACATCAGGCTTTCAATCTGAATGTTTCTAAACACTGTACCTGTAGTGAACAGCTCTCTAGCTTCAGCATGTGGGTTTCACTGTGAGCAGAATTAACTCTGGGTCAGTAAGGTTAAGTTCCCAAACCAAACACACGTGATCACAATACAATCACCCACAGCAACAGAAGCAGAAAAAACAACCCTGTTTGGTTAAGGAAACAACATTAGTTAAAAAAATAGGGCACAATTCTGAATAAATAATAACAATAAATAAATAAAAAAAACAAACAAACAGAGAACAGTCCACATCCAGTGTTTCCACACAAACATGCACCCACTGCAGCATGCAAAACACACAGCCTAAAGAGAATGAGAGTGAAGGGCAGCCAGAGAGAGCCAGAACACCGGTCTGAAATTCATTCTGATTTTCTATCATATGGTTTGCGGATTCTGGTTCTGTTAAAAATCCCCCGTTGGTGGGGTGATACGAACCTCCAGCATTAGATTGCTATGTCTCACATATATATTTTCTCCCTGCACTCTCAGCTTGCTCTGTGGAATCAAAAACAACAAAAAAAAAAACAGACCAAAAGAAGAAAGAAAAATGTTTGCAATGAAAAAGAAAGAAAAACAGCCAAATGCAAACCAAGAGTGAAAAGAATCAAATCCATGTATACTGTATATAATGTATACTGGGCACCTGTTCAAACCTCCATTTACAGAAATAATATGTGTACAGAATGACATTTTACCTGATGTTAAGGATATAAGTACCGTTAAGACAACCATAGAGCATTTGGCTTGTTCTTACCTTTCCAAAAAACTATGATTAGTTCAGTGGTTGAGAGTAACACATTTGGAGTTGGTGTGAAATAGTTCATTGTTGGGTGGTGATGATAGAAACATGGGGTCAACAGCACAAATACAGCCATTTTATTTATGCAGCAAACCCACAAGTGAACTTTAATATGCCCTTCTGAGTTTTGTGTTAATGATAATCATAAATCTTTGTAAAAATTGCACATCTGAGAAAAAAGGGGTTGAAGTTCAATATCTTGTTCATCACCCAGCACATATCCATCCATAGATTAGAGAAAATTATTTTTTTACTTTCAAGTCAACAGTTAAAACTAAGTTAAGCTCAAACTTTTGCAAACAAAGGTTTCTCTGCCAAATATTTAGTTCTGTTTTTCTATTGTATAAAATACTTATTTCATGCAATAAAATGCTAACTAATGATTGTCTCTCACAGTTGAAGTGTACCTACAATAAAAAATACAGACCTCTTCATTCTTTGTAGGTGGGAAACCTTGAAAAATCAGCAGAGTATCAAATACTTGTTTTCCCCAATGTATTAATGAGTAAACTGAGATTACTGAAGGTTTGGACAAGTTATTAATTTCTTCACAGCGGCGCACACCACAAACCCCCAACAATTATTAAAATAAAAAAAGCAAAGCATAAATTAATAAATAATAAACAAAAAAATTGGCAAATAACCAAAGCACCAATATCGAATCAACAACTGGAATGATTAAAACATAAAGATCATCAAAAAGAGCTTCACTGACCCCCCCCCCACCAAACACAAAACGTGAAAAAAAACAAAATAAAAAAAACAAAAACAAAATGAATTAAATTAAATTTCACTGAACCATCCATCAATTATCATGTTAATTAACCTTGGTTTCAGAGGAATCAGATCCATCTCCGGTCTGTTAACACGATTAGAGGAAAAAGGCAACAGTTAGTTGGAAACTCTGTCTGCAACTTGTTTGTTTTTCTTCTCAATTGTATTTGAAAGACTAGAGAGGTGCATGCTGGGAAGTTTGCAGACCTCAAACGGCAGTTCTGCTGTCACTGGGGCAGCCACTACGCCTTCACCAGGCTCTGCCTCTTCCTCCACCTGTGGACTCTGTTTGGTGGAATGGTGGACGAATCATTGGAAAAAAGAAAACGATGAAATGGATGATGGAAGGCTTGATTGTTCAATAAGAACACACGAAATGCCCTGAGCTCAGGGATTGGCTAATCAGAGTGTGGAGAGGATGGGGCAAGGTCATTTGCATGCTGGTTGACTGAAGCATTTTTTTCTGTGCGTGTCCACACCACCCCCTAAAGGACCTGATCTGACCATATTGGTTATTGTGTTTATTTAGTGAGGATAAACAAACAAGCAAAAGAAAAAAGGGTCTGATTGGAGACACCAGGTCAAATAAAATTATTTAGAAAAGAGCCATTAAGCGAGTTGTCTATTATTAACACATCTATATTCCACACAACACTTGTACACGTCCACAGTGGTGGGAGTGCTCTGGTTTCTATGCTTGCTATCAGTCTGCATGAGGCGAGGAAAAGGCTATAAATAGGCTCCCTAAGGAATGCTGGGAAAATAGATAAAAAAAAAAAAACAAAACAAAAAAAAACATAGCTGACCCCAGGCTGAGCGGGAGCGAGAGAAAGCAAGCACAGAAAATCTGGTGAAGTAGAGGAAAGAAGTAGTAGAGGAGAGGGAAAATAAGAGTGATGCAGTGTGCATAGCAGGGTTAGCAGTGAGGGAGTACAGTCACACATACATGCATGGAGTGCTTAATTTGTAAATCAATTTGCTGGAGCTCAGCGAATGCCAACAGGAGCCTGAGACTGGAGCACAGCGGGGTTTTTTTTCTGTCACATTCCTATGCTGAATTTAGAATTTGTTTGACTCTTCAGTGGGCTGCAAAAAATTCTTAATAAGCGGGCCTCAGAATTTGAAAAAAAAAAATGGTATCAGAGTCTGATTTAAGCCTATTTAAATGGATGAGCACATGCTTCATTAGTCCCAAAATTACATTAGTTACATTAATTACATTAGTTACAAAATTCAAAAAACAGTAGACAGGCTTGGGGAGTCAAAGCTTTACTAGTTAAATGCTTACTGTAGTCAGCCACATTCTGAAGGGAGACTGAAATATGAATAGTCAAACATTTTCAACTGAAGTTGTGAAATGTGGACTCAATTGAGGGTTTATTGATCTCTCCAAATTCGACAAAAACTGGAAACTGGTCATTTGTGATGGGAAATAACCCTTCGGAAATGCAATCATGATGGATAAGCTGTGTATACATAATTGTACTTCAATATACTAGCTCTATGTTTGGTATCAAAGGCAGCCAGTACAAAAAAAAAATAAAATTCAGTAAATATCTGAGTCAAGCGTGAGCACTCCTGGGATGCAGGTAGCTTCAAAATGCTGTCTATCTTAGTTTCTTTGTAGCATCAATTCAAGCTGTACAGCACATTTTTTTTTTTTTTAAACTGTACTTTTTTAGTATCTTAAGATTACAGCCAATTCTGAGTAGCTCCAGCACAAATTAAGCACTACATACAGGTAAGGCAGGTGGGGGTAAACCTCTCTGTCACAGTTTTAAGCAGCAGGGTCACATGTCTCCTCCTGAGAGGTAGCTTCCAACATAACCTCGGCAGGCCAAAAGCGGGTGTGGGTTTTGGGCTCTAGGTAACACAGTGACACAGCCAGCGGCAGTGCCAAGGCCAGTGAGACCACCACAGAGTGGCAGGCAGAGAGGAAAACAGCAAAGATGAGAAGGAAGGAGGGCAGCAGGGAGGGTGAGGTCAGGGGCAAGTAGCGCTGCACTCGCTCGGGCAACAAGGCAGTGCACTCCTCTGGCAGGCATGGCAGACTGATGTAGCCATCTTCGTCCAGCAGAGTGGGCATCCGCAGACTCTTAATCAAGGCTAGGAGAGTGGAGCCAACCCTGAGGAGTGTGTTGGAGGTCCATGAGGTGGGATGGAGTTCAGTAGGGCCTGAAACAGTACCCCCTGGTGGAGTGGGGAACGGCATGGATACACCGTTGAATGCTAAAGTGGCATAGTCAACAGAGATAGGATTCTCTGGGTTTCTGGCATTTCCAGTGCTGCCATGGTCACTACCCGACCAGGCAGAAAAGTCAGAGGGGTCAAATGTAATGTCAGGGTCATCCTCAGAGATGTCAGACAGGACATCCAGTTCAGAGATGGTGTCCAAAGTCGGGGGAAGCGAGGAGAGGGAAGAACACGAAGGGGAAAATGGAAACATGAACAGAGACTGCATGTGTAAAGGGTGATAGCCATGAGAACCAGCATAAGGCCAGGCAAGGGATAAGTGAACAGAAAAAAGGGAAAGTGAAAAAAAAAACATGTGCATGACAAAGAAAAATTAACAGCACAGGACAAACAAGGGTGTCCAGGAAAAAGAGAAAAGGAGAGAGAAACACAACATTAGTCAAGTGAAACCATGTAAGGTCAAAAGGTTGCAGTGCAGCAGAGGGTTGTGGAGGGGAGCAGTCAGTTCGTGGTAGGAAAGGAACATTAAGGGAAGAGTGAGGGTTTCAGAAGAGATTGACTGTGTGTGTGTGTGTGTGTGTGTGTGTGTGTGTGTGTGTGTGTGTGTGTGTGTGTATATATAAACAGTGACATCAAAATATGTAAACAAAAAGTTATATAAATTCAAGGCCTGAAAGGCCCAGGGTTAAAGCCCAGCAGGGCTGTGTCCAGCAGAAAGAGCAGACCTAAGCCCAAGTCTAGTTAATACCTTAATAAGGGTGGGTTTAACCTATATGATCAAGAGTTTAACAATCCTGTTTCCATCCCTCTCTTTACCAACAATATCCTGCTAATGCCTGGGATAACCCGTATCACATATATCAAGCAATAGCAAAGTCACAAAGAACTTTAATCTAAATGATTTGGGGTAGTTTGAGTGAGACAAGCAGAGAAACAGTGTGGATAATTCAGATTGCAAACTTTCAATCTATCATACATCAGTGTAGGTAAGCAGATCAGGAGAGAAATGATCTGAAAATGATGGGAAGCTAAGCTGGGCTACACAAATGGAAAAGATATTTCAAAGCAAAATGCTGTATCTTTGGCTATAATGGTGCAGTGGTTTGAGTTGATGCAATTAATAAATAAAATTCTGGTACCAATACTAATCTGCCCATTAATTGTAAGACTTCATTTTGACTTGGGTCCTAATAATCACAACAACTGCAAATAGTTCTACTCTTTGCTTTCTACAGGGTGAGACAAAAGTCATACACCCTTTCATTTCAGAAATGAACGGGATATTGCCTGCGTGCCCTGTAAGCAAACTATGACTACATACATTGTCTATGGTGAGTTCACTCATTACAGCTGGCTGTGGGGAAATGGGTTTCATGTGACTTTGGACTCGCCCTGTATTATTCTGAAACCTTTCTCAGACTGCAACTTGTCCTAATTTTGTCACTTTGTTTTCCCACTTAATACGAATGGTCCTAATGAGAGCCTCATTTGCTCTGGGACATGGCCTTAGCTTCAGTTGCCCCTAATCATTGTCTCGATTTTGTTTGCGAGATATCCTCATGGCTTGGATTTAGTATGTGTTGGTTATATGATGTTTGTGAACCTAATAATAATTTATGCAAATATGTAATTTAATTACATACAAATTACAAAGCAAAATCAAATTAAACAAAACTGAAAAGACATTCTGAATTGCCTCTTTTTGGTACAGTGGGGGACAGAAGAGAATGACTAGCTGGACTGGTCACTCACACTAGGACTGAATGCAGCCCTTTGAAGGAGATGTGAAGGTCATGTCTGAGTCAGAGACAAAGGACACAGAACAGGCTGGAACAGACTAGACATCAGGGCCATTATAATGTATGAGTAAATTCTGACCCAACAGAGCTGCCTTCATGAGCGGGGCTGATACAAGCTGAGTCCAGTACAAGATGGATGTGCATTATTAAAATTTCAGTTCTTATAAATACAAATTATTGGGATTCATTCATTTTCTGTTGTGGTTGGAATTTTGCACAATTCAAAACAGCAGGAAAAACATCCAGATTAACCCCCTTATTTCTATAAGACATTATGAATGATACACACTGTGCAATTAAAAACCTTAAAATATTTTTTTGAACCCCTAATTCTAAGGATGTGTGTGAGGGTCCACTCTTCCAACTGCAGGACACACCAGCTTCATGATGAACATAGTGGCTTTAAGAATAACCCAAGAATATTTATATTCAAAATGTTACATTTAATTGGTTCACATGTTGTCTAAGCTTGTACAAGGATAATAAGAATTATAAATAATAATAAAGTAAGAATAAAAATGAAGAGTAATGAAACAGTATAATGAACATTTACTTCTAAGCAATTAAAATGTACATAATTCTAATGTTTTATATCAATAACATTATCATCAATAATCCCAATGTTTAATTACAATTATAATAATATTTGGATGATTGATTATTGATAATCTCAATGTTATATCCTAATAATGTCATTAAAATCCCACGGTTTTATCCCAATGACATGTTAGTAATCCAAATGTTTTCCCCCACGACAGCATTAATAATAATAATACTTCCAATGTTTTATCCTAATGCCTCAATGATCCAAATCTTTTATTCGTCATAAATAGTATTAATTTTCTTAACATTTTTTGCCCAAGCACGATAAGTATAATCTTAATGATACTTTTCTAAGAAAGAAAAATCTGACATGCATGAAACTATTTTAACCACACAGAATCGAAAAAATGGCCCTTGCAGTTTAAGACGTTAAGAATATAGGTGATTTAAATACACATACATTTCTTCCTCTCCTCCCGCTTTCTTCAGATCTCTATTTCAAGACCTGTGAAAAGGTAAGAATGAAGAGCAGGATGAAGGTTATATTTTTGCTTACCTTTGTATCAGATGACAGATCAAGGGCTGGGTCATGGCCATTCTCTCCAGAGCCTGGTGTGCATGAGTCGTGCTGGAGGGCATGGTGACTCACACTGATCACTGGAGCTGTGGATACAGAAACACAGTCTTTAACACTACTCTGTTGTAGTTCTTCTACCATAAAAAAGTACTTTTAAGGATAAAACATACAATATCAGAAATGCCAATCAAGATTTCTAGATTACTGAACATGTACATGATTCAAGAATGCTGGTGAATACAGATATTACTTATTAGCTACATTAGCCTTGTACCTCCAGTATTAAAGTAGAGAAAGAAAACATCAAACACAAATTTAGGCTTATCAACTACATTTCACAACATTGCATGTAGATTCTGAATCAGCCATTTCAGCCCATCTTCCAGCTCCAGCTTGAAAGTGGGCCAGTGGGCAGTTCCCAGAGCATCCACTAAGGGGTGCTAGGATCCTGTGTTTGACAGCTGGTTTTAGCGTGAGCTGTGAGGGAGCAGGGCCACATTCTGAAATGAGGTCAGCTGGATGGACCATATATGAAGCTTCAGCATCTGAGCCACGCATGTTTTAATGTCCTCTCAGCGGAAAGGACATTGCACATGGAAAAACTCAGCACTGCTTCATGCGTAATTTTCATTGGAAAAGTCAAAGGATAAAAACAATCCTTTCAGCCAGCAGTCATAGTTCACTTTCTCTGAAAGTATCTGGGACAGAGATCTGAACAGGTGTGATGCAGCAGAGACAAAGCTTATAAATTTGTATGGAATTCAGGATTTGAAGTTCAGTGAATTTATAAAAAATGAACAGCACCATTTATACTGGTAGGAAACTCAAAAATACTCATGTCATGTAAAAAATAATGTTAACACTCCCACACAAAAAAACATACACCCCGACCCCACATATATACACACTTTACTATTATATAAATAGAATAGTTTTGGAAATAACGTGAATTTTAAATAATTTGTCAATTCACATGTTTTGCATGGTCATACCAAATTTATTTTTCCATCAAAATATCATAATTCCATACTCTGTTCCACATAAAGCATTTGGACAACAACAACAACAACAACAACAACAACAACAACAACATTAAATGCTAACAAGCACAACAAGCAAAAATGCACAATAATGCAGGTCAACCTAAACCAAACATAATGGTATATAACATTCTGGCATACTTTTAATTTCATCATATATAAATGAAAACATATGTAGGGTTCGCTTGGGTCCACAAAATTCTAAGAAATTTGACTTTAATAAATATCATAAACAATGCTGGAATTTCAACAATGCTTAGCACTCAAAAGTATGGGTGGGAGCACATGTATAGCTCCAACTCAGAAATGCATTTCCCGATTGCTCCGAAACTTCACAGGCATGTACCTTCAGGGGGAATATCAATGTTTTGTTGATGTCTCCCCTTTGTAAATGTTTGGTGGTACAGGACCACTACCTGGTGCCAAACAAGCAAAACTTTTCTATGCTACCAAAAGCTGTCCAATTGACATAACAAATGGGCATGATGCTACTATACTACCTCCTTGACCCATATACATGAATCTGATTCAAAATGCATAAAGCTTAAAGAAGGCCAAAGAGTCCTAGAGGAGGGAGGTTGAGCAGAAGCTGCAGGAAAGGGAGGGTCTGGAACAGTATGAGGACAATTATAGGCTGCAAGCAGAAGAACAGGCAGTGCTGCAGAGGGTGAGAGAGAGCGCAAATGAGTTCAATCTCTTTTAGAAGCGCTCTGACTGCACTCTCAGCCTCAATTGCTCCTGTGTGCTCAGACATCATCACTCCCTCAATTGGGTAGAAGCTACAACAGCAGCTCCAACCTCTGACAGTACAGCCTTCCACCCTGCCTCCCCCCACTACTGTTCACAGTCCCACTCTCCAGACAATGCAGCACCCCCACTACACCCATGACAAACAGGATCTGCACAGCTGTACTGCTGCTGCCCCCATTCACCCCCCTCTTCACTTCACCTCTGACCAGGTCAGAGGTGAGCCGAGGAGACTCAAGACAAGAAAAGCAGCTGGCCCTGACAATGTGTGCGCAAGACTACTGAAGACACTGAGGTGGGGGAACCTCTGAAGCACATCTTTAACCACAGTGTGGAGTTGGGGAGGGTCCCCACACTTCAGAAAACAACATGTCTGGTTCCAGTGCTAATGAAAGTGTGCCCCAGCTTGAATAATGACTTCAGGCTGGTCACTTTAACATCTCACATCATGAAGACCATGGGACACCTGCTCTTCCTGCTCCTTCAGTGACGAGCTGCTTCACACAGTCACAGGTCCTTCCTTCCTGCTGCTGATAGGCTCTACAACTGGCACTGACGTCAGACCATGGACACACTCAGAGTTTTTCCAATGTAGCATAATACTTCTTCCATAATTCCCCATGTGCAATTATTAGCTGTATATATTTATTTGTATCTATTATTTATAATAATAGTTATTATTTTTTACTTTAAATGTTCTTTTCTCTAGTGCCTTCTTCAGTATACAGCCCTTTTTCTGAGAGACAAGCTGGACAGGATGCAAGTGAACCCACACCTGGTAACCTGGATCATTGACAGACCACAGTATGTTAGGCTGAGAACATGCAATTCTGAGACCATAATCAGCAGCACAGGAGCACCACAGGGGATCACATTATACACACCTGACTTTCAGGATAACTCTCATACGTGTCATGTACACAAATTCTTGTATGACATGGCCGTTGTTGGGTGTGACAGAAATGGACAGGAGGAGGAGTACAGGAGAATGGTGGCTGACTGTTGCATTGTGCCAACCGTACCATCTGCAATTGAACACAGCAAAACTAGAGAGATGATGGTGGACTTTCATAGGTTTGAACCACCTGCAAACTGCTCTCCATCATGCACAATGCCAGTCACCCATTACAGTCTGTAATCATGAACCACAGGAGTTTACTCCCTCTCACCCACTCATTCTGTTCTTCCATCCCTACCTTTCTCTCCCTCCACCCACCTGACAATGGCGTTTTAGAGCAGTGTTTAACATTTTGACCCATATTACAATGTACTTACTTGCATCAGTTCACATCAACATCCCATTGGGTCTATTTAGCCCCTTTAATAAATAAAAAAAAAATCAACAAAACACATGACTAATTATGCATATTAGTTTTGTTTATTTTTTCCCAAAAAAAAAAAAATTTTTTGGAAATAAACCCCATCTTGAAGTCAACCAAGCACCAAGTTTCCCCAGTAAAGGCAGAAGCACTTCAACTGACACCTCAACTGAAGTATTGTCACTGAATTTATCAAGTTTATAGTAACAGTGGGTTATTCTGCTCTGTCGTCTTCTTTCGGCTGCTCCCTTTAGGGGTCGCCAGAGCGGATCATCTGCCTCCATTTTACCCTATCCCCTGCCTCCTCTACTGTTATACCAACCATCTCCATGTCCACTTTCACTAAATCCATAAACCAACTTCACACTTATTTATCCAACTTGTATGAACTGTTCCAGTCTGGTTTTCGCCCCCCTCCATAGTACAGAAACAGCTCTCATAAAAATCACTAACGACCTCCTAATGGCAGCTGATTCCGTTTTGCTGTCCATTCTCATCCTCCTTGATTTGAGTGCAGCATTTGACACTATCTGCCATACCACCCTCCTCAACAGACTTTCCTCCTTTGGTATCACTCAGAGTCCTTTAAACTGGTTTAAATCATATCTCACCTGCCACACTCAGTTCATTCAGATCAAAACTTTCACTTCCCAGCCTTCCTCTGTCACTTCAGCTATTGTTCTTTCTCAACCAGAACAATTTACAGGATCCAAACCAATCTGGCTTCAAACCGGCACACTCAACAGAGACTGCTCTCATTGCGGTAACTCCATGCTGCTAGATCAGCCAAACTATCCTCTGTTGTAATTCTCCTCGACCTCTTTGCAGCCTTTGATACAGAAGATCACAAGATCCTCCTGTCAATCCTTGGTAGGCTTGGAATCACTGGTTCTGCATTACAATGGTTTGCATCATACCTGGAAGAGCGTTCTTACCATGTCACATGGCAGGGAGCCACATCAGCTCCACGCAGACTATCCACCGGTGTTCCACAAGGGTCAGTCCTCGGTCCTCTTCTCTTTTCGCTCTACACTACTTCTCTTGGTAAAGTAATATCTTCTCATGGTTTTACTTACCACTGCTATGCTGATGACACTCAACTCATCCTCTCTTTCCCAGCCTCCGACACCCAGGTCTCATCCTGGATCTCACCATGCCTCTCTGATGTCTCATCATGGATGACAGGCCATCACCTCAAACTCAACCCCAGCAAGACCGAACTGCTATTCATTCCTGGAAGCACTGGTCCTCACGCTGACCTTACCATTTCCCTTGAGAACTCACTGGTCACTCCATCTACTGAAGCATGGAGCCTTGGTGTAGTAATGGATGAGCAGTTATCATTCTCAGCTCATGTTGCAAACCTGACTCAGTCCTACAGATTTCTCCTTTATAACATCAGGAGAATACGACCTTTTCTGTCTAAAGAGGCCACTCAGGTGCTTGTTCAGTCTCTTGTCATTTCAAGACTAGACTACTGCAACTCCCTACTGGCTGGCCTTCCTCTGTGGACCATCAGACCATTGCAACTTATCCAGAATGCAGCAGCGCGGCTCGTCTTCAATGTTCCTAAATTCAGTCATGTAACTCCTCTGCTGCGTTCCCTTCATTGGCTCCCTGTAGCAGCCTGCATCAGATTCAAAACCTTGATGCTGACCTACAAAGCCAAAAACGGACCAGCCCCTCCATACATGACGGCAATGGTCAAAACTCGAGTACAGCTCGCTTGACCCACCATCCCTCAGAATGCAAGGTAAACATGCATCCAGACTCTTTTCTATTCTGGCACCAAAATGGTGGAACAAACTTCCCCTGGGAGTCCGAACAGCTGAGTCCCTCACCGTCTTCAAACGCAGACTGAAGATTCATCTGTTTCAGGAGTCCTTAACTGCATAAAGACATTTGTTTCAACACGGTCTAAGCATGCAGAATCTCTAGATTCCAGCCTTGTCTACTAGCTAAGGATATTCTAAGTAAACAGCAAAGCACTTTTGTAAGTCACTCTGGCTAAAGGGCGTCTGCTAAATGCCACAAATGTAAATGTAAATGTAATGAGTTCCCCATTTGTCATTCCAACTGCATACCTCACCACTGTCTCACTACCCTCATACATGTCCTGCACCACCCTCACATACCTTTCAGCCACACCTGACTTCCTCATACAGTACCACAGTTCCTCTCTTGGCACCCTATCATATGCCTTCTCTAGATCCACAAAGACACAATGTAGCTCCTTCTGACCTTCTCTGTACTTCTCTACCAACATTCTCAATGCAAAATTTGCGTCTGTGGTACTCTTTCTGGGCATGAAACCAAACTGCTGCTCAATGATCTGAACCTCTCACCTTAGCCTTGCCCCAACAACTCTTTCCCATACCTTCATGGCATGGCTCACCAACTTTATACCTCTGTAGTTACTGCAGCTCTGCACATCACCCTTGCTCATAAAATTGGGGACCAGTACACTGCTTCTCCACTCATCAGGCATCCACTCACTCTCCAGGATTTTGTTAAACAACCTGGTCAAGAAGTTCACTGCCTTCTCTCCTAAACATCTCCATACCTCCACAGCTTCCACCTTACTAATTCTCTGCACTTCCTGATCCACTATCTCTCCCCCCATTCTCTCTCTCTCATTTTCCTCATTCATTAGTTCTTCATGTTAATCTGCTCTGTAATCTTGTGTATTTTAAATTATCTCTTATTTATTCTGTTCTTAATAAGACTTTAGTGCTGATTTCTTTCTGCTCTTTGTTGTTTATTTGTTGTTATCTGCTGTAATATGTGACTTTCCGTCAGGGATTAATAAATTATCCACCTACAGATTTTCAAGTTGAACATTTTCTTGGTTTCTTAGCTTGTCCCCTATATCAAAGCTCATGAGTTTTCATGTCTGATGATTCTGTGATTTCAGAATCCACACATTGACACAAGGGTGAATGTTAAAAACAAATTTGTTCGGGTCAAATTTGATCTGCCAGCTCCTACAGAAATATTAACAGCCTGCAGTCTGATCTGACAGATTCACTTTGGTTTAAAAAACAGATTTATTTCTCTCAGCCTTGCTCTGACCACCACTGACCACAACAGTCTCAAAGATGCCACTGTTTCAAGCCCTCCCCCTACTCCCCTTTTTCTCCTCTTCCCCAAAGACAGGAAACAGATGTCCCTCTCATTTCCTGTGTCTGTTCACAACAAATGGGAAAGACATGTTCACTCACATTCACATAGACACATAACTCAATCATACGTGCATGCGGTCGCACACACACACACACACACACACACACACACACACACACACACACACACACACACACACACACACACACACACACACACACACACACACACACACACACACACACACACGTCATTGCCTAGGTGTTCAAAGAAACTTTAATCTTGCCCTAATGTTTTTTTTGTCAGCAAGGGTTCTACTTGCACACCTCCAAAGAAAATCACTCCTGTGCATTCTCTCTCATAACAGATACTGCACTTTGACATCAACTACAGCAGGTGCTACCTATAGATCCCTTGATGACATTTGTGAGCCAACGCTGGGAAAAGGGTGCGATATAAAAGCCTATATAACCTGAAAAAAATAGCTATTCCCCAATTGGGCTGCTACTACTTCTCCCTCAAAATTCTACACACAATACCAAAGTGAGAAAAGCTTGTTTGAAATATTTGCAAATTTATAACAAAAAAAATAAAACACAAAAATATAATGTCTTTTATATTTATAAAAATATATTTATATATACAGCCTTAAGTATTTTCAAGGATGATGCTGCAAGTGTGGAACATGCCTTTTTGGGAAGTTCCTCCTTCTTTGCTGAACCTCTTAAGCTCCATCAATTATTTGGGGAACAGCCATTTTTAGATATTTCCAGAAATGTTCAATCTGGATCAAGTCTGGGCTCTGGCTGGGCAACTCTAGGACATTCACAAAGTTGCCCCAAAACCACTCCTTTGTTATCAGAATCAGAATTACTTTATGAATCCCAGAGGGAAATTGCAAATATATACAGCTGTAACCACCTGTACAAAATATAAAAATAGAATAAATTGAGTACATTACCTCCATCCAGACTACGTGAAATGCGCTTGCTGGAGGTTCTCTCAAAGTATGGAGCTGGTCTGTCAATCAGGGAGCTGGCCTGCCGAGTCTGAGCCTGTGTCCGGCCGCTGTAGCGGAACTTTGAACCCAGGGTCAGGAACTTTGACTTGGTGGGCTGCTCTGGGTTTGTCAACCTAAAACCAACAAAATGTTTATTAAAAATTAAACAAAAGAAATAAAGAGAGTGATAAAGTAAATTAAACATAAAGTAAACATTTGACAAGTTCTTTCTTCATATTTTTATACTGTCTAAAAATGATTAACTCTAGCACTCTCTGTTTTTAGTTAGTCTTGTTCAGCACAGAACAGTTGAGTACAAATACAGCTCCTTAATCTGACCCACTGACCTATCCAACAATGTCTGATACTGTTTTTATAACTACATGAAATACAATCTACTAAATCTGCTATAATCAAAACTCAGAGGAGAGACAGAGAGAGAGAGACAGAGTGAGAGAGAGCAAGAGAGCAAGGCTAATAGAGGAAGGACAACTGAGCAGGAGTGAGAAGTGTGTTTAAATCAATAGAGACAAAGCAAAAAGGGCACATAAATAAACACAAAGACAAAGACTATGAAGAATTGAAGAGAGAGGGAGAAAGCAAGAATGTGAGTGTATCTGGAGTACAACAGGGTTTGAACTGCATTTTGTGGTTTGAAAGTGGTCAGTGTGTGATATTTCTGTGCAGAGTGGACAGTGACTCTGATCTCTGTACATCACACACATCAAAACACAAACATCTGTCTGATCCTGAGGTCATTCTGCATCACTGGCTATTAGTTATTAGCACAGAGGGGTAAGGCATGCGTAGAGACAGCTCTATACTTCTGTGTGTGCATGTACACGCTATGGCCTGCAGAGCAAACAGGAAGTGCACACAGTTTCCCTGGAGACAGAACAATTACACACCTCAGTGAGCTCAAACACACCAGGAACACACTAGGGATACCACACACACACACACACACACACACACACACACACACACACACACACACACACACACACACACACACACACACTTTTTACACCAGGCAAGACCCAAGAGGACCTTTCATGGTCATGCAGATATATTGACCAGCTATGGGTTGTGAGTACCTGAAAAAGGTGTGATGCTCCACACACACTTTCCAGACCCTCTTGGCAGCACGGTGATTGGGGAGTTTAAAGCCCACTGTGCTCTCAAACTGCTCCGCCTGAGAGAGACAATGAGACATTATTTCAGTGCCCCTACTTCACAAGCACTTCAAAATGTCCTAACATTCTCAATTATTACAATTAACTGCCATTATTTATTAGTAATTATTCATCAGTAGCCTTTAAAACCCCATCAGGAGCCCAGAAGACACATGAAGGTTCACTGGTGGGATTGGACGCTGCTAAATAATGCTGTATTGAATGAATTCAATGAATTCTTATTTCAATGTAATACGTAAATTTGGTAATATAAACATTCTGTAACATATGTATTACAGATGTTACACATTTGTATAAAAAATGCAAAATATCTAATATTTGAATATACTTAAAATGAAAGCCACTGATTTTGACTGGTTTCCATAGGCATAGCAAACACATATCAAAAGCCTGTGGAAAAAGTGGATGTTTGAGTTAAGCAGCAGAACGTTAGAACATGTGGGACATGCAAAACCTGTAGTCAGTCTAAGAGCAGCTGTGTGATTAGTCTGATATATATATACCACATACATCATTTTCTCCTTTTTGCTGTGGGGAACAGAAGCATGGCATACACTTCAAATCTCCACAGTTTATCAGCACTGAAGTCTGGGGTCTGATCTAGCACAGAATGCAAGTTTGTGCATATACAAATGTGTGGCTGTGAGCACATCACATTCAAAATTCTCAAAACACACCAAGCTTCCCCTCTTCAGTCACACATCTTTTCTTAAGTACCAATAATAAAACAGAAAGGAGCTCAGTCAATGAACATAATCTAGATATCATTTCTGGTGAAATTGGACCTGACAATTTTCTTGCAGGACAGCTTGTACAATTCTGAGGAAATTCTGAACTACAATTCTAGTGAGAAGAGGTAAAATCAAATTCTGACAAATGTCAAAAACAGTTAACAAATTACACAGATCTGGAACAAAGTGCATGTGAGTGAAGAAAAGTTAATGACGAAGTAACTGAGTGTGTGTGTGTGTGTGTGTGTGTGTGTACCTCTCCTGGTCGGATCTTGATGTAGAAGTTGCTGCGTTTGTAGGAGATCTTGAGGATTTTAGGCCAGGCGAAACGGTTGATCCTCAGACGATCCTTATAGATCAGCAGACCATTAGCACACACTCCCAGCATGATGTCCACTCCTTCAGAGTCCTACACACACACACACACACACACACACACACACACACACACACACACACACACACACACAAACAAAGTTAGTAGTCTGTAGACTTCAGTCTCAAAGTTTGTGGGAGTCTGCCAGAGACTTCTGGAGCTTTTGAGGTTGAGAAAGTGTAATTTATGGCAACATGTAGGAGTTTGTGTGAGTATGGGATGTTCTTAGAAATCTGTGGGAGTTTGTGAGAGTCTAGACGTTTGTGAGAGACTGGACGTTTTCAGGAATATGTGGAAGTCTTTGATAGCCTGAAGGAGTTTGGAAATGTGAGACAGTGGGTTTTGAGGGAATTGTGAGAAACAATGCAAAGGCTTGAGCGAGTCAGCAGATGTTTGTGAACAAGGGAATGTTTTAAAAAGTCTTTAGGGAATTGAGTGTATCCAGAGAAATCCAACACCGAAAACAAAGTGTTTATGTAGTGTGTGTGTGTGTGTGTGTGTGTGTGTACCTGTGTATGAGCCACGTCTCAGAGATAGAACAGATCAGCAAACACTAACAGCCCATAAAGGGATGTTTTTAACATTCAACACTTTGGTTTGCAGATGTTGTACACACGCCAAATCTGACTACTTGTCAATCTGTCTCCCTCACTCTTTCTGTCCCTCTATCTCCATCTTTGCCTTCTTGCCCTTCCTCTTTTTTATACGGTCTCTGATTGGTTCTCCTCTTCCTGTTTCTGTTTCAGCTGTGTCCTCTGAAGAGAATCAGTGGCTATATTTAGCAGCTGGGTCACAGAAGAGGACACATTACACCCCCATTACCTAGTCTGCACACGCACACACACCCCTGACTGCTTCAGAAAAGTCACATCATCAACATTTTGCATTATTGATAGAATCTCACACAGATACAGAGAGAGAAAGTGAAGAGGCATTAGCTTGCTCTAACACCCACCTCTAAGCACACATACACATAATAGATAACTTGCTCCACCAGAAGAAGATGACCAAGAAAAACACATTCACATGGACTGTCACACCATGTCACTGCTATATGTAAATGGTGTGTTTATGTATTTGAAATTGTTCATGTAATCAAATCAAAACGAATGATAAACTGGCTCCATGTTGTCCAGACCCAGCACACACACACACACACACAGGTTTACCTTTGCATGGTGCAGGTCAACACCATACATGGAGAGCTTCTTGGCATTTTCCAAAAACTGAACATCGGCTTGAGCTGGAGTCATCCCTCTAGATAGACACACAGAGTGAGAGAAACAAAGTGTGGCAGAGGGAGGGGTAGATAAATATAGAGATAGAGAAAGAGTTAGATTTAATGACGAATCCAGTATAGTCATCATCATCAGACAGCAAAAAGTTAGCCAGCTAATAGTGTCTCATTTAATGTTAATTATTACTGGTGGTATTTAAATAGAGCAAAATGAACTGAATGAAATTAAATCGAATTTAAGAAAGAATTAAAATAACAAATTCAAATAAAGTCAGATAAAATCACTGATAAATATATATTCTTATAAACTGTTAATTTGTTGGACTAATGGTCTCTAGGGTCCCGGGAAGGTTTTCTACAAGATTGTGGACAACTGCTGTTAGGCTTTAATTGCATTCAGTGGCAAGAGTGTAAAGTGATGATCAACACCCCACCTCACTCATCCCAAAAATAGGCTGGAACAGCATTGTTCTAGAGAACACAGTTCCACAGGTCAACACTGAGGGACTTTATATCCTTCTAGCCCACGTCTAGCATTAGGCATGGTGGCAATTGTTCTTTACAGACACACACAGACACACACATACAGACACATACACGAAGACACACATTACCTGTGGGATTTGTGGAGCTCCACCACTTTCTCCTCCAGCTCGTTGGTCTGGTTGGGAGCGAACTGAAAGTCTGCAATGGAGTCCAGACGGGGTTCCTCAGGGTCATAGTCTCCAAGTTCGGCTTGAAGTGTGTAAGAGCCCAGCAGAGCGTGGGTCACAAATGAACACGGTAAGCGGCCCAAGGACACATCCTGCCTCAGCTGCAGACACAACAGATACCTGCAGGGTGGTGGGTGTATGGTGTAAGAGTGTATTTTCAAAGGGGAAACAGGCAGGACATTTCTTTGACTACTTTGACAAACAAGTTTATTAACCTTAAGGTAAATTAACATAATGAGGAGAAATATATACATTCCAAATGAAAACTGTGTATTTAAACAGATTGTATGACTGATTGTATAAACACATTATTGCTCACCAATGAAAGAATTTTATTCTACTTGTTAAAATGGCAGTTTTAGTTAAATGTTTTTAGCAACTCTTAGCCTTGTTGGTACGTGCAGTCGCAGATTCTCAAAAGGCAATGATTGGTTGAATCCAAGGGTGGGAAAGTTTAAATAAGGCAGAAACTCTTTGCATGGGCATCAAAAGGTGTGTGTACAGGGGGTGTGACATTCTGCCCATCAGATAACAGTACATTCAGTAACTGTTTTTCCTTCCCTGTTCCACTTACTACCACAAATAAATACTACTGAAATCATTAGGAGCAGCATTGTTTATACTACAGAATTAAGAAATTATCCATAAAGTTTGAAATTATCTTCAGAGCCAACATCCAACACTTTTCTTGTCTTTAATATTTTTATTAATGGCTGGCTAATGTTTATGCAGTTTTATGTTAAAAATATAATTAATTTTAACACAACCATTCTTCAGCCTCTCTTAACACTTTGGAACAAATCAGACTGTTTCTATTTCTAAGAATTAAATAAATGTAGCTCTATTCTAATTGGCTGCGTCATGCTGTGCCCCATTCAAAAAGTGATCAGTGTGGAATTATTTCTGAGAACTGCAGTAAACTATCGCAAGATTCTCTCTCTCATACAAAGACGTAGGAGTTAATGTGCATGTGTGCGTGCATGTGTATGTGTACCTGGTTATATCCTCAGTCAGCTGGGAGGGGTCTGGTGGGTAAAATTTCACATTGAAGGCAAACTGCCACTGAGAATCTAAAAAAAATTAACAAATTAGATAGTTAAAAACAAATGTACATGCAATTTGCTGGCATTTTGTTGAATCCATTCTTCCCTTTACCTATGAAATGTTCTCCATGCCATTGTCTGCAACACAACCTAAAAGCGTGATTGATCCGCCCTCATGCTTAAAGGTTGGGGTTCTTTTCATGAAATTCTGTGCCACTTTTTTCTCTCCAAACATACCTTTACTCCACTGGACATGTTTCCAAAATATATTAGGCTTGTTTAGATCTTCTTTAGCAAATGTCTGACACTGAATTTTGTGGTGTGGACACAGGAGAGGTTTTCTTCTGCTAACTCAGAAGTTGTCGAACAGTAGATCAACACAGAACAATGTACTACTATTCCAGAGTCAACTAAAAAGCTTCCTGAGGGTCTTTTGCAATTAAGCGGGTTCTGATTTGTCTTTGTACCAATACTTTGAGTAGCTGTCTCTGAATACTTTCTTAGTTTTCCAGACCTTATCTTGACCTCCACTGTTCCTGTTAACTGTCATTTCTTAATTACATTTCAAACTGAGAAACTGGCAACCTGAAAACCCTTTGATATCTCCTTATAGCCTTCTCCTGCTGTGTGGGCCTCAACTATTTTCATTTTCAAAGTGCTAGGCAGCTGCTTAGAAGAACCAATGGTTGCTGTTTCTATGGGCCAAGATAACACATTACAAGATTTATACATATCTAGGGGTCTGGGTATGTGTAGAGTTTGGAAATTTGCATCACCTGGGTATTCCTAATGATTGTAAACAAGCCATGGCCCTAAAAGGCTAATTAAGTGATAGATTACATTAGATTAGATACAACTTTATTGATCCCTTGAAAATTAAGGTTCCAGCAACAGCATCAGTACAGTACAGCAAAGAGTAAAAAGATAAAATAATTTAGTAAAGAAAACACAATATAAATATAAAGAATATATAATATAGAGACTATATTACAATATACAATATGGACATATAGTCAATGAAAAAAAGAGTCCTGTAGGAGGGGTATCGCACATTATAACTGAGAAACTGGCAACCTGAAAACACTTTGATATCTCCTTATAGCCTTCTCTTGCTGTGTGGGCCTTCTGAGTGACACCAGAGAGTCCAGCTTTGTGCCTTCTTGGAAATGCTGCCCCCCCAGCAAGGTCCATGTTACAAGACCAGAACCAAATTGCAGAGACAGAGGAAGAGCCACTCCAATGTCTTCATCAGATGGAAAGTGAGTGCCACTGGTCGGAAGTCATTCAGCTCACTTGGCCGGTTCTTTATTGGAACTAAAACAATGCACGATATCTTCCAGAGGGTAGGCACTCACAACCTGCAGGCTGAGGTTGAAGAGGCGCTGGAGTGGCTCATCCAGTTCTGCAGCGAAGGTCTTCAGCAGTCGGGGACATACTTTGTCAGGGCCTGCTGCTTTCCTGGGCTGATGCCTCTTCAGTTGACCTCTGACCTGGCCCACAGGGAAGAATGATGTCTGTGTTGTGGTCTATGGGGGAGGGGGGGTGGGTGAGGAGGAGGAAGCTGGTGTTGTAGCTGGGGGAGGATGTGTTGAGGAAAGAAGGAGAGATGGATGCAGCGAGGGAGAGGGTGAAGGGGAACATGGGCTGGTTGAACCGGTTGAAGAAGTCGTTCATTTCGTTCACCTTCTCCACTGTTCCTCCCACAACTCTGGTCTTGGTATTGTGGTCTGTGATGGTTTTCACATCTTCCCAGACCTCCCTCATGCTGTTCTCCTCCAGCTTCCATTCCACCTTCCTTCTGTAGCTGTCTCTGACTAAGTGTGAGACCTTAGTCAAAGTTGAGTGCACAAATTTCCTAGGGTTCCCATACATTTGCCAAATACTTCAAATTGTACAAAACCCAAATACACTGGTATTACTTAAAATGTTTAAAAAGTGTGTTTTATCAACTTCATGCTTTTTTGGGGATCATTTCATTTTCAACTTGCTTAACTGTTCACAATACAGTAATTTTGACCAGGGATGCCCAAACTTTTGGACGCCACTGTGTATGTGTAGTGTATAATTTGAGCTCTGTAGAATCTGTGTAGTAATTTCCCTCTCTGAAAAACCTTATGACAGAGCCTGACAAAATGTCTATCCTAACACTCAGTATTAAAAAACAGTGCTGGAAATGCTTCTCTTTTTCTTTGGCAGAGCAGCAAATTTCTTCACCATCTGCTTATCTGCCCTTCTTACTGCATCTTCCTCTCTCTCCATCACCCAGAGCGGATTAGAATCTATCTTAGATTAGGCATTAGATGACACATCCCATAATATGCTTGGCACGGTAACTAACCCAGCAAAGGGTGAAGAAGGGGATGAGTGAAACGGACTGAACACAGAAGATTTTAACCATACAGACAAGAATGATGACTAAACAAACATACATAAAGCAATAATTAGATTCAACATCTAAGATGCATTCATTGCCCCTTAACACCAGTCAAAATATGTTGCTGAACGAAGATTAATGTAGCCAACAAGTAATTAAAGCCTTTATCCTACAAATTATCATGATGCCACAAAGCATGAATCACTACAAAACAGATATTAGAAGGTACACAGGCAAGTCTTAAATTCTAGAACAACACTTTGCAGCACATATGTGGTGCTTTAAACGACCAATTCAATTTTTAATTTTGTATTTCTGTAAGGCTGCTCTGTGACATTGTAAAAAGCACTATACAAACTAATTTTTGATTTAATTTCAAAAAGTGTCTTAATGTCCTTAATGCCTCAAGTCCTAGATTTGCTATATATACCACCCATAAAAACAGTAAAATAAACCATGCTCTAGAACAGGGATGGGGAACTCTTGTCCTGAAAGTCTTGGATTTTAGCACAGTTTGTTGCTTAAGTGAATCTGTTAACTCTAATGACCAGGTTTGGGTGTACTAGAGCAGGGAAGTCACTCAACTCTGAGTTACACAAAATTAAATTTCATCTATGGAGGAATTCTCATCTATTTCACCACAGGCTTTTTTATCTCTACACTAGAGAGTACCTTGAATGAGAAAAAAATCTATTGAATGCAACTGATTGAATGTATTTTTTCACAAAAATGCAGGACTGCATATGTGTGTTGGAGTAAAATGTACTTCTATGACTGGTCTGGAAAATATTTCAGACATCAGAACAACAGTGTGTGAAACCAAAGAAATGTACTAACAACTATCCAAATAAGACAAAGTGACAGACAGACAAATATATAGAATAATAGATACAGACAGGCCGACATATGTCATATGTGCTGCTCCACATACACTTCGACATTAAGCCCAACAAGAGAGCCTACAAAACTGGGTCACCCGCCTAGTGGTCTCACACACACACACACACACACACAGAGAGAGAGAGAGTGAGAGTGAGAGTGAGAGAGAGAGAGAGAGAGAGAGAGAGAGAGAGAGAGACAGAGACAGAGAGAGAGAGAGAGGGAAGTACCCAAGAGGCAGCCAGATTTATAAAGATGTCTGACTGCCCCTGGATGTTATCAAGGGTTCTTTCTGCCTCACTCTCGTGAGGCTGCAGCTGTGTGTTAATCAGTTACTCAGTCTAGAGGTGTGCCCAGAAAAGCTATAAGCAGGGATGGACAGTACAAACATTTTTCATATCGTCATGCCACCTCAAAATATTACCACAGTAAACAGAATGGGCAGGGAGTAACATAAGCTGCACTGTACCTATTACTTTTGTACAACAGACTAAGTGAACATTGTGCATTTTAAATCAATAACTGAATAAATGTTAAATCTGCCACACTGATTATGACAAATGATAAACTGCTGCGAATCAGGAGAAAGAAACTAATTAAGGTTAGCTTAGTTAGCATGATGGCCAACATTTACCATAGAACAGACCGCATTAAGACTGTTTTGAGAGTGCATCTAGAAAGTATACAGAGAATTTCACTTTTTGCACAATTTGTTGTTACAGCCTTGTTCCAAAAAGGGTTCAATTCATTTTTTTCCTAAACATTCCACACAAAATACATCATGATGGCAGAGAGAGAAATGTTTGTTAATTGATAATTGCTGAAATGTATATAAAATTGATAAACATAAATTTACATAATACATAAATTTTCACAGCCTTTGCTCAATACTTTGTTGAAGCACCTCCCATTCTTCCCATACTTTGTTCTCTTGGCTGTGTGCTTAGGGTTGTTGTCCTGTTGGAAGATAAACCTTCTAGAGAAGTGGTCCCCAACCCCCGGGCAATTGGTACCCGGTCGTGTGATCGAGAAGAAAGGAGTAGAGGTTGTGAGCATTATATTTTTATGTTATTTTTAATTAATTTGCAAACAAACTTTTCTTTTTTGTGTGTAGAATTTTGATGAAGAAAAAAAGGAATTCAATCAATTTTGAAACATGCAACATAACAAAATGTGCAAAAAGTGAACCACTGTGAATACTTTCCAAATGCACTGTGTATCTTGTGTACTGGTTCATTCCAATTTGGTTGCTTTCCTTTTTATTCAAACTCAGCATGTCACTAAACTTGCCTCTACAGTTTTTTTTTTTCTTCTTAAAACCACATTAATCCCTATATCCCTTATTCTGAAACGGCACAGAAACCCACCTATCCCTGCAGCCAGTCATTCTGAAATAGCACAAACGCCTACATCTTTACAGCCAGTCATCTCTATTTTTGTTACAGATATGTGTAAATAGAATTTTAAACGTTGCTGAGGTTCTTCATATGCTTAAAAGGTTCTTTCCACTCACCACCATACCCAATGACCTGAAGCAAAGGGCAACACTCTCTCCTTAGCCATGAGAGAAGGATTTTATTACCTTACTCTGACCCAGAAATCTGCGAACATTCTGTGTTGTAAAAACACCTTTGCAATATATTAATTCTGTAACATACTGTAATACAGTTCCAGTGCTGCACATCTCAATGCTGGGGGATTTTATACCCTTCTAGCCCATGCCTGGCCTTATACATGGTGTCAATAAGTACGTGTTTATTGCTCCAGAGAGTCAACACTTCCCTACTAGACAAGCTATGTGTGCATATAGTCTAGACCCAGTTTGACATCCAAAGCTGGTGTTGATGCAGGTTTTTATTCCAGCAATTGGTAGCTCATGTGATCTGCTGTTTGAAGATGGGCTGGATTTAGTGAGTATGTTTATGTATGAAACTGAAATGTAAAGTGTGGGAAAATGTAATAAATACTTACTGCGAATCTGCCGCTTGATCTCCTTAGTAGGATCTAGCCAGCACTGGGGAAGGAAAAAAAAAAGAGAGAGAGAGAAAGCAGGATATTAATTTAATCTAGTAGTCTACAAAGGTTAACTCAGTACCTTGAAAAACTCAAAGATAAAGCTTTAGTTGTCAGTAGTAAATAAAAGCTGAGTGGCTAGATGCTGCTGTTCAGCCGTAGCTTTTGAGAGGCATGGAAAATGACAAAGTAAGAAGAAAACTAAGGTATTTACCATTATTGAAGCCAACTTTAACATACATTCCCATTTCTCATACGATGGGTCAAATCTCAGCACAGCTTTTCATACAGCAGGTAAAAAAACTTGCTTGCATGTTTTGCATTGTATGTATAGCAAGTCCTATGCTAGCACAGCTATTAATTGTACTGTATACATAATGCTACTATATTATCGAAGGTTAAAACATCATTAAGGCAATTTGAGTTGGAAATTGGGTAAATTTTTTTATTAATACAGTTGCGTGCTTTTAAAGAGAAATAAATCCATTCTAAACGTATCTCACACACACACACACACACACACACACACACACACACACACACACACACACACACACACACACACACACACACACACACACACAATGTACTACTTTGCTGCCAATTAATTTTAATGATATTCACAGAAATTGGACAAGCCTGCTAACTTTTGGCATGAAATTGAGTTCAGCAATGCACTATTGTCAGGTTGTTCAAGCAGGAACCTAAATAGACTTCAGTTAGTTCAAAATGCTGCAGCCAGGGTCCAACTAAAACCAGAAAATTTGACCACATCAGTCCAATACTATCAGCACTGCACATGCTTCCAGTCAAATTCCATACTGATTATAAAATTCTTTTACTTACATATAAAACCCTACACGGGCTCGCTCCTGAATATTTACAGGATTTAATTTACCTGTATGAGCAATCATGATCACTCAGATCACACGGTGCTGGCTTCCTATTAGTTCCCAGAGTTCAGAAGGCTTCAGCAGGGGGAAGAGCATTTTCTCAAAAAGCCCTCCAGCTCTGGAATAACCTTCCAGATATTGTTCAGGACTCAGACACGGTTTCAATCTTCAAGTCTAGGCTGAAAACTTACTTCTAAGTGTCTTAGCTTTGTTACAGGCTGCAGATCCAGAGGTTCAGGGACATAGGCTTGTGACGGTGGAGCGGTTAGACTCAAATGTCTCAGGACGCTCTAATGTTTATGTTACCTTTTGGTTCTCTCCTTAGTTAGGCTGTTCTAGTCAGATCTGTCGGAGTGACATACACCACTCTGGTAATGTTTATATTCTCTAATCCATTTAAATTTAGACATCAAACTAATTAATCTCTGCACCTTTTCTGAGTTAATGATGACCCACTGGCCTGAGCTGATTAGGTCCTAACCTCGAGCTCCTTTGCCCCATCTGAGAAGGACCCCAAGCTCCCCTGATACATCTCTACATTGGCGTTCCACCTTCCGGCTATTGGACCTGGACTAGTTTCCCACCCTGCCATGGACTAGCTGCTCAACCACCATCACCAACTGTGTAGAAATCAACTGTTACTATTATGTCCACTAAAATTGTTGCCTGTAAAATTGTTGTATACCTGAGTACAACAGAGGTGTAGGGGTCCAGTGTCTCCTAACTGTGTATAAGTAGTTTGACCAGAGGAGGATGGGTCCTCCTCCTTGTGAGCCTTGTTCCTCCCAAGGTTTCTTCCTCCAGCTCTGAGTGAGTTTTTCCTTGCCACTGTCACACTTTGGCTTGCTCACTAGGGAATCTGTCTCTTATCCTTTGTTCCTGTGTTGTTCACCTTTTTATTACTTGATTTCTGTAAAGCTGCTTTGACAACTTCAGTTGTGAAGAGTGCTATAGAAATACATTTTTATTTAATTTGATAGGTTGGATAGAACTACATATACTAAATCACTGGTCATGAATACAAAAGCAAATTCATAAAAAAACATGCATTTTGAGTTTAAGGCACCGTTTGTGGGTGCTTTGTGGATTGGGTGGCGGTCGAGGGCAGGGTCCTCGGCGGCCCAATCCCGGGACACATCGGCTGGCTGTTGGGACGTGGAACGTCACCTCACTGGGGGGGAAGGAGCCTGAACTTGTGTGGGAGGTTGAGAGGTACCGGCTAGAGATAGTCGGGCTCATTACCATGCACAGCTTGGGCTCTGGAACCCAACTCCTTGAGAACAGCAGTGTGGAGTACCAGACCTTCTTGGGGTCCTTAGGGGGGTACTGGAAAGTGCCCCAACTAGGCACTCCATTGTTCTGCTGGAGGACTTCAATGCCCACGTGGGTGATGACAGTGACACCTGGAGAGGGGTGATTGGGAGGAACGGCCTCCCGATCAGAACCCGAGCGGAGTTCTGTTGTTGGACTTCTGTACCGCTTACAGATTGTCCATAACGAACACCATGTTCGAGCATAGGGGCCTTCATAAGTGCACATGGCACCAGGACACCCTATGCCGGAGATCAATGATAGACTTTGTTGTCATCTCATCTGATCTCCGGCCCTATGTCTTGGACACTTGGGTGAAGAGAGGGGCAGAGCTGTCAACCAATCACTACCTGGTGGAGAGTTGGATCAGATGGCAGAGGGGCAGGCTGGAGAGACCTGGCAGGCCGAAACGTGTTCTTCGGATCTGCTGGGAACATCTGGCTGAGCCCCTATCAGAGAAGCTTTCAACTCCCACCTCCAGGAGAGCTTCTCACAGCTACCTGGGGAGGCTGAGGACATCGAGTCTGAGTGGACCAGGTTCTCAGCCTCCATCGTCGACACGGCCGTCCGGTGCTGTGGGCGTAAGGTCGCAGGTGCCTGCCGTGGCAGCAATCCCCGAACCCGATGGTGGACACCGGAAGTAAGGGATGCCTTCAAGCTGAAGAAGATGACCTATATAAGTCAAGGAGGCAAAAACCAGGTGCTGGGAGGAGTTCAGGGAGGCCTTGGAAAAGGACTATTGGTCGGCCCCGAAGCGATTCTGGCAAAGCGTCCGGCACCTCAGAAGGGGGAAGCAATATCCAGCCGACACTGTTTACAGTGCGGGTGGGGAGCATATAACCTCGACTGGGGATATCGTTGGTGAGTGGAAGGAATACTGTGAGGATCTCCTCAACCCCACCGTCACGTCTTCCAGAGGGTTCGGGGCCCTCTGTCAAGGGCTGTCAGGTCTTTGTACGACCGGAGCAGGAGCTTGGTTCACATAGCTGGCAGTAAATCGGGCCTGTTCCCGGGACGAGTTCGGGTAGAGCCGCTGCTCCTCTACATCGAGAGGAACCATTTGAGGTGGCTTGGGCATCTTTTTCGGATGCCCTCTGGACGTTTCCCCAGGGAGGTGTTCCAGGCACGTCCCACTGGGAGGAGACCACGGGGTAGACCCAGGACACGGTGGAGGGACTATGTCTCTCGGCTGGCCTGGGAACGCCTCGGGTCCCTCCCAGGGAGCTGGCTGAGGTGGCGGGGGAGAGGGAGGTCTGGGCATCTCTGCTTAGACTGCTGGCCCCACGACCCGGCCACGGATAAGCGGAAGAAGACGGACGGACAGATGGACAGCAACTTTTGAAAGTGAACGTATGTGCAGAACACCACTTTAAGATAATAGCAAATACAATTCTTATGACAGTATTATTAGAAAAGAAAAAGCAAAATGGAGAGAGTAAAGGCTGTCAGGTTTAAAACAACACTTCACTTTTGCCGTGTTATGAAATATTTGGGTTGGACGCTAGCTCCCAACTGTAATGACGCCGCCCTACCCGGCCCGCTGCTGTGAAACTAAAGTATCATTTGGTGGAATTCCTTTGTTTCTGTCTGGAAGACAAAAGTGCATACAAGGGACAGAATTAAGGCAGATTATGCCCTGAGGAGCTCTGCTCCCCAACCAGATCAACTCTCTAATGTCCACACAAAACAAGAAGCTTTTCTACAGTTTAACCTGCTCTTCTCTGTTAATGTTGATGACATTTCTCAGCACTATTGCTTCTGCACAAAGGTTTCAGGCACTTGCACTTGTGATAAATAGAACTGTAAACTAAACTAACCATCAGAATATAAACTAAAGGCAGTTAAGAAGACAGTTTTTTTAGCATTAAATAACAGGCCTATGACCACAGTCGTTCCCAAATGGGGGAACTCAGGCCATACACAATCACATAATGGCTACAGCACTGATCATCCACTCGCTCTTCATATAGTCTGAAAACAGAAACAAACTGCACCCAGCCAGGATTTTGCTTCATCATCCATAATGAGTATTTATATTACTATTATAAATAACTAATCCTAGTTTCAACTACACACTAGATCCACATAACTGAGGTCTTTGTTTTTAACTCATAGTTCAGGACAGGACTTGAGGTTATGCATGAAGTAACAGATCTATGAGATGAATGTTGTTTATATAACAGGGCTGAGCTCCTGCTGTGTAATGTTGACGTAGATGTGTTCACTTACAGCTGTGGTTTTGGAACATCTCCCAGGCTGGAGAACACACACACACACACACACACACACACACACACACACACACACACACACACACACACACACACACACACACACAACACACACACACACACACACACACACACACACACACACACACACACAGGGGTATTGGTGTGAATATCAAACAAGAAAAAAAATTATGAAATGTCCCTCAACAGCAAGAAATGAAGTGTTTGTCTCTAGATGCTGGGGTTGTTGGAAATGCATCATCTGTCAATAGCTGCATCAAGGCATAAGTCATCTAAAGCTATTCAATAATGCACTTTAGCACCCAGCCCTCTGTCCTACAGTCACAGCACATCACAACACACCTCAACATCAGTCATCCTGCAGTTTTTTAATGATATTTTTGTTTGATTTTCATATATAAAAAGGTTGAGAGGAATGTTATTTACATGAGAAACTGATCCAAGCTGAATGCTGAGTAAGGGTCATACCATGTTCATACACTCTGCTCCGTTTTCCACTTCAGGGACAATTTTGCATTCATCCAGTTTTCAGATTTGACGAGTTTACAAATATTTAAAAAATGTGACACTTCAGAAAGAAAAACAGGCCCTCTGTTAAAAAAGTAGAGAGCTTCAGTGTAATGGGAGCATTATGGATTTGTGGTTGCATTCACTTGCAGCACATGCTCTTATGTTAATTATAAGATCACATTTCCAGGCTGAAGTAACTCAAAATTCGATTGTTTTCCCAAATCAAATCAAATGAGATTAGTCACACATATATTTTACACTAGATTGGATTCACATTCAATTTGTGAGCATGGAGCATAAATGTGAAAGTTCAGGATTTCATGCATATTTTTGTCTGCACATCAGCCTGCAAAACAACAATGGAGGCAACATGCATACCCATTTTCAGGGAGAGATTTATTTACATTACAGACAGATACAGGTCACTCACTTGATGAATGAATATGAACAGTCAAAATATTCTAAACTGTGCAAAAATGAATGTGGTTTGTATTGTGAATGAAGCTTATGTGGCTTTGTTGTTTCAGTCATGATGCGGCCCATACAATAAGAATTTTATCGTGCACTAATAAAACTATTCATTCATCTTTAGACAAAAAAGTAAAGGAATATGATGTGCCATTGTCCCCATTAAAATAGCTTCAAAATCATGCTAATGCTCCACTGAATGAAATAGGGAGAACATCACTTCAGTCATTGCAGTCCCAGCCGCAGTGTGCTCCTAACTGCACTATGTAGCTCTGGTAAAGCAAGCAGGACAACACTCTCCACGACTGTGTAATCCTAAATAACCATATATTGGTGTAAAATCAAGTCATATTTCCTCAAAATCCAGTAATTTAACTCTGCTGCCCCAGTCCATGTGATTTTCACTTTCAGCCAGTGCGTAAATAAGTTTATTCTTGTTGTGACACTGATTTGTCTTCTATTTAGTGGTGACTCTGATTTGTCTTCTATTTAGTGGTGACTCTGATATGGCAAAAGAAAACAACAAAAAAAACAAATCTGCCTATTGCCAGCTCTCAAAACTGCCTAAATTACTGGACAGTCACATATTTCTGTGGATACATAGACAATCCAGTCTTCCATCTCAACTAAGAAATGTATATATAGCAGGACATTCAAAAACTTTGCTTGTTTATCTCTAGCAGTTCACTTATCTCATCTGATAAATTTATTGGCTTTCTTATTGATCAGGAGCAGTCGGCTTGTGCAGATCAATTCTAGCCACACATTAGTGCTGCTAAAAGCTCATGTTAAGTACGGAACTATAGAAAACTTAACAGCATCACCACTTCGACATGGTAAGCATGTGCATTTCTGTTAATGCTCAAGAGAAATCTAGGTTTTCTGCAATGGAAATGATGCACATTCTATTATGAAGCTCATTTAAAATTGTTGTACATTGTAGTGTAGTCTTTATATTATATATTCTTTATATATATTATATATTTTTTTTTTTCTGTACTGTACTGATGCTGCTGCTGGAACCCTCCCAGGGGATCAATAAAATTCTATCTAATCTGTCTATCTAAATGCTTTTTCCCAAAAAAAACAAAAAAAAAACAAACCCTTTGTGTTCTTTATTCCAAAATTTGCAGAAAAGGCTTGCAATCTAGGTAGCTTGCGTTAGCGGTTTTCACTGATGGAATTAAGGAAAGCTAAAAAGACAGAGTTTTAGGAAAACATCTTAAACAATTTATCATGGCAAATAAAAATGATTTCTTTATGCCAAACCTTGTGATTTTAGGCCATAATTCTGGTGGTCCACTCACCCTCTGATCGGAGTTGTCTTTGTAGCTCAGGCCGAAGTAATCTTTCTCCAACAGGTTCAGATGCTCACACACCTTAAAGAACAAGTACTGGCCCTTTGCTCGTTTCTACAATGGGAGAGAGTGAGACAGAAAGATTAACCTACATATATGAATATATGTAACCTACAAGTATAATACAGGTATAATTAATCTTAAATAAAAGCACAAAAAAAACTTCCTTAGCTCTGCTGCCTCATTAACTTCATGGTTCTCAAAGTAGGGTCATGAGAGCTGCTACACTCTGGTAGTTCTACTATCAAACTTTGATTTAAGCCACAAGAAACAAGTGGTTGCTTCGAGTGGCTATTTTGGTTTTCATCATTTCTACAGTAGAGCATGTTGTCACCAATTTGTCAGGGGTGCTATGGTGTTAGGTGCCAAGTGGTTGTCTTGGAATTCCATTTTGTTGGAAGAGTTTTGCTAAAATGGAGATGATGCATGACGGGTGTGCAAACCCTTGCTCACGTAGCTCTGCCATTCATTCCTATGAGACAAAACCAACCTAAACAGAAGGTGTCAATTGAAAACATTTCAGCACATTCTGGTTGGATTTTCATTAGAAATTTTGCTTTGAGGATGTGCGTGCAAATGTGTATAGAAAGTTGTTCAGAAAAAATGTCACCTCAGTGTAGCATGAGGAAGAGAGTAAGAGACTCCTGAGGAATGAGAAGGTCAAATATCGTCAAACATAGGAGCGATTATCCAAGTAATCCTGGGTGTGTGTGCTAGAGGTTAAGATTTTCACATACACAATGACCCACCCAAGTCAGAACAAAGACCGCTGGGGTTCACAGCTTTATGAGCAGTGACAAGAGGAAAGAAAATGCACCAAATTTTTTCCATGTTTCGGGTAAAGGACAGCAGACAGCTGGAGGACGATGGCGTCTGTCTCCGCTCACACACGCCCATTCACACTAAGGCTTTTATAGGAGTTTCTCTTTTCTGATCCCAAACAATAGAGCACTGTTAGTGGTGACAGTACAGCACTAACAGACCAGTGTACTGATAGCAGGGAGGGGCTGAGAGAGTGCGTGTGTGTGTGTGTGTGTGTGTGTGTGTGTGTGTGTGTGTGTGTGTGTGTATGTCTGGTTGGTGAGGCTGTTAAGAGTTATCATTAGGGCTTAAAACAAGGCTGCATTATATTGATGACTAATAGTGTTAAAACACTACTTGGCTGTCCTTATTAAGGTCACAGTCAGGTGGAAGTCTGAGAGGTGTGTCTGCTGCCAGGAGGCCCATTTAGTTTATGCCTTTATCACAGGATGCTATACTGTATTGTTGTGTACAGTTTTGTAGTTTATTTGGCATGTAGAGACTGGTTGCAGACAGTGGTTCATTTTCTGATGTGTTAAACCCACACACGCACACAGAACAACATGATCAGTTTCTCTGATTTTACTATTAATAGGTATATGTTTGAGTAAAATTGCGGGCTTTAAACTACCAGCAACATTTCTCCAAACTTCTAACTAGAAGTCATTCAGAGCAGAAGTTCTTAACTTTTTTTCACTGTGCGACCCCCTTTTAGGCTCCAGTTAATTTCGCTTAAATGGAAAAAATACAAATGGTCAGGTATCTGTAGCCCATGGGAGATGACTACAACATCACATGGTACTTTTCCCTGTTACAGCCTAAACCAGAATGGTCAAAGACTGGTGTGGATTGGTGGTTGAGGAGATAGGAAACAGAGCATGCACAATAAAGAATCTTCTCTTCCCTCATCATCGTCTCCTGACTCTTCCTTATCTGATGGTGTAATGCAAATTCTGACCACATAATAAACTTGTATGTGGCTTGATTCATGGTCCTTCTCAAAGTCAAATCCAGCTTTGCTGAAGCATCTTCAGCTCATCACCTTTCATCCATGAAATTTCACCAAATTTGAACCCACTGATCACTCTGAGCTCCAATGTTGCTCTGTGGAGAGAAGAGGACCTTCCAAAAGGACAACCATTTCTGCAGCACTGCACCAACAGAGCCTGTATGACAGAGTGGCCCGACAGAAGCCATTGCCCAGTTAAATGCAATGAGAGATCATCTGAAGAACTCCCAGGCCATGAGAAACAAAAAGATTGAAATTTATGAACTGAATGCCAAGCACCATGTCTGAGGAAAACTGGCCAATACCATGTCTACAGTGGTGGCAGCAGTGGGGATGTTTTTTTGTTTGCTCGTTTGTTTGGTTGGTTTTTTGTTGTTTTTTTGTTTTTTTTGCAGCACCAGGAACTGGGAGACTAGCACAAGGTTAAGGAAAAAAATGTATAGAGACATATTTGATGATTTCCTGCTCCAGAGTGCCCTGGACCTCAGACTGGGACAACTTTCAAAAGGACAATGACCATAAGCACACACAAAAAAAGTAGTAAGTGGCTTCAGGACAACTCTGAATGTCCATAAGGGGCTCAGCCAGAACCCAGACTTAAACTGGACTGCATATGTTCAGCAAAGAAAACTCCACTCTCCCAAATAAATATATATTTATCAGCACAGCATTTGAAAGGCAAAAATTCAAGGACACACACACACACATACATACACATACATATATATATACACATACATACATACATACACATGCATATATATATATATATATATATATATATATATATATATATATATATATATATATATATATATATATATGTGTGTATGTATGTATGTATGTATGTATGTGTGTGTATATATATATATATATATATATATATATATATATATATATATATATATATATATATAATATCTCGTGCTAATTCTCCATTATGCTGCCCCTCATGCATGAGCCTAATTAACCTGTTGGAACTAACAATAGGCATGTCATTAACTTCTAACCTCTTCTTGTGAAGTGCATCTACTACTGATCTAAGTACCTGATTATGCCTCCATGTGTAGCACCCCTGAGACAAACTCACCTTACATGCTAACAAAATGTGCCACTTCCCACACCTAACAGGTACATGAGGATCCAGGTTGTAAGCTTTCAAATATGTACTTCCAATTAAAAACTTAATATCTCACCAGGTGATTCCCCTCTTCTCTTTCCCCATTTCATTCATTGCCCAGTTTACTCTGCCCTGCTGCTTTTGCTCGTCTTACTTTCTCCTCTTGTTCTTAAATAAACCCTGTAACCATCTGGCTTCTCTCTAATAATGTGGCCTTGATGAATGTTTTCCACAAATCACCTGACTCAAGTCCCATCCTCACATTTTGTACCTGCCCTACAACACCCCTATGCTCCAATGCCCTCTTTGCTACTTGAGTTGCCTCTTGGGAATTACATTTTGGTGAAAAACTGGTGTGGACTGGTGGTTGAGGAGATTGGAAACAGAGCATGCACAATAAAGAATCTTCTCTTCCCTCATAATATCCTGACTCTTCCTTATCTGATGGTGAAATGCAAATTCTCAACACAGGATAAACTTGTACATGGCTTGATTCATTGGTGCATCAGCCAGATCTCCAGATCATCACTGATCATCCTGTTGGTGCAACATGGCACCCCCTCTTATAGCCTTATATACCTTATAGCCATTTTCTTATAGCCTTATATACCTTATAGCCATATATACCTTATTTAATTCTTTCGACTTCTCGACTTCAATATCATAAACTGTCAGTGGCCACCTTAACCAAGGCAACAAAGCAAACTGCAGACACCACAATTTTAATTTACCTGGCAGATGGTATGGCTTCACCCTCCACCATAAACCTTTTCTGTGTCACCTTCCCTTTCACAACTGACACACTCCTAGGCTTACTAGGTTTAACCTTCATCCTAGCCAGCCTAAGATTATTGTTAAACTTTTCCAATAGCCACCGGATACATTTAACAGTAGTTGTTAAAAGTAGTCATGTCACCCATAAATGCCCTAATTGGTCAGAACCGCTCCTCAACTACAACCCACTTAGATTTATAATGGCGATGTGGGTTATTATTAGGGCTTCTCAGCTCTTGCTGTTGAATTTGGTGTCAAATCAAGCTATTATCCTCTAGACAGACAGAAAAACCTTTTGTACAGATGTGTCAAACTTATTTATTTCCTTTCAGGTGCTCCGCAAGCCCAAAAAAGATCTTACCCTCCAAACTGTGCATGCTTATGGAACGAAACTGGTCAATGACCACAGAATCCAACTCTTTGGAATAAGAACACCACCTGCCCTTCGCCAATCATTTGGGATACTGCCCTTATTCCAAATTATACCCTTTCATTTCCACTGAAACAAAGCATCTGATGCACTTTTATACAGTCTATATGTAACTCCATTTGAGATATATATATATATATATATATAATCAGAATAAATGGCATATACCTTATTAGTGTTTTTGTTGTTGTTGTTGTGTTGACTATACAGACAGATTATTTTTCCATGATTTCCTTTATCAACTTTCCTGACAAGAGCTCAGCCCTACATGTTATACAACAATCTTTCATTCTTATGGAGGGAATGAAAAATCACACCAACCAATCAGAAAGGCGAAAGTGACTCAATGGTTGGATTATTTAAGCAACCAACCAATCAACAAGGAGTTTCAAAGAGGATTTGTATACACTGCAGATAGAAAGCATCTGGCACAGCCAAACACTACAGTTACATGCAGATAGCGGGACAGTGGCGCACACGCACACACGCACACAAGCACACTAATGGATTCTAGGAAGAGCAGTGCACTATTGATCAGGCAAACACAAAAAAAAATGCACTTTTAAGTGCATTAGCAACACACACACACAGGCCATATGATCGGAGACTTTTCCATCAGTCAAAAAGCTCCAGGGACTAAGCTAAAATCTGCTTATCGTTCAAGCCCCTAAAAAATAATGCATGTGTGCATGATTGTATATTATATAATATGTATCTAATGCACACACACACACATACACACTTGCACAATTATTGGGCAAGTCTTATTTTTGAAAACTATTTTTATTAATCACTAAACACAGTGCTCTCATTTAACCCAAAATGTTACTTAGCCTCAAATATAAATGTGAGGTTTTGGTTTTCTTAGGAGAATATCTATATGTGCATAATTATTGTTCAGAATTATTACACAGCTAAATGAAAAACACATTTTCCCCATCTAACTTTTTTTAGTTTCATCTGTTCAAATGAGAATTAGAAACAAACAGCTCACACCTTTCCAATAAACATTTCTGACATATATAAAAAAATCAGTGACTGATACAGCCACCCTTCTTTTCAATAAGAGTGATAAGCCTTCCTTTCATGGAGTATGTCAGTTTCTTGATCTGTTGACATCCAACTTTTTGTGCAGCAGCAACCACAGCCTCCTAGACACTGTTCAGAGAGGTGTACTGTTTTCCATCACTGTAAATCTCCTGTTTAAGAATTGCCCACAAGTTCTCAATTGAGTTCAGGTCAAGTGAGGAAGTGAGCCATGTCATACATTTTTTTATCTTTAATGCCATGAGAACGAATATTTGGATGCATGTGTTGGAGTATTGTCCTGCATAAAAATCATTGTCTTTTTGATGCTGACTTCTTCCTGCACCCCTCCTTAAAGAAAGTGTCTTCTAAAAACTGGCAGTGGGCTTGGGAGTTCTAATCCTTAATAATACCAGCCCATACCAGTACCCCACCTCCACCTTGCTGGAGTAAAACTCGAAGTGGAGCCCTGTGCCCATTACTGATCCAGCCATGAGCCCATCCATCTGGTCTGTCAAGTGTCACTCTTATTTCATCAGTCCATAAAACCTTTGAAAACTCTGTCTTCAAATATTTCCTGGACCAAGCTTCAGCTTATGTGTCTTGTTCAGTGGTGTTCAGGTTTCAGCCTTCCTTACCTTGGCCATGTCTCTCAGCACTGAACATCTTGTACTTCTTGGTTCTCCAGGTAGGTTGCAGTTCTGGAATATGACAGAACTGAAAGATAATGGGTTCCTGGTAGTACAGCTGTGGTAAATTCAGTTGATTGGACATGATTTGAAATAGCACATGCCTGTTTATATAAGGTCCCATAGTAGACAGTGCATGTCAGAGCATAACCAAGCCATAAAGTCTAAGGAATTGCCAGTTGACCTCAGAAACATAATTGTATCAAGACACAGATATGAAAAAAGGTCCAGAGATATTTCTGCTGCACTGGAGGTCCCAATGACCATAGTGGCCTAATTCGTCCGTAAAAAGAAGTTTGGAACCACCAAGACTCTTCCTAGAACTGGCTGCCAGGCCAAAGTAAGTGGCCAACAAACTCATTCCCTCAATAAGAGCATTGAATATGCGTCATGGCTGGGTCTTCAAGCATGAGAATCATTTCAAGGTCCTAGAAGGGTCTAGTCACTCTTCAAACCTGACATCCTATGGAAGCATGCTCTCATCCTCACCCTCCTAGTGTCAGGAGCATCACATGTGAAAGGAGCAGAGTGCTGATAATGGGAAATTGGCACTTCCAAAAAAATAATTAACCGGGCTTTCATTAGAAAGAGTGTCCAGGAAGACATATACCCATGCACTTAAATAGGTACTTAAATAAATACACACAGCACAGATACAAGAATACCTGACAAGGGTATTACCATAGTAACCAAGTGGAAGCATTTCATTGCATTGAGATTTGGACCAAATGGAAACACTACCAGGGTCTTTCACACACAGACACACACACTGTGCTGTATTGTGTGTGTATGTTCCGGCTGGATTGGTCCTAACAAAAGAGTGTAGTGATGCCTCAGCCTTTCTGTAGATACAAAACCAGCACTGTTAAACCAGCAGCTCAAAGTAGAGCTAGAGGTCTTTCACACATGGTTATAGCACTGTATCAGCACTATTATCACACAACCTCACACACACACACACACACACACACACACACACACACACACACACACACACACACACACACACACACACACACACACACACCTTCAAGCTCAAAGTCTCCAGTGCCATTACAGCAATGACAGTGCATGTATGTATGTACATGCTTGTGTTTATATACAGTGCATTCGGAAAGCATTCGCAGTCCTTCACTTTTTGCACATTTTGTTATGTTACAGTCTTGTTCCTAAATATATTCAATTCATTTTTTCACCTCAAAATTCTTCACACAATATCCCACAATGACAAAGTCTGAAATCTTCCAGAAAGACAACAATTTCTCTAGCATTCCAACAATCAGGCACATATGGTAGAGTGGCCAGACTCCTCAGTAAAAGGAACATAACAGCCTGTCAGGAGTTTGTCAAAAAGGCATCTAAAAGACTCTCAGACCATGAAAAACAAAAAAAGATTGAACATTTTGGACTAAATGGCAAGCATCATGTCTTGAGGAAACCAGGCACTGTTCAACACCTAGCCAATACCATTCCTACTGTGAAGCATGGTGGTGGCAGCATCATGCTGTGTGGATTTTCTGCAGAAGTAACTGGGAGACAAGTCAGGGTCCAGAGAAAGATGCCTGCAGCCATGTACAGAGACATCCTTGATAATAACCTGGACAACTCTGTGAATGTCCTGGAGTGACCAAGCCAGAGCCCAGATTTGAACCCAATTGAACATCTTTGGAGATATCTAAAAATGGGTGTGCAACAATACGCCCCATCCGATCTAAAGGATCTTGAGAAGTCCTGCAAAGAAGAATGGGGGAAACTTCCCAAAAACAGGTGTGCCCAAAAAAATAGAGACTTGAGGCTGTAAATGCTGCCAAATGTGATTCAAGAAAGTACTGAGCAGAGGGTGTGTATACTTATGTACATGTTATATTTTTGTTTTGTTTTAATAAGAATGCAAAGAATTCAATCAAACTTCTCACTTTGTCATTGTGGGATATTGTGTGTTCATTTTGAGTGAAAAAAGTAATTTATCTCTTATGGAATAAGGCTGTAACATGCACTGTGTGTATGTGTATCCGTCCACATGTCTGCAACGAGTTAACCTGTAGGAGCTGTTGGACCCTATCCAATCTGCTTCTCTCAGTGGTATGCAATTCCAGACAACCCCCCACAGGTGTCTCACCCATCAGTCTCATCACTTAACCACTTGAACACTCAAATAAGCACCCTGAGCCTTCATGCTACTAAACAAATAAAATAAATAAATAAATAAATAATTGCTTGCTGGGCACCAAAAAGCAAAAAAGCTAATTGACAGCTCAGTGCAAAAGGTTTAGCTGGTTGTTTAGAGCATAGTAGTACAATTTGGCAACAGACAGTAAAGGCAGTGAAGAGAGATATCCATGTGGTATTTGCTTTTGGTTCTGGTGTGCAACTAATTTTAAACAGGTCCTATTCATAGCCAATGACAACTGAGCATGACAAGTAAAATCATGAAGCAGATAAAGAAAAATAGCCATGTGTTCACATGCACAATGAACCTCAGCAATGGAGGACAAGTTAAGTTGGCTTTAAAAACAAAGATCAGAATCATCCAGACAATGGCTTTCTCTGTGGTTCTGTATGGTTGTGAAAACTGGACAATAAACAAGTGAGACAGGAAAAATAAAGATGCCTTTGAACTGTGTTGGCAAAGACTTCCGAGAGTTCCCTGGACAGCAACGACGACAAATTCATCCTGGACCATATCAAGCCCATCCCAGATGGTTAGGCTGAAGCTCACTAACTCTGGACAAATTATGAGAACCAATTCACTGGGAAAGATCATCATGATTGGAAGAGTTGAAAGAAAAAGAGGAAGAGGATGACCAGCTAAAAGATGGCTGGATACAATTCAAGTAATAATGAACCAACCATTCAGATGTCTGAAGACCCAAACAGAATACAGGACATTCTGGAGGAACACTATCCATATGGTCATGGGAGTCTGAATCGACATGATGGTAATAATAATAATAATAATAATAATAATAATAATAATAATAATAATAATAATAATAATAATAAAAACAGGAGCACAAGTGCCTGTACAGTGTAAGTTCCAATAACTACCACAACCACAGATAAGCTAGCACATAAGCACTAAAACATGTCTGATACTGCATCGTCTTTTAAGGGTAGGTTAGGTACACATGTAGGGAAGGTCCTCTCCAACTCCCTCTACACTCTGTACAGAACATGCTGATTCCACCTTCTCATCCATGACCACACCCAAATCAAGCCTTTCTTTCAAATTGGGTCAGTGAAAATGATGTCCTTATCAATTTAGTGTGAATGGTGGGGCCAACCAGCTGTGGACTGAACAGATGAATGTATGTACAAGGTCTATGTAAAATGTATGTATGTTTTGATTGAAAGTTGACCATTTGTTGTCAAATTGAATGCTTTAAAAAGTGGTCAAATGTTTAATTGTGTAAAATGTTTAAATAAGCATCAGTTTAATCAGTTCTTTTAAATCAGCATATCATACAATATCAAAATTTGGAATTTTTAGAAAACAAAAACTGAATTTGATTCAGTTCTTGCATCACAAATTTAACACAGAACAAAATGTTCAATCTTAAGTTCATTTTAAACTGAATTTGAAATTCATATCAGCACATATTGAAACAAATGAATAAATGTAATATATTTTATATATATTAATATATTCTATAGAGTTATATTTAATATATATACATAAGAACAGAACAAAGAACTGTGCGTTCACCAGAAATACCAGAAGACTCACCAGATTACATCTACCATGACCATAAAACATACACAGACGCCCACATACATTTGTGTGTTTAGCAAGGAAAACATCCTCCTAGTCTACCAAGATTACATCTAACATCTGAACACATGGGGGCATGCACACAAGCACACACATGCAGATATGCACACACATACGCACATGTGCACACCCCCTCTATAAGTTTGGCATCACGTCTACCCTAACTTATTGTCCCACTTACTGATTACTTTATTAGAAACAACAACCTATCCACTCACTGCCACTATACTAGAAAACTTATATTTCCAATATATAGTTGCTTCAAGGATTGGGCAATACATTTTCAATATATCAATATATTTATTTTGTACAAGATATAAAAAATAGCCATATTGTAATATTGCAAATTTCCATCTGTGTATAATGAGATTTTCATCCTATTGTGTCATACATATGTACCATTTCCTTCAACCATATCGAAATATGACCTTTTTTGTGATAACGCCAAGCCCTACTTGCTCCATTGTACAGTTGTAGACCTGATTTTCAGTTTCTGAGCAGAAAGCCAGAAATTGACCCATGATGAAGGACCAGAGGAAAATTGTGCACGAACAAATGAGCTACAGTTTCTAAGTGTACATCAGCAAGGTTCCATAGGGTACTGTCATATTTATAAAGTGTGAAAAAACCCCAAAACATTCTCAAGGACATTGTACCCAGCTTGCAAATACACACACTTACCTCCACTTCACATGGGAACTGGCTGCCATCCAGCAGAGTCACATGACACACCACAATCTTCATTTTCTTTCCCAGCTTTAGAGGAGACAGTGCGCTGCTCTCCTGCACTTCTTCACCACCTTTCTCTCCTTTCTCCTCAGAACTCCTCTCCTTCTCCTCCCTCACAGGCTAAAGGATAGAAAACCAGGGGTGGTTAAAAAACACAAGAGAGAATGAGGAAGGAGAAGAGACTCAGCACATGAACCTGTAAAATGAGGCTGAAGCTGTCTTTGCTCTACTAGAAACAGCACATGTTTTCCACTGGAGCAGATCGCTGGGAGATGAGGTCACAGGGCGGATTCAGAACAAAAAAAATGACAGGAGAAAAGCATACACACAAAGGCATGAACACAGACGCTACACTGTAAATAACCATAAGCTCTGCAGAAACACTGACATCAGTCTCTCTATCCACCTATGAATTCATCCTTCTTTCTAATCATCTAATCCTCTGGGGTTCTATTTGGAACTTGGAGGAGCCTCTTAAGGTGCTTAAAGAAACCCTCAAAAACCAAAAGGTTCCTTGAATGACCATAAGAGGTTCCTTCACAGTTTCAAACTGAAGAACCTCCAAGGGTTCTTGAATGATATTGTACATTTAACAATGTACATCTAATCCATCTATATCTGTACCCATCCACTTCTAACAATCTGTCCTTTCATCCTTCTAGTCATCCATGTAACTCTATTAATGTAACCCAAGCATATCTCCATGCAACCATATAAGCATCGCTCCCTTTCCTGTACCAATTAAACCATCTAACAATCCATTCCTCAATCCTCAATCCCCCATCCTACATCCATACATTACAGTATTTTCCAAACTCGGTCCTGGCACACCCTGGACTGCTTAATAGTGAATCACCAGCTACCAACACACCTGATTCAAATAATTAACTCATTAACAGTTTAACAAATTATTGAAAACCTCTCAGATTTATCAACCCCAGATTACTGTCTGTCAGATCCAGTGCAGTTAGACAAATTAACTGACCATTAACAGAATAACCTTAGAATTTAGACAGTGTAGCACAAACTCGAAACTTACAATTCAGGCAGGTATACCACCTCAGATTCCAACAAATTTCACCTGTAATATCTATATGGACTTTTTCCTATCATAAAATAGAAAATATTAGACAGAAAAATCAACCCATAATTTGAAGTCCAAACAGTCTGCTGTGACTGAAAACTATATCTGAAATTAGAGACATGGAACAAAAGATGGAAACCTTTCACTTACTTCTGCAGCCAGAATGAAAGAAAATTGTTTACTCTATAAAATCCGGCAACCTGCTCTATAGATCCGATCCCATCAAACTGCCAGAAGTGCTGCCAGATATAATCAAACCTCTCTTAGCAGTAGTAACCTCATCTCTTAGTTTAGGTCACATACCTAAAGCTTTTAAAGTAGCAGTTATTAAACCACTGATCAAGAAAGTATCTCTGGATCAGAGTGTACTGGATAATTACAGACCTATTTCTAATCTACCATTTATATCTAAGATCTTAGAAAACGCTGCAGCCCAACAACAGTTCAAATACCTGCACAAGAATCACATATATGAAAAATCTGGTTTCAGGCCTCATCATAGTACTGAGGCAGCCATATTACAAATGATCTTCTGATCAAGGCTGTGTGTCCCTGCTTGTCCTGCTAGACTTAAGTGCAGCATTTGATACAACAGATCACACTATTCTCCTAGAAAGATTAGAAAGTGTGGCCGGAATTTCAGGGACAGACCTTCCATGTTTCATCTTATTTAACCGATTTCACTGAAATGAGATATGGAATCTGACAAGGCTCTATATTAGGACCACTACTGTTTACACTTTACATGCTACCCCTTGGCACAGTAATAAACAGATGTGACATTAACCTCCATTGTAACACGGACAATACTCAACTGTATTTATCAGCCAAACCCAATGATAAACCTAGATTATACAAAATGGCGCACTGTATAAAATCTTGGACGTTGTATAACTTCCTCCTTCTAAATAGTGACAAAACAGAGGTCTTCCTTTTGGGTCCTAAACCTGCAAGATATAAATGACCAGGCTTAATATTAAATCTGGCTGATTTCTCTGTTATACCTGGTTTAGCAGCAAAAAAAATCTAGGAGTAAAAACTGATTCACATTTATCGTTTAACCCATAAATAGCTAATAGTACTAAGACAACCTTTCTTCATCTTTGTAATATTTCTATGTTAAAAAAAGAAATGCCCTATTCCTTGCATGATGCTGAAATACTAGTATGCTTTTATCACCTCTAGGTTAGATTATTGCAGTGCACTTGCAGAATGTTCAATCAAAAACCTAAATAGACTTCAGTTAGCTCAAAATGCTACAGCCAGGGTTCTAACTAAACCTAAAAGAAACTGACATTAGTAGTACAATCTTAACAGCACTGCACTGGCTTCCAGTCAAATTTGTATGGATTATAAAATTCTTTTGCTTGCAAATAAAGCCCTACACAGGATTGCTCCTGAGTTCTTGCAAGATCTAATCTCCCATTATAAGTAATCATGATCACTCAGATCACAGGGTGCTGGTTTCTTATTAGTTCCCAGAATTCAGAAGGCTTCAGCAGGGGGAAGAGCCTTTTCTCACAAAGCCCCCCAGCTCTGGAATAACCTTCCAGATATTGTTCGGGACTCGGACATAGTCTCAATCTTCAAGTCTAGGCTGAAAACTTATTTGTTCAGTGTAGCTTAACGTCTTAGCTTAGTTACAGGCTGCAGATCCAGGGATTCATGGACACAGGGATTTATGGCAAAATGGGATGTTGGTGCTGCCGCCTGACTCCTTCATATGATCACTCCAGCTTGTAATGGTAACGCAGTTGGACGACATAGGTTTTAGGATGATATGTTGAATTTTACACGGACGCTCATTAAGGAGTTTTTCCTTGCCACTGTGACCCTTTGGTTGGCTCACCAGGTGTTTTATCTCTTTATCTGTGTTCATGTGTTGTTCACCTTTTTATTTTTTTGATTTCTGTAAATCTGCTCTGTTACAACATTAGTTGTGAAAAGTGATATACAAATAATTTTTGATTTTCTTTTATTACCCTTTATAGATTTATGGGGGTGTGTTAAAACTACAATCCTCTCAAATGTGCAGAGCAGGTAGGTACCAGTATCAGGTTTGGGAAATGCTGCATTAATCCATTCATCCATCTAATAATCCACCAGTCTCTGTTCATGACTGTCAAGAAGCAAAGGAATGACTATAAACTTCCATAGAATCCACATATTCAAAAGGAGCAGCTTAGGCTTCTCACCCCACAAATCCCAGAGGATTTTAATCTAAAGTGAATGGCTTGTTTCACACTGCTGTTTTTTGTTTCGGACACAGCTCAGGCACAGGCAGCCCACAAAAAATAAGATCCTTAAAAATGATCATTATTCTGAGGACCTCCATCTCTCTCAGAATCTTGTGAAATCACAATATACTCACCAGTGTTTCTATGTTGCCAACGGAGTTATTCTCCACCTGCACCTCCTCTGCCTTCACCTCCTCTTTCACCTCCTTAGTTTCTGTCACCAGCTCTACAAGTGGTGACACTACCTGCCCTTCTTCCTTTGGCCCTGCCTCTTCCTGTTGTTTCAATGCTTCTTCTGGTGCTTTCCCTGCCTGTTCCTCTCCTTTTTTTACTTCTTGCTGCCCTTTCTCCTCCTCGTCTTGTGTCTCAGGCTGCGTTTGGCTGGACGTGTCTTCAGGGGCAGAGCTTTCTTTAGGCTCCACCTGGCTGTGGGACTTTTGCCTCTTAAGCCATGGAGGAAGAAAGCGAGTGATGCCCTTCTCTTTCTTCTGTCCACCAGATGACAGTGGGCTTGTAGGCTCTGCCTCCGCGTTCTGGAACAGAAAGAACAATTTACTTCAGTATTGGTCATTTTATTGGACATTCTTCCCTTGTATAAATCTGCTGACGCACAGTGTGCAGTTAGTTAAACATGTACCTAGTAGCACCTAGTTGCACCATGCCTAGGTGTGAGCTAGAGGCATATAAAGACACCCAGCACTGAACTGTGGAGCAGTAAAACTGGTGTTCTCTGGAATGATAGTGCTCCATCCAGTAGTTTTGGAATGATTTGGGGATGTGACGATTACCTCCTTCTTGTTGGTGTTGTCAGTGGGGTCAGTGGGTGCAGGTTGAGGGTCAGCACTTGTGCTTGGTTCACTCTTGCTGGGCTCAGCCTGCTGCTCAGGTTGCGGCTCCTCCGACTTCTCCGGCTCTTTCTTCACCTCCGGTTCTGAACCCACCTCTGTCGTCATCACGTTCAGTCACGCTATCAGAGAGAAAAATAAACATACGTGTTCTAGATAACACTGAGTCATACAGCACCTGAAAACACAATCAAGTCTATTAGAGTTAACATTTTCACTGCTTAAATGGTGCAGTAGAGAGAGAGAGACAGGGTACTGCTCAAGCCTGAAACTTCAGATAAACATTCCCTTTCTGGAAAGGCTATACAGATGTCATATAGATCAGTCAGAACATTGTTGTGAAGAGAAATTTATGGCATTCAGTCCCATAATAGCAGTAGTGAGATCAGGAACTGAAGTTGGGTGATCAGTTCTGCCACTGAGAGAACAAGAGAGAGATAGAAAGAGAGTGAGATAGAAAAAGCAAGAATTTGAGCAATGGAGGGACCAAGAAAAGAGGCAGAGAGGTATGTAGTTCTACATGTTCATACACTGCTTTAGACGCATTTATCAATACTGTAGAGAAATCATACTGTCCATGCCCAACAGGGAGCTGTAAATGCATGACAATCAACATTGTTACAAGATGTGCTGTTTCGATGAAGGGAATGTGTACTGTGTAAGATAATCATGTTAACCCACAGCCTCTCACGTGTGTGTGATTAAATAGATAAGAAGCCAATACCACCAACAATAAGAACAGAGATAAGCCTTTACAGAAGAGACAAAACCCACCTGTAGTAAAAGGTACACAATCTAATCCTGTATCCATGCTGTACCCAAGATGGATTTACAGGAATTATTCGCTCCAGACCTGTGTTGTGCTCTGTGTGTGTGTGTGTGTGTGTGTGTGTGTGTGTGTGTGTGTGTATTGTACACCTGCATATATATATATATATATATATATATATATATATATATATATATATATATATATATATATATATATATGGCCTGGCTTTGTAGATGGATATATTAAATCTCCAAGCCCCCAAACATCTCTATCTCTGTCTCACTTTTGTGTTTATAGCATTACAGGATTTGAGAACAAAGTCTGACATATTATAAATATACAAAAAGCTAGACACAATAAGGACAAAAGTATTGGGACACCTGCTCAATCACTGTTCTTTTTCTCTGAAAGGGTATTAAAAAGAACTTAGTAAATTATTTATTGTCCATTCAAAGCTTTCCATCATATTTTAACCAAGTGATCGCAGATGAATAAGCTCAAACTCAGTAAGGTAGTGGACTCAGGTGGAATAAGCCTGAAAGTACTGAGGGCCGGTGCCACTGAGGTGAGCGGGATTCCTCAGTGTCTTTTTAACCCGAGTTCTGAAACTAGAAGAAGTGCATATGATGTGGAAGACAGAACCTGTCTGGTTCCTGTTCCAAAAAAAAAACCAGTCTCTTCTTTCAACAACTTCTGACCAGTGGGCCTCACATTCCATGTCACGAAGGTCCCTTAAAGACTGATGCGGCTACATCTCAGACCTCAGATCAGCCCTTCTCTGGACCCCCTGCAGTCTGATTAGTCCTAATGTGAGACCTAGTGAGCAGCTTTGGGGAGTGGTGTGCAATAAATATTTGCTGCTTAATGTGACCACAATTAGACCTGTTACAATCATGGGTCATGTTGACTTGGTTCACACCTACAAATACCTTGGTGTCCTGCTGGACAACAAATTGGACTGGAGGGCCAACAGTGACTGTGACTGACTGTTGTGTACAAGAAGGGGATGAGAAGACTCTACTTTCTGAGGAAGCTCAGGTCCTTAAATGCAAGATGGTGGCCATCTTCTACCAGTCTGTTGATGCAGGTACTGTCTTCGCAGCGGTCTGTTGGGGAGGCTGCATCAAAGGTGGAGACACCAAGATTATCAACAAACTGATCAAGATGGCTGGCTCCATTCTTGGATGCTCAGTACAGAGCTTTGAGGTGGTGGTGGAAAAGAGAACTGTCAACAAACTGATCACTATCCTGGACCACTCATCTCACCCCCTCCATGATGTACTGGTTGAGCAGCGGAGCACTTTCATTCTTCCCCACTGTAGCAGGAGCAGTACAGGAGGTCATTGTACCAACAGAGATTACACTGTACAACATCTCTTCACTGTGTCGGGTCCTCATTGCTCACTGAATATGGCTGGATTTACTTATTCTACACATTTACATAACTGACAGACTCACTGAATGGATGGACAATATTACTATTTATCCACTTTACCTACATTTACACCACAGACAGGCTTGCTGTGCCTTCATTTTTACTGTATTCTTACTGCTGTTACTGTACTGTTACCTGCATAATGTTTATACATTGACATAATACATACTTAAAACTCATAATAGCACATTATTTGTTTGGTAGATTTTTTTATTTATTGTATTTTATTAGATCTCTTATTTATTATGTTTCTAAACTAGACTTGAGTCCATCCATCCATCCATCCATCCATGACAATTATATTGCATTCAGCATCAACTGTGTGTGTGTGAGGTCAGGTGTCAGATGATGACAAACTCATCTTCATCCCAAATTCCCCAGTTAATCCCAAACGTACTGGAGCACCACTATAATTAATGTGCAATTTATTATTTCTATTTTTGACCAACTGCCAGATTCACTGAAAAACACCAAATATGGAGAGTTTTAAGTAAAAGTAACAACCTTATGATCCATATTCACTTAAGACAGGTATACTATATGTGCAAATTTTTAATGGACACTCATTCTAATAAATGCATTTAGTTACTTTAAGGAGATCTTGCTTCTGACATAGTTGAACACATGTAGAAAAGTACTGCCAAAAAATATGACCCTCTAAAGCAGATAAGCAAGAACTTTTTGCTACCATGCATAATGTCAGGTATGGGCTGGAAGGATATAAAGACCCCCAGGTCTGAGCTGTGGGGTTGTAACAGTGTGCTGTCTGGAATAATGTCCATTCAATACTTCTGGGAGTTGCAGATGCAGGGGGGGGTTTGGTGGTGTCCTCTGGTCAGTGACAAAGTCCAGATGAGTGCCCAGCTTTAAACTCAATTATGTCTCTGTTTCGAGCAAGACTGAATGTGATAAACATCCTGAAAATAATTTGTGCACTGCAGAGCTTTTTTTTTGGAAATTTAGGCCAGCATCTCATGCTGTAAACTTCAATACCAAGCATGTTTTATCAACTGAATCATATGATCACATGATTTTTCACTAATCTGAAACAATGAGTGCTTTACATTTTCCTTTACTTTCTAAAACCACACAGGGGATGATATGCGTCACTGTGAATAATCCCACAGTCATGCTGGCATATTTTGTGAGGCAGAGTAAGGAGAATTTTAGACCTAGTGTTTTCTGAAATGAACTTGCATAGTTACTGTATGACTGCATGCTTGCTCAGGTCACATGACCATGTTTAATGACGTCCAAATCAAAAAGCTTTACAGTTACATAACTCATATAGCCCAGCCATCTGCTGACCATAACTTACACAAACAAAGAGACTGACAGGCAGAGAGCAAGTCAGTCAGTCAATCACAAATTATCATTATCACCATGATCAATGTGATGCCAGATGCCAGATTTAAGATGCCAAAATGAAAAATTGAGATAAATAATCTTCCTGTAGATTGCTATTAACACCAACCAACAATGCAGCACTGCCCTGCCACTGTTCATGGACTGTATCCAGTTTCAGTTAAAATGTTTCACAAATGTAATGTACCATTATGACATTTCATCAGGAATAAAATTGAAATTAGAGTTTCCATCTACTACAGTTATGTAGTAGATACATATATACATTGGCTCTCCACCTTCCACCAACTGGACCTGGACTAGTTTCCCACACTGCCATGGACTAGCTGCTCACCCACCATCACCAACTGTAGAAATCTACTGTTAATATTATGTCCACCAGAGAATTAACATTACTTCAGTACCCGAGTAATAGAACAGAGATGTAGGGGTCCAGTATCCCCTAACCATGTATAAGTAGTTTGACCAGAGGAGGATGGGTCCTCCCCTTGTGAGCCTGGTTCCTCCCAAGGTTTCTTCCTCCAGCTGAGGGAGTTTTTCCTTGCCACTGTCGCCATGTGGCTTGCACACTAGGGGATCTGTCATTTATACGTTCTGTTTCTGTTTCTACCTTTCTTATTTATTTATTTATTTATTTAATTTCTGTGAAGCTGCTCTGTGACAACTTCAGTTGTGAAGAGCGCTATAAAAATAAATTTTGATTTGATTTGATTTGATTTATGTGAATGCATTTAAAAAAAAATAGAATACTGTGATTAAGAGCAGCATTAAAATGGAAATATTAAACTCAGTCTTGGCTTTTTATCAGAATCCTCTTCACAGCCATTTGCAATGTTTTTTATAGCTGTGTTTGCAATGTTTTTATAGGTGGCCATGAGCGGTGGCCAGCTAATCAGGGCTGAAGTCTCTGTGCCAAACCAATAACATTGACCCTAAATCTGGGAGTGAAAACACACCAGACAGTTGAGGAAGAGCTTAGTGCAGATCCATTTTTCATACCAGCTTTTAAATAGAATGTCAAAAGCAAACTATGAAAGCTGTTGTGGCAGGACCATCCATAGAGCCAGTCATTTCTCCGAACACATTCCAGCTAATAAGGATTACTTTCAAATTTATACGTCACCATGAAATTTTATTGATGTTTACATTTCTGTTTTAGTGCATTTTCAAAATTCACTTGGTGGACAGAAAACCTGAAACTGTGTGTGGGTGTGTGTCTATTTTCACATTTAAATCAACAGCTCTTGGCTGTTCCAACATGATAATGAGCCCAAACACACCTCCACGACAACTTCCTAGCTGAGGAAGTTGAATGTAAACATGATGGCAAAATATGTTTCCAGACCAATTTGTTTATTTTGGTCACCCCTGTGTTTTAGTAGCAGACTGTGTGTGTGTGTGTGTGTGTGTGTGTGTGTGTGTGTGTGTGTGTGTGTGTGTGTGTGTGTGTGTGTGTGTGTGTGCATGCGTGCATGCATGATAAAGACAGAGAAAGAGAGAGATACTGCATGCATGATAAAGACAGAGAAAGAGAGAGATACTGCCACAGGTATGTGCTTGGTCACCAAGATGCAATACTTCTTTTCACTGCAGTACAGAACAAAAGCTTCAATCATCGCTGCTATGTGTGGAATGTCCAATACACACACAGATGCACAGACAGAGAGAAACAACCTATTCTACTTCATATTTTACAAAAAGCATGACTTTTCTCATTTCCTGAAACTCCTCAAGCGGCAAACATGTGAACCAATGATGGTTGGGGCTATTCAAATATATGCAAAACTGAACTCACTTAAGATTCATATTAATCAGAGGTTGATATTTATACAAACACACCATCTAACTGAAGAGTATTAGACTGTTCTCTCACCTCCATCTGACAATAATAAATACACTAAGCAAGTATTGATTTCAGTAAAGTATTAATAGATGTAGGAAAGTGTATAGAAATGTAAACTTTACATCACCTTTATTTACTATTATTATTATTATTATTATTATTATTAGTAGTAGTAGTAGTAGTAGTAGTAGTAGTAGTAGTAGTAATAGTAGTATTAGTAGTAGTAGTATTAGTAGTATTAGTATTAGTAGTGTTTTTAGAGTATTATTTTCAACTTAAACCCCAAATTTCCACTCTCATCACCATTTTTACTTAGGTCTCAATCCTTAATTGGTTTTGTGAAACTGTACTGTACTGTACTGTGGACTGTGATCTGGACTGTGCAAAAAGCCATCATTCTCAAAAAGCAAGTGATGCAAAGCTTTATAAATATCGGACTCCTCAAACCTAGTCAGAGCCTTGACAAGTCAACTACAGTTCACATGCATTTACAAGCTCTATAGGAACCAGTTAACCTATAGATCAGCTGCTACAGACCACACACTGCAGCACAACCCACAGAAATACTCCACTCAAAAAGGGTTGGTCAGGGCTTCTGTAATAACAGCAAAATACAATGAGAACAAGATTTGGATGCTTAAATGATTCACTAGTTTATAATAAGTGCTTTAGCTTCCTGGAAGAACAATGATTGTTCTAGAACAACAAACTTTATCAAAATAATTTGGTTCTATACAGTACCAAAAAGGTTCCACTATTATGAAACAAGTACAATATATAGAACTCCATTAGTAAATAGAATAGTATAACAAATCCACACACACCCCATAAAAATGCAAAGAGGTAAATCTCCTAATTCATAAGCCTTAGCATTACTGTTCCTCCATCTTACTCAGTGTCTCCCACTCTCTCTCTAGCTCTCTATCACACACACACACACACACACACTCGTAAACATTGACTCAGAGGTGAATGGATGGGTGACGGTCGAGAGAGAGAGAGCAAAAAAAAAAAAAAAAAAAAAAAAAAAAAAAAAAAAAAAAAAAAAAACACACCCTAAGAGTGTCATCATACAACCTGCAAAGAGGGCAACTCTTCTCAGGAGACAAAAAACAGGTAGGCTGTTTTGATAGGCTTACAGCACCATATTATAAAATGCTTCCAGCAAAAGTATAGGTTGGATGTTTGTAAATTTCTTACTACCTTTTTTTACCCTGATATTGTGATTTTAGACTGCACTGTATATACAGCCACACGTAACAGTCTCTGGAAGCCCTGAATATATAATGTACCTGAGGGAAACAGAATTACCATGAAAAACAGGAATATATATTAAAAATTGTGGGTTAGCACATGTGCAGTTCCACCAAGTAGCACAACTCAATAGAACACTGGCTTTTACATTACTGCACTCTCCTCAATTCATTTGAAAATGTTCTCAGACTGGAGCTGGACTGCGGCTTTGAAAGTTTGAAAATTTGCATTCACTTTTCCAAACATTCTGGATGGAACTGTGCAGTCTATCAGTTTACACCCTGAACTTGTGCGACAATTACCCATATCAAATATGCATGCATCAGGAGAGAATCTGCTTACCACAGAACAAGTTTAAGCCTGGCTGACCAAAACAATAAAGTTAAATAAACAGATATAGACTCAAACCTGAAAAATTAAGCGAGTACTGGATCTGTAAACGATCCTCTGCATATTTAGCTCAGCAACAGCTCTACTAAGACCTCACAATTCTGACTAACTGCTGCTCTACAGACGAGTGTTGAAACTGAAGTCTGAAACAGAGACGTCGAGAGACTGGTGTTGAAGCAACACAAAGGTTTTAATGGGAGAATATTGTGTTTGGAATTGTAGAAGGCTATCTAGGTTTAAATAAATTAGCTAGCAGCCTAAAAATAACAGTAAAGACTAGAGGATATGGACACACATCTGAGCACAAATTCAAGTGAATGCACTTTAGAGTAACTTATTCTGTATTCAGAACATGTGCACCAACCTCTGGAGTTTTCCACTCGAGAGTGATGCAGATCTGGTCCCAATTGGTGAAGCTGCCCATCAGGACACGCTCCACAGTGCAGGTGTAGAACATCTTCAGGATGCAAGTATTCAGACCAAAAAATTTTATTCAACAGCATCATTAACAGACTACTTTTTGTGCCTATTTAATTCTTCTGCCCAATTCTGTTAAGCTAAATGTCACTAAGCAGATATTTAGATAAACTAGCAGCTCTGAGCTGTGGATTTGTTTTAGGGTGAATGGAAAAATGGCAAATACACAGATAGTTGTGTATAAGCTTTCATTATTTGTTAGGAATATTAGCCTCAAACTTCAGATACCAAAGAGGTCTTCACTGATTTGACTACACCAGTGCTGAAGGTCTGCTTTATAGAATCTTTGAGCAAAAATTGAATTAAACACTTTTCCACCTATTGCGATATATACTTGATCTGTTGAAACATGTTTGGGAAGTGAAATCAACCATTTTTAAACTGGAAATGTGAGGCGAACAAAAGAGTGAGTTGAGAGAAAATTGTGAGCATGTGTTTAGAGAAATGACTTGGGTGGATGCTGACTGCACCACTAAACTACATATGTTTCAATTTCTTTGATATTTGACTGCTTGGCTGCATGTGCTGTAAGAGAAAAATGTAATGTATTTTTCCCCACCAAACCAAAAGTCTATCTGAAAAGTTTAATACTGCTGTTAAACCCTTCACTATTCAGGGCAGATCTGTAATGGTTCTAAATCAAGTTAGACTAAAAACTGAAATGCTGCTCCCAATTAACTTCAGCTCAACATGACCAACCACATCATATCCAGGGGTCTGATGGAGCTCATGGAGTCACATGTTTTACATCTTCTTCCTTTTGCCCAAAGTGTCTTACAGCCATACTGAATCAATGCCATTTCAGTGACCTGTTTGTACAAAATGTAAAAAAAAACAAAAAACAAAACAAACCAAAAACTACAATTTAATACAGTGTCAAATTAAGACACACCATAGCATGTGCTTCACTCAGCACCCATAAGGCAGTACTCACACAGGCTATTTTGTATGCTTCAAAAACACAGTTTTTCATCTTTCACTTTGACACTGATGGACAACAATAGCCAACAAATGACATGGACAGCAGTGTGTCAGCCAATAGATACGGGGTTTCAGTCCTTAATGGGGGTTTTAAAGTAAATAGAGGAGAATCCAATCAACGATGTCAGCTACAATCCAGCTGTGACTGTGATGAGAATCACACAAGTAAAAACCAATTTCAACCAAACCAGCAATGCATATCCACACACAAGGAAAATCAAGACTTCTACAAAGGAATTCCCAACGACTTCCCTTTGGCAAAACACAGTTGAGACACTAACAGCAAGTAAAGACATTTTGAATGAATTTACTGGCACTTTAAATAGATTCTCTCCACATTAAAACTGTTAGTGCTTTGTTTTAATAGAGCAGGGCTACTTCAGTCCCGTAGGGGATGCTATTAAATCTGGGCCAAAATTTAAATGGATCAATTAATACAAATTAAAGGCTTTAAGGCTTTGGAGTCACAGCACTACATACTATTTCTTTCTGAGATGTTGATCTGGGACTCAGTAGTTCACTAGTTCTAAGTAACTTCACTTGTTATAAATGTTCAAATATTTGCTTCAACTGCCTTCCTGGAGGGACATTGGTAGTTTAAAGCCAAATATTAGATCAGTGTTCACTAACTGCCTAAATAATTCGACAGCAGACAGCAGATATTTATCTCATCATAGACACTTAACTGATAACTGTTGAGATCACATTACAAACTTCTCGGAAGCACATAGGGACCATCCAAGAAGGAAAAATGTCTGTCAGACAACAGAGGCTAAAACGTCTGAAAAATCTGGAGCTGCTCTCCATAGTGTTAATAGGAACGGAAACAAAAGGAGTTAATCACTCTGGCTCAGACTGGGCATCAAATTCCAGAGTAAAGCAGAGCTGGCCTCTATTCCAGCCAGCACAAAGCTTGGGTGCAGCAGGGTCAGACCACAAACTGGTCCCATTTCTAGAGGACGATGGGAACCTCTTGTTTCTGAGCACAGCGGGAAGCAGGCCACAATCAGTATGTGGACATGGGGACTGGGTCAGGCGCCAAGACCAGGAGAAGAAAAAAAAAAAAAAAAAAAAAAAAAAAAAAAAAAAAAAACTACATCCATGTTTCATCAACGTGATCCAAATATTAGGACATTTAAAGGATCTGCTGCTAACATCTTGGTGCCAGTTACTACAGGACACCTTAAGTTGAATACATGCATCAAATGGTGAGAGCTTTTTTGGTGGGATGAAGAGGACCTATACAATTACAGCAGATCAGTGTAAACTGGGTTGTGTTGAACACACAAAATAATGTAAAAATGGTTGAGCCCAGGTTGACAAATCCACAACCAGTCATTTTGCAAAAACAAACTTCCACACATTACAATAACCAACCATGGTTACTAAAGTTACAGAAAGATCAGCAAGTGAATAGAGACTTCCAAATTTTATGCAGGTGCATGGGGTTGTTTGCATTTGAAACCTGAAACAGGATACTAAATTAAGTTTCATGTCATGGCCTGAACTTTTAACATCAAATCAAATTAAAATGTATTTGTATAGCGCTCTTCACAATGGATGTCAGAGCAGCTTTACAGAAATCAAAAGATAAAAGGTGAACAACACAGGAACAAAAGGTAAGACATAAACCCCCTGGTGAGCAAACCAAAGGACGACAGTGGAAAAGAAATACTCCCTCAGAGCTAGAGGAAGTACCCTTGGGAGGAACCAGGCTCATAAGGGGGGACCCCTCCTTCACTGGTCAAACTACTTATACATAGTTAGTTATGGGACACTGAACACCCACACATCTCTTCTAATACTCAGGTGTACTGAAGTAATGTTAGTTCACTGGTGGACATAATATTAACAGTAGCAACTAATTGGGGTCTGTGTAAATTTCTACATAGTTGGTGATGGCAGGTGGGAAATTTGTCCAGTGCAGGGTTGGAATATGGGCCTGAAAGTCCAAAAATTCCTTTAAGTGACCAGCTCCACATGACAGTACATATTACCATAAAATAGTATATAGACACCTCTCAGCAATTCTTGTTCTTCTAGACTTTTTTCCTGAGGCTATTACCCTCTGCAACAGTCACAAACACTCACCAAATCAATACTGTCACTACAGCTCCAAAATGATTTCCATCCATCCCACTAGCAAAATCCTTACATCATGTAAATCTTACAAAAGAGGTTAAAAGAGAAAAAAACCCCTAGCTATATCATGAGATATAATGTGCTATCATGTGAAAATACAAACATCACAGTAACAAAAGCCAGCCAGTAAAAGCAATCTATATCTTTTTTCTTCATAAATTTATCATAAAAGGAAAATCAGTGGGTTCTAAGACAAAATAACAGAGTTGTAAAAGCTACCTGCAAAATATCGCACAATTTTCACTCCAGACAAAATGATATGTTTAATATTTATATACCAAAAGATGATTAATCTTTTGTCTAAAACTTTAAAAGCTTGTTTGCATTGAAAACAATGTTTTTAGATGCAATAGCAGTGTAGCATTTGGTTCCAAAAGGCTCACATGTGACCTCATCTTGTTGCTGGGTCACACTGTTACTATGGTGATGCTGTTTCTAAGGTTACGCCTGCAGTTTGAGCAGCATCACTTTGTCAGTAACAAAAGGGGAGGGTCAGAACTAACAAACAAACAAACACACGCACACAACTGTACAGGTTGTTTAAGCTGTTGATAATGCTCAGTGGACCTGAACTAATGGACCTCATTAAAAGGATGGAGGCGAAGCGTGAAGGCCTGTGAATGTACTGGCACGCTTCAGACATGCATTATTCATGCTGCAATGCTTGAAAAAAAAAAAAAAAAAAAAATCGTCCTACTTTCAAGACAGCTCTGGAGCACTGGGATAAATCTGCAACCTTACTAGACCATGTTCACATTAGGGCTGTTTACTGGCAAGAAACCAACCTAATATGTTGCATTATATTGCGATACTTGATACTGTGATTTTTTTCTTCCCCAAATCAAATTTTAGGAAAACTGTCATGGTATAAAAAACACAAAAGAACTTTTGTAAAATCGCTCTGCATAAGGGCATCTGCTAAATGCCACAAATTTAAATGTGCATAAACCCATATGGGTTTAAACACATCAAAAAATAAACCACTATATGACACCAATCTACAAGTAGAATATTCAACAAAATATATAACAGTGATGCACCAAAATAAAAGGTTTTGTCAAAACAAAACACTAAACTAAATGGAATAGCCAAAAGGCAGAATGCTGAACATTGAAATTTAATTGAAACATTTACAAAACTAAAAAAATAAAATATTTATTGATTGACTATGTTTAACATCTTAGCAGGTATACCAACAATGCTGTAAAATAAATTACATTATTAAATTAAATTTTTTTTTTAATTATGAATTGTTTTTTCTTATTCAACTGACATTAAAAAGGCTTTGCAATTTGCAATTTCAGTTTGCAAATTTGCAATTTGGTGCAACACTGTTACAGTATTACAAAACAAGCAAGGCTGCATCTATTCTTTACAGTAGTAATACTGTAATGCAGGGTTTGGTCATTCGGTCTTATTTTTCAATTGCAACATCTGCCAATTTTAACACTATTCTGAAAAAATACATGTCCATAATTAAAACAGGATTCTTCTTCTAAAACAAATATAACCAATTTTTACACAATCATTTCCACAATTTATCTCCATTTTTCACTATACATTAATCTACATGAAAATTAGCTCTGTTCTGTGTATTTCAAATTATTTCATAAGCAGCGAGTGGGCAGGGCTAAACTGCTGTTGGCTGATGTGTGTATATGGGGGAAGGACACCAACAACCACAACACCACTGTCAAGTGTTTCAAGTCATTAAGGGTAAAAAAGTGATTTTGACAGATGTCTGCAGATTGTGTTTGTAAATAGAAAAACTGGTAGCAGCTTATTCATGTCTACATTTACAATGTCTTCAGAATTACACTGTGTAGGAGTGATAGAGAGAGGAGGATCAAATAGTGGCAAAAGTCCTCAGAGGGGGCCAAATCACTTGACCCCTGACAATATTAAATCCAACAAATCTAGTTATTCCCTTTATTCTCTCCATTTCAAATTCCCTAATCTCCATCAAGCTCAACCCACAATCTACAAAAACCCTTTCTTTTTAAATCACCCTCTCCCTCCCTTCGCAGTGAAGGTGTTAAAGGGCCCATGTTAATTTACCATGAATTTTTAATACATTCTAAAATAACTGCCAGATTCACACAGTCAATAAGTATACATAAAAAAAGAAAAAGGAAATTTTTCCCCAGTAAAAAGGATATTGCAACAATATATACACATGCATGCACACACCACTAAGATGATTCTCATATCTCTCTCTACCAGTTATACCAGTAACACTTCTTAGAACTGTAGAGTGGGTGGGTAGGCTAGATAGATAGGGAGTATATCAGTAAACATTATATATATAATATAAATTCAGAATTAAGGAGGAATAATTCTGCTCTTTCTGGAAGGAAATAATGTGCTGAAATAAGTCTTCATGGTAACGTCAGAAAAGACAACAGTCTGACAAAAGGCAACAGATTACGAAGTAATCATCCTGCACAAACTCTCCTCTTCCTACTTCAGACACCATGGATACAGTCTCAACGTCATGGCAACAAACACCTTTCTACGTCAGCAGTGTTTGCAAACTCAGTCTGAACTGCTGATGTTCAGTGAGTCTCACGCACATGTACACATCCAAGGTTTAAAGGGAAAATGTCACATTAAAGCATTCTCTGCAAAATGGAAAGAGTAAATCCTGAAAAGCAGCCAAAATATAATAATAATAATAATAATAATAATAATAATAATAACCACAACAACTTCAAAATCAACACCAATCAACAATTACAACCTTCCCAACTACAACACTAAACATACAGCAAACACCATAAATTCAAGAGACAAAACCACTAAATGCATAACTTACAATGAAGACAAAGACAAGCTTATTCAGAATCTCATTGTTTTAAGGAACTTCCCTGTTAATATAAGAGGAATAAACCTGATAACTTTTTCTTGACAACATTTTGACATTATGCAAAGCAATTTTCAGATGAGCAAAAAAGGGAATTTAACTGTAAAGAGATGCTGAGTGTGACACGAAGCCTCCCTTGTGCCACACTGAGAGCTGCAAGAAATCAAACCTAAACAATATCACAAAAACTAGTGACTTTAGCTAGTAAACATTTACAAAACACCTTTTAATCAATACATTCACCAAATTCTGATGTTTTAAATACTCTGAATCAACAAAAGAAGGTTGTTATAAACTTGAATTACTGTAGTCAACTTGAACATGAGCTCATGTGTAAAAGGTTCATTGGTGCCCTTACCTCAGCACTTCATTGCATTCGGTTTGCGAGAGCCTTCAGGCTGTATCTGTATGAGACTCCCAAACCGCACACCATTACAATTCTGTTCTATACTTACACACCAGAGTGTGAAAGTAACAGTGGCAGTAAAACTAAAAAGTGGGGATGGATGGTTGAAATGAAATGTCACGTTTTAAATTAATATTATATACATAATTAAATATATGTTCTAATCATTGTTTATATTCCAGTAGGGTGTAAACAGTTTTACAGTTACACTTAACTTCATTTACCTTAAGGGTCAAAGTTTCATGCCTATGGTGTCCAGCTGTTCATTATGAGTGTTACTGGAGATTTAACTGATATTCTAAGAAATTACTTCACATCCTCAGCATCCCCACCCTATAGAACACTCATTCTAATCTGGACCCTAAGAGAGAAAACACAGCTGGACTGGTGGAGGCACCTGGAAGAGACCCAGGAAGCCCTGCTATTACAGTGACTTTTACCCACACGGACTGTAAGGCTGAACTGAGATGGACACCAACTTTAAAGAAAACAAACCATTCAGACCAGTCCACCTCATAGCCCAAATGTAACTGATCAACCAAGACACATCTGGCATCTGAAGTTTGCTTATTGAGTTTTGTGCTGAAAATACAATGCTAATCCTAACAGCTGATACATTTTGGCAATGTTGTCAAGAGGAAGAGCCCCTTCAAAGCCAGGATCACTCCAAAGCCGGAGATGCTCCAAAGCTGGCTTATCAGGATAACTTTACTGCAGAGCTTTGTGTTGTTCACACGTGCAGCTCTTAAACAGTATTTTACAAGGATTTACTTCACATTTACTGTAAAAGTCCCATTAAACAGGACATACTCATCTTAAACAGCTTCTTAGTTTCTGAATTGTAAATGAATTCCACTCTACTGGAGAGACCAAAGCTGAACACAGTTGTTGTTCTTTGTTGGCCATATTGTGGCACTTTAGCATCGAAGCTCTGTCCATTTACAGCTTCACTTTATGTACATACTGTATTTACATATATGCAATTCAGAAATGTCAGAGTCCTCTTAAATCTTCTTTCATTTAAATGTATTTTTCAGAGTTGAGTTGCTTCAAGTTCCTGTCAAATTCCACTCCATCCTCTTGAGTATTATTGAGATGCCCATCATATCCTTCTTCTCATTTCAGTTACTGTCTCTTTTTTGCCAAAGGCTACCATGTTTGTATGCAGTTAATTGTGTTCCTGCCATTTTACTGTTTTGGTGTCTCTATGGTTACCTCAAGTTGTGTTCCAGATAAGCAGTATGATTCCATGAATTGTAATATTTCTTTTTTTATGCATTTTAATTCAAATAATGTGATATTTTTAAACATAGTTTTTGGACTATAACAATGTATGGAATATATCCAATATTTGTTGCATATTTTTATCCAACACATCTTTCCTGTTACTCATATTCAGTAATTCCCCCCCTCTATATAAATATACCATTGCAGATATACAAGTACATTACACAAGTACTGTAACGTGTCAGCTGTTACAAAAATATTTTCTGAGCGTGAAAAATAAAGCGATTGGCAGTGTGTAATCCGCGTTATCCCGCCCAGCCATCTGTACCAACAGATCCGCATTTAAAGCGAGGAATCGCAGTCCATTCACCATTTGGCTTAGAAACATAAGATTAGAGGATTATGAGGCCTGCAGACACACAGACAAGACACGTGAGATCACACCCTAACGCTAACGTGCACACACATATACAGCTATATATTACACCCTGTCAGTGATGAACTCAAGAGGTGTAAATTAACATTTAAAAAGATTCAAGTGACTAAAATGCTTATTCAGGAGACACCTACATAACATGCAGTGAAAAACGTGGAAAAACCATGAGGACAACTGAGCAAAAGAGAGAAAACCCAAAAGCACTGAAGTTCCACACCATGGAGAATTAATGCCAGAAAAGCATCTACATGCATTAAAAAGATAAAGTGAGGTTAGAGATTGAGAGTAAAGTGAGTGGTGAGAGTAAGGAAAGGGAGTGAAAGACTGATGAGCTGAGGAGAAGGCAGTGTTTTGTGTAAGCTCATTAACGTCTATATGACGAGTGGATAAAGACGCTCCGATAGAGGAGCTCAACACAACATGACAGTCAAACACAATGGTATTACAGGGAGGGTCAGAGGGGTCATCCACCCAGGGTAGAGGGAGAAAAAAGGAGGACAAAGGGAAAAAAAATCCAATTAACATATCTGCTCAGTGATCTCGGATGCAGTCAGACAAGCCATGTTTGGAATCTGATGTGTGCCTCTTTAGCTTTATCTATCCATATCCCTCACATTGGGAAAACAAATAAAAGCCAAAAAAAACCCTTTTTGGAATTTATTTAAATTATGTTATGATTTCATGAAAAGCTAATTTTAGCCAATTATCTACATCAACATTAATGCCATCTGCCTAATACTGAGTTAGTCCCCACTGTGCTGACAAAACAGCTCTAAAGGCATCTTGAGGTATCTGGAACCAAGGTGTTACAGCAAGTAACCTTCTTGTACCATATTAACAGCTTTGAGTGCCCATGACCAACTAACACCCTACTGCCTTGAGCCAGTCATCTAACAATTACAACTGAATCTGTCAAAGATTATTATCCTTGGCCATTTTCCAACACATGAATGTCAACATCTGTCCACTTGCTGCCTAGGATAGGACAGAACTTTTGTTCCCTTGGGAGGGTTCCCTCAGGGAAATTAAGGGGACATTAAGGATGTGTATCCCACCATTTGACAGATGTCATAAGTCTGATATTCACCAACTATTCAGCCTACAGGCCCACCCAATTACACTGAATTTCAGATCAAATCAATTCAAGTTTGTCATGTCACATTAGATGTAAGGGTCCAAAAAAACCCCACAAAAAACCCCATAAAAAATACATATATGTAACTGTATATATGTAAGAGTAAATTACACTTTCCATACATTATTGTACTGACACATTCATTATTGCACTGTAGAAGTTCTGTGTTTGTAGAAACTATAATCGAATGTTTCCATTGTATTTACATCTGCCCTGGGTATAGAATTCAATGTAGCTGTAGTGTAAGAGCAGAAAGAGTTTATGTGGTGTGATGGTGTCATGAGGCAGGTGAGATAAATTGTGATTGGCTGTGGACTAGAACACCACTACAGTTTATATATGTGTCTGCCTGTTTAGCAGCCTTGTAGCCTGGAGGAAGTAGCAGTCTCAGAACCAACTGGTTCTCATCCTCATGCTTCTGTACCTCCTACTGCTGGGCAGTTTTGAGAACAGGCAGTGGCTTAAGTGGGTGGAGTCCATTATAATCCTCCTGGTCTTCCTCAGACAGCAGCTGGTGTATAAATCCAGAAGGTTTTGGAGCTGAACCCCAGCGATGTACTGGACGCACCATATTCTGCAGAGTTTTTCTCCCAAGAGAGGTGCAGTTCCCATACCACGTGGTGATGCAGCCCACCAGGATACTCTCCATTGTACAGGTGTAGAGGAGAAAGAGTACTCCTTGGTCTTGATGACATTTATAGCAGGCTGTTTTCCTGGCACCAGTGTTTCTGGCTGTGCAGTCGTATGTGTACACTGAGTACAGGAGTGGGCTGAGCACACAGCCCTGAGGGACTCCAGTGTTGAGGGTCAGTGAGGAGAAAGTGCTTCTGCCCATCCTCAGCACTTGCCGACAGCCCGTAGGAAGTTTAAGATCCAGCTGCACAGAGCTGTTCAGACCCAAGATCCCTGAGCTTTGTGTCGAGCCTTAGTGGAAGGAGGTGTCGAATGCTGAACTGTAGTCCATGCATATGTGTTCTTTTCCATGTGGGAGAGGGCAGTGTGCACAGTGAGGGCAATTGCATCATCAGTGAATCTGTTGTGCCTGTATGTGAACTATGCACTTTCTAATGAATCCAGTGACTGAATCAGCAAACTCTAAATGCTGTTAGACAAATCACAGAACATCTATTTCCAGTGACTCTGTCTGACTGAGTCGGATTGGTCTGACCAGCAGTGAACCTGCTTGATGGTGGGCTGCTCCTGTTTCAGTTTCGGCCTCTAGGTGAGCAGGAGCATGATGGAGGAGTGATCTGATTTGCCGAATGGAGGTTGGGGGAGGACTTTGTATACCTCCTGGAAGGTGATGCAACAGTGGTCCAGCATTCGTGATTTTCTTGTTATGCACATGATGTGTTGAATCTACTTCAGGGCAACTTTCTAAAGTCCCTAATGATAATCAACTGGGAGCGTGGTTTCCAGTTTGCTAATCGGCACGTACAGTTTCCTGAGTGTCAGGTCTGTGTCAGCCTGTGGGTTAATTTACACAGCAACAGCCATGACCCTGGAAATTTACCAGGGAGCAGAAAGAAAGTGTACATTCCTCTGATCAAACCTATGTGGCAGATAATACTGCAAGTCTTTCATGGGAAAGAGGTCCGTGTCTTAAGTTCATTCACTTTGTTTTCCAGGGACTGTACATTAGCCAGCAGTATGCTGGGTAGAGGTGGGCAGTGGGTTCGCAGTCTCAACCTAATCAGAACACTTTTCCAGTGTCTCAGGCAAGAGTGTGGCTGAGCGGCTCAGATGAATGGAGCTCCTTTGGTGTCAAAGTGCAGTTTGCAGGGAGTAATCATCAATCTGATTTGTAGATGTGTTTGTCAGTTGTAGATAAGAGTACGGACAAAATTACATGCAATGAAAGTGACTAATGGACACACAATTAACAAATAAAATACAAAAACTAGAGGGAGCTCACATTACGGCAGCCATGCTCAGTGCCATCTTTGAGCATCTTCCTGCCATCTTGGAATTATGACAACTGTAAAATTAGGGATGGCCAGTACAACAATATTATTGTCTCAAGATGTTTCTCTGATCCTTGATATTGTTGGGGGAGAGGGATAGAGAGAGATAGAGAAAGATAGAGAGAAAGAGAAAAAAAAAGAAAGCTGCATGAACTTTAAATCACTACACAGAAGCACACGTACCCTAACAACCACCATAAGGGGTGCAACACTGTTTAATTACTGCATATGCACACAACTGCATGCACACACACCTTACTGGTACTGTGTTTATTTTCCCACACACTGCAGCACTGCAACCTTAGTGGCCTGTAACCTTTAACCGCAAACCATAGTCACCGTGGGGACAAGAAACAGGAAACAATGTGTCCTACAACTGCTATTCCCATGAAGCCATGTGGTTTCCTCTTCTTCCACACTTAACTAACACTGACTTGCTCACTTTCTCTATCCCAGTCCCTTTTCCTTTCTTTCTTCACCTCATCACTCTATAGAACAATTTCCATTGTTCAACACCCCAATGCTGGATGGCTTTAAAACCCTCTATCCAAAGCCATCAATGCTGTGAAGTCAAAACAATGTCAAAAACAAAACCTAAATACAGTGTAAAGCCAAATCACATTTTCTATCAATTCATTCAGGCATAATTCACCTAGAACAGGTTTTAAGGTTAATTTCCACAAACCCCAGTGCTAAACAATGCTACTGATGTAGCAAGCATGTAAGCTGAAAGAGGCACTGCTATGGTGTCAGGTGTTGTTCTGAAGTGCAGCTTTATAAGCTACAGCTGAGAATCTTTATGGTGCATCTCCAAGATCTGAGGTCAGTGTGAACAACCCCTTACAGGAGCTTTAACATTCTCTTCATCCATAATCCCCCACTAAAAGCTGCCACACCATGCGGTTATCAAATGAACAGCTGAATATGTTGAGGAGATGAGGATGGAGGGTTAAAGATCAGTCTCCAGTTTATATGAACAAATATTGAATTATTCAAATGAATAATTTTGAATCAAAAAATCTAATTTTGTAAACCCAGCCTTGCTCAAAACCTGAGCTTAAAGTCATGTTATTCCTTCCTTCTTCCTCGTTTTAAAAACAAGCGCACATCATTTCACAGGAGCTCTTTCTAATCATCTTCTAGAAAAGAGATGTTTTACCTACTGCTGTTACATGCCTTATTTAGTCTCAAATTACAGAAATAACTTGAAATCAAACTCAAAATCATGTGGTTGAAACTCTGCTTTGCCCCAAACCAAAATAGAGCCAGTGTCTTTTGAACTGTTTGGATGCAACTGTCAAGAATGTGATCATGTGACCATGACACACATTCAGGTTATAAACTCAGTCTTCCTGTGGTGATTTTACTGCTGTGCATTTTATCAATCTGGAGACATGTGGAGACTGGTGTGTCTGTAATCCAATTCAAATAGAGCATTAAAAAGCCTACCAAAATCTGAAAAACAAAAACCTGTGCCTAAAGGGAAACCTCCAGGATGGGCAAAACAAGAGTATTAATCTAGAATGCTAAACAGTTGGGAACTACACTGGCAGTAGAATATAGAGATGGCTCTGAGACAAGAAAGGCAGTGAGAACAAGAGCAATTAGTATTCTCCAGTCTTCCTCTCTTGTTTCAGAAGCTCAGAGAGAGAGGACCCCTCAGCCACCCATAGCAAACTCCTGCAGAGATATCTGGCATGGTTTTAGGCCGGGGTGGAAACCAGCCTGCCCCTTTCTCACACAGAGTTTCCTGATGTTGAGGGAAGATGGAATGCAAACCATGCAATATTCTCTGTCTGTTCCATCCATCTGGCTGGCCTCCTGTTTTTCCAGCTTATGCATCCCACAGGTCAACAGTTACTTTATTTAAAACTATAACATTAAGCATCAACTCATTGGCAACTTTATTTGAAACACCTACTTTGTGCTTCCACTGCCTGGTCACTATATTAGAAACACCTATATGCATCTCCCTCTGTCTGCCAGGAGAGAGGATTCTGATAACATGGCCCATGTATGTCAGCACACATTACACCTCCAGTTCGAACAATCGGCAAGATAACCTAAGCCATGCTCAGAGGGTGATGCCAGCGGGTTACTCCTCCAGCTAAATAGATTACCTACATTTCTAAAATGTCTATCTCAAATCTGATCCAAATAATTTATTTCCTTCCATCCCATACAGCAAGGTTTAGCTGCTTAATTGGACACCAGTAGATAAGCTGTTTTTAACTACGTCTGGGATAATGCCAGAACTCCAGGCTTTTTCATTTTGTACTTTTCCGCTCTCCCCTCTTTAGTTTCTCCCTTTTTACTGCAAATACTTTCAAAAGAAACATGCACACTCTGACGTGGCTGGGTCGATTTACCTCCAGCCCTCAATTTTTAATTGGACAGCAGTCAGAAAACTGAATTACCAATAAATGTCAATCAGAGGCTTCTGCTCTGCTAACATCATTAGCTGTCTGTAGACAGTGAGATCAAGTGAACTGCTACAAACTTACCTACAACACTGTCTACACATTGGTATAAACACTCCACACCCTCCACACAGAGATGGCACCGACCTGTGACACCCTGCACACAGTAACACCAGCAATCGATACTGTCCAGACCGTGAAGCAAACACTATATGCCACCAACCACGGACACTCTCCACATAGTGATACCACCAACACACAGCACTGCAGTCTCCCTGCAGACCCAACAACATGTGACATTTAAGTAGTAATGGATGCTTTTTCAACAATCATGGGCAAAAGGGCACATTAGATATTTATCCAAGTTTATGACCAAAAGTTGAACCTTGAAGCAAGAACATTACATACTACTAAATGGTGTCACAGGGTTTAAGTTGAATGTGTGATTATTTAGGCTTATAATTGCCACAATACTAAATGGTGAGGTATTGTCTTCCACTACTTGGTAGCTAAACTTGAGCTACCCTGCCACTCATCTGAGGAGGATCTCAAGCTCACTGGCAACCCCTTCACATTGGCTGCACACCTTCCAGTTAGTGGACCTGGACTAGTTGCCAACTGCCATCATCTATTATGTAGAACTTTACAAACTCTCATTAGCTGCTACTGTTACTATTATGTCCACCATCAAACTATTATTATTTAAGTACACCTGAGTATTACTGCAGACATGGTGGTCCAGTGTCCCCTAACTATGTATAAGTAGTTGAACAAAGGTGGAAGGGTCCCCCCATGTGAGCATGGTTCTTCCTCCAACTCTAAGGGAGTTTTTCCTCGCCACTGTCTCCCTTTGGCTTACTGGGGATTGATGTCTCTATCCTTTGTTTCATGTGTTGTTCACGTTCTCATTTCTGTAAAGCTTCTCTGTAACAACATCTGTTGTAAAAAGTGTAATACATACATTTTGATGAATTATAGCTACATTAGTTTTGTAGTTCCAAAGAAGCAAAATGTGTTTCTCTAATGTTATGGCTACAATGTCTTACAGAGAATTTATTAGGTTTTTGGTACATTTTTAAGAAGTGGACTGAGCCTGAGGGATGAACCCAGTTATCCATCAGCTGTGTGTGTGTGTGTGTGTGTGTGTGTGTGTGTGTGTGTGTGTGTGTGTGTGACCCTGATCCTTAGTTCAAGAATGGAGAGATCTTGTCGTTCCCACAGCCCTTCCGAATGGTTAAGCAATGGCCTTCCCAGCAAGCAGCACCATTAACAGAACGGCAAACACACACACACACACACACACACACACACACACAGTCATTTTCATTATTAAAAACTCTGAACTGCTTTAATTTTCTGTGGAGGTGATGTTTCATGCAGGTTTTTTATTTTTCCTCTGTTAAATTCAAAACTGTCATATCACACACAAAGGAAGAGAGATCAATCAGATCAATCAATATGAAACAAAATGAAAATGAGGGTAACAAACATGTTGACCGCTCTAAAAGCAGTACTTTGCATTACTACTGTAAACTGATATTGATATCAATATCATATTGATAATTGTGGGCCAATACTAGTTACACCTAAACAAAAATCAGGTTGTTAATATTAACCAAATCTACTGCTCTTTTTAAATATTATCTGCCAATACTGATATTCCTCTCAATCTTCTTGTAGCTAAATAAAGTGCTGGGCAATTTATTGAAATCGGGAAATAAACTGAGCATGATTATGGGCTGAGGAAATATTGTTTAAATCAAGTTTTTAAATAATGTTCTGTTTAAATCCTGCAGAAATCTGCCTCACTCTGGTCACCTCCACCCTTAATAGTGTTCTCAAACACACACCATGGAGGAACCTAAGAGAGCTCTGGCATGAAGACTCAAGAGTGTACATTTCTTTTCACATCATCATCATCATCATCATGCACCATATATTGCCATTCAGATAAAATAAACCAGGATATGATTTATTCGTCCTTGTTGCCCAGCCCAGCTTAAAGTAAACGTTCATCATCACAACAATTGCTCAAGATGGGACTCGAGCTTAGTTCATATGGTCAAATTATACTGTCAGGACATTTCCAGTTAAAATGGAAGTGAAATATCTATAATAAACGTACTCTTTCTAAAAGTTTTTCAAATATGTTTTTATTGGTTTCTAAAGCTATGCCTGAAGTCTCTGTCAATACATTTCGAATTCAAAGACAGCAGGCTCAGCTAAAGTGAAGTGTAAAAAAAAAAAAAAAAAAACATACATCAGTCTTAAAGGACAGTTACAGAAACAGCCTGTTTAATTCTAGAAGATAAAGAGAGAAATCGCTTGTGCTAAAATTAATGACAGTGTTTGGTTCATAAACCCAACATAGTAAATGGAGCTTATCAGAGCATAAGTGGAGCTTTATGCTCCGACACCCAGCCTCAGCAGAACTTGGTTTAAGCTCTGAGACTGAACAACTGCTGTCAGGACTGCTCTCTGAGGTCAAGCCTGGCCATAAGCCTGACGACACCCAAACAGTCGGCTCATGTGGGCGTTCACTTAAACATCCACACAGCATTTTTTAGCGCTGATACATGAGCATGACCTAATCAAACATGTGGGACTGATGTTTTTTCACTTGTAAATAATATAGATAAACAATAAAACTATACATAAAACTGAGCTTGTTTGAATTAACTACAAAACTGATAAGAAAAGAAATAGAATTTAGAACACCAACTACACTCAGCACACCCAATGGATCATATGGACAACAGAACACACACACCCCCTCCCACTGCGACTGTCACAAAAACCCGTAATCTCTGTGGCATGTCTGCTAATGGGAAGTGGCTTTCCATATACAAAAAACATAGATAGATAGATAGATAGATAGATAGATAGATAGATAGATAGATAGATAGATAGATAGANAGAGAGGCCTGTAATTGACATCATAGGTAGACCTCAACTATGAGACACAAAATGTGAAAAAAAAATTGAGAAAATAATTTTGTCTGACTTTTAAAGAATTTATTTGCAAATAATGGTGGAAGATAAGTATTTGGTCAAATACAAACAAGCAAGATTTCTGGCTGTCACAGACCTATAACTTCTTTTTTAAGAGGCTCCTCTTTCCCCCACTCATTACCTGTATTAATGGCACCTGTTTGAAGTCGTTAACAGTATAAAAGACACCTGCCCACAACCTCAAACAGTCACACTCCAAACTCCACTATGGTGAAGACGAAAGAGCTGTCGGAGGACACCAGAAACCGAATTGTAGACCTGCACCAGGCTGGGAAGACTGAATCTGCAATAGGCAAGCAGCTTGGTGTGAAGAAATCTACTGTGGGAGCAATAATTAGAAAATGGAAGACCTACAAGACCACTACTAATCTCCCTCGATCTGGGGCTCCACGCAAGATCTCAGCCCGTGGGGTCAAAATGATCACAAGAACGGTGAGGAAAAATCCCAGAACCACAAGGGGGGATCTAGTGAATGACCTGCAGAAAGCTGGGACCAACGTTACAAAGGCTACCATCAGCAACACACTACGAGGCCAGGGACTCAGATCTTGCAGTGCCAGACGTGTCCCCCTGCTTAAGCCAGTCCATATCCAGGCACGTCTGAAGTTTGCTAGAGAGCATTTGGATGTTCCAGAAGAGTATTGGGAGAATGTCATATGGTCAGATGAAACCAAAGTAGAACTATTTGGTAAAAACACAACTCGTCGTTTTTGGAGGACAGTGAATGCAGAGTTGCATCCAAAGAACACCATACCAACTGTGAAGCATGGGGGTGGCAACATCATGCTTTGGGGCTGTTTCTCTGCAAAGGGACCAGGACGACTGGTCCGTGTACATGAAAGAATGAATGGGGCCATGTATTGTGAGATTTTGGGTGCAAACCTCCTTCCATCAGCAAGGGCAATGAAGATGAAACGTGGCTGGGTCTTTCAGCATGACAATGATCCCAAGCACACTGCCAGGGCAACAAAGGAGTGGCTTCGTAAGAAACATTTCAAAGTCCTGGAGTGGCCTAGCCAGTCTCCCGATCTCAACCCCATCGAAAACCTTTGGAGGGAGTTAAAAGTCTGTGTTGCCCGCCGACAGCCCCAAAACATCACTGCTCTAGAGGAGATCTGCATGGAGGAATGGGCCAACATACCAGCAACAGTGTGTGCCAACCTTGTGAAGACTTACAGAAAACGTTTGACCTCTGTCATTGCCAACAGAGGATATACAACAAAGTATTGAGATGAACTTTTGTTATTGACCAAATACTTATTTTCCACCATTATTTGCAAATAAGTTATTTAAAAGTCAGACAAAATGATTTTCTCAATTTTTTTTTTCACATTTTGTGTCTCATAGTTGAGGTCTACCTATGATGTCAATTACAGGCCTCTCTCATCTTTTTAAGTGGGAGAACTTGCACAATTGGTGACTGACTAAATACTTATTTTCTCCATGACAGACAGACAGACAGACAGACAGACAGACAGACAGACAGACAGACGCAGCTGTTTAAATAAGAGGCAAGATAAACAGGCAGTATTCTGAAGAAAAACTGTCTTCTGCTCACTCTTCTTGTTCAAACACTAAGCTGACCACAAGTTACACTCAGAGACATATCAGTCAGGAAACTTAAAAAAAAAAAAAAAAAAAAACTGTGGCACCTGAAGCTGCCCAAACAGCACAGTACACTGGGAACAGGATGCAAATACACGTCTCCAGCCTCAAGAACATGATGGTGCATTCCAGCTAACACACTGTTCCAGAGAGATCCCTGAACTATCACATGTCACCTGTCAAAGGAAAATGACCCCACATCCTCACAATTTCTGCATACAGTAATTTAATCTTTGATATTAGCACAGAGGGGTTTAACTAGAAATGCTCCATTCTATGGATGGGTAAAGGTTTTTGATGTTGTGGATAGGTGTCCAGGCTTTTAACAATAACCATGCTGTTTGGACTATATATTGTGCCAGAAATAATTGCAATAAATGATAAAGAAAAATCATTCTAATGCAATTACATCCTTTAAAAAGAGCAAATTATCTTGAAGTTTATTGGGGGAAGCCATGGCCTGGTGGTTAGGAACTAGCCTAACTAGAAGGTTCCCAGTTTGATTCCCTGAACTGGCAGGACAGGACTGTCATTTAGCAAAGCACTCAACTCCTCAGCTGCTCCCCAGTGTGTTTCACCACATGGATGGGTTAATTGCAGAGGACAAACACTGTGCACATTTTACATTTACATTTTATTCAGATATTGAACTTGGAATATTTGAAACTAGAATACCCTAAACAAACAAAAGAATAAGATAAAATTGTACTTCTAATCAAAATCAGCATACTGGCTCGTTCACAATAATAAGCTATCCTTGCTATGGAAAATCAAAAAGCAGTATAGAGGTAAGCAAAAATTGAGGCCATGCTTTGTACAATAGTATGTTTGCAAAGATAGTAGATGGTACAGATGTGCATGGGCATTGGCATGGGCATGGTGTAGGTTCAGATGGGTGTGAATGGGTAGGGTTATATATGGATGAGTATGGATCAGAGTAGATGGGTATAGGGGCATGAATATGCAGATAAATGATGTTTGTGTGCACAGGTATGGCCAAAGATGGCAAACAGACAAACTTGAGTCCACGTTTTTGCACTGACAACTCAATCATGACAAAAAAGCAAGCACCATGAAGTTCTTCTGTAGGAGCAGATACAGAGCTGAAAAGTACTGTAGACAATAAGTTGGTTGTCCATCAGTTGCACATTGTGTAAGTTGCACATGTGGATAATTGATAATGCCCCTTGTAAACAAACAAAAGTGTCAACTCTAATCCACAGTGATTGACTGTAGATCCAGATCACCCTCATCACCTCATCATTGAACAGCATCATATTAGTTGGTTATACAGTATAATAAAATCACTGGTGTGCCAATAAACCTGCTCTATGCTGGTTAGTTTGGCCTAATTCTGTACCCTGACATAATTCAGTGTGTCATCTTGTGCAGGGAATCACCAACCAAGCACAGCCTTCACAACTCATTTTGTGAGAGTCAGCTAGCACTGGGAGATACCACCCACACTGGTAACCTCAAAAGAGCCTCAGGGCCTCAGAGCAGGGTTTCTCAACCTTTCGCATCCCATTGCCTACCTGCTTATAACTAGAATGCACACAATATAACAAGACCAATACAACAAGCCCACAAATAACAAGACTTATGTGCAAATGCCTGCGACTGCATTGTCTCAAACTGATACTGAATAATTTGTCTTGCAACACTTGTGATATTATTTGTCCATTTCTAATCACATTAATATTATGTTTATAGTTGAATATTTGAAAACAATTGATCTCTCTTCACTTCATCTTATTTCCCCCCCCACACTTCTATTTTATTATGTAAAGTGCTGTTACCAGCCCAGCATGGAAGGCTGTGCTCTGGCCCACTGGTGGTCCCCAGTCTGCAGGTTGAGATCCCACTTTTGGATCCCTAAAGGACATTTCAGTGGATGGTTCTTTTAATAACTATTCTTGCAAATGTAAGAAATCTTTTTGAAAGGACCATAACCAACATTTTATAGCATTTTCCCTTGAGCTCCAATTTATTTGTATGTGTATATTATTAATTAATTTAAGTCATAATTTGCTTTTGCATTTCTAATTACTTCTTAGAACTAAGAACAGTGTGTTTTATGTACCTTTAAGACCCATGTAAAAGAGTGCTGAAAACTGAGGTGGACTGAACAGATATACAGCAAACATGTTTGGCTTTTGTGACATTAAAAAAACAGGCTGTCAAAAGCAAAACACAGGTAGAATAGAGGACAACCAACCAGAAAATATTTGCATACTTCATACTTGAACACAGAGTGATATAAACAGTGTTTATATGTCTAAGGGAGTAAATAGATTCAATATGAGCAAGAACTATTTCTGGTTCATGCAAACATAAAGGTCATGAGCAGAGGTTAGGGGGGAAATAAACGATTTATAAGCTTTGGAGATGAAAAGATGATCCTGAATTTTATGAACAGCAGCTAGGTTCAGCTTTAGTTTAGTCCTGCTGATCAAACAACAACCTGCTGATGTGTTTGTTTACATATTTACATATTCGTTTTAACATATTTAACTTTAAATGCTGCAGGTTTTTCAGAACAAGAACAGCAGCCTGTTAAAAAACCACAAATATTTAATATGCGCTGCCTGAACATCACTGAAATAAAGCTCCTCATATCTTGATTGCAGATCAGTATTGTCTAATAATTAATAGGTCAGATTTAATCAGTAAACAATTCTAATTTACATAGTATTAAAATTATATATTGTAACATATGGTGACACACAGTATCCAACCTTTACTGCCTGAACAGACACTGAAGTTTGAGATAATTTAGCCTTTAAAACAAACACTGACATCAGTTAGCTGTGAAAGACTGATCTGTTAAACATGCAGGAACAAAGTGAGATTTAAAGCTTCAGTTTTCCACCATCAGTCCTCATCAGACATTCAATACAGAATCCACTGAAACATGGATCCCATTCTTAATCCTGTTTATATGACTGTATTAAATACATCAACAGTAATATCGTTCTGTTGATTATTGTGAGGAACCATGAAGTCAGAACACTTCTGATCACATCAAAACTGTACAGACTCAGACACCCCTGTTCACCCCAAAACCGTACAGACTCACCAGACACCCCTGTTCACATCAAAACCATACAGACATCAGACTCCTCTGTTCACATCAAAACTGTACAGACATCAGACTCCTCTGTTCACACCAGAACTGTACAGACTCAGACGACTCCTCTGTTCACACCAAAACCGTACAGACTAAGACGACTCCTCTGTTCACACCAAAACCGTACAGACTCACCAGACTCCTCTGTTCACATCAAAACTGTACAGACATCAGACTCCTCTGTTCACATCAAAACTGTACAGACATCAGACTCCTCTGTTCACATCAAAACCGTACAGACTCAGACGACTCCTCTGTTCACACCAAAACCGTACAGACTCAGACGACTCCTCTGTTCACACCAAAACCGTACAGACATCAGACTCCTCTGTTCACATCAAAACCGTACAGACATCAGACTCCTCTGTTCACATCAAAACTGTACAGACTCATCAGACTCCTCTGTTCACACCAAAACTGTACAGACTCACCAGACTCCTCTGTTCACACCAAAACCGTACAGACTCACCAGACTCCTCTGTTCACATCAAAACTGTACAGACTCATCAGACACCTCTGTTCACACCAAAACTGTACAGACTCATCAGACACCTCTGTTCACAGCAAAACTGTACAGACTCATCAGACTCCTCTGTTCACACCAAAACTGTACAGACTCATCAGACTCCTCTGTTCACATCAAAACTGTACAGACTCATCAGACTCCTCTGTTCACATCAAAACCGTACAGACTCATCAGACTCCTCTGTTCACACCAAAACTGTACAGACTCATCAGACTCCTCTGTTCACATCAAAACTGTACAGACTCATCAGACTCCTCTGTTCACACCAAAACTGTACAGACTCATCAGACACCTCTGTTCACACCAAAACTGTACAGACTCAGGCGACTCCTCTGTTCACACCAAAACCGTAGAGTCACCAGACTCCTCTGTTCACATCAAAACTGTACAGACTCAGGCGACTCCTCTGTTCACACCAAAACTGTACAGACATCAGACACCTCTGTTCACACCAAAACTGTACAGACTCAGGCGACTCCTCTGTTCACATCAAAGCTGTACAGACTCACTCAGCCGTAATAAATGTGATCTTAACCAGCACAATCTCTGCATCAACTCACACTTCATACCTGCTTCTCTTACAGAGCAATTCAGCAAAGAGTCGCTTGAAGAAAATCCAGAGATACTCAAAAACGTGGGGAAAATCTCAGCCCGACAAACGATTCTGGGAGAAAAGCCAACGTAGTGATCCGCAAACACACTCACAAACGCTCCGCCTTATCCCTGCCAGACGACACGACACGCCTCTGGATTCTCATTGGCTGAATATTTCATCAAGGCTTACACTTCCAAATATGATTGGATGCTTTCACTGCCTGTAACTTTTAAATCTAATTTTATTGGCGGTCTCCAAAAAAACTGAAGCGGTTCAATAGTGAAACGTGGACAGTGATTGGAAGTGAACCAGCGCCCACTAGTGGGTCAAACCTAATATGGACATTTTAATGAGCAGAAAGAAATTAACTCATAAACACAATACTGAGAGGTATTGATTTTAGGTACAATTTAACAAAACCTCCATCCCCACTGTTAACATCCAATAGTTGGTTATAAATGGTGTAACTTTTCATTAAATTAAAGATGTGATTCGGAATTTAATTAACCTAAACAGTATCTGGGAGTATCAAGGAGAACTCTAATACTAAACTGACTTTTTTAAAATATAAAAAATCTAAACATACAAAATACTTTTTGTTGCATTTGTTACAAGTTTGCCAATATTATTAAATAGTGTCAAACACACACACACACACACACACACACACACAAACACACACCTGCTAAAAACATTAATGGTCAAATACCTCATTTAGATGACATATATTTTTAATACCATATACACTGTTCATACATGTACATATAGACCAAATATATACATTTAATCTAGTATAAATTGATCATTATCTTATATGAATTAGTATATATTATCAAGTATTTAAGCTTCACTTATCCACACTGGTTGCTGTACAATTACTAATGTAGTTCAGGCGGACAGGTGTGGTCAGATTACACACTGGGGCTCGGTAAAGAGGGCGCGGCTGTACTGCCCCCGATGCCCTATAAATGGACTGTTTCACGCGCATATTCATGAGCATTAGGAAGTGACGTAGCTGTTTTTAAGAGGATTCCGGTCAGGGGTGAAAACAGTGAGCTGTGATCGTCACCACTTCTGTTATTAAGTGACGTTTTGGTGGATTTCATGGCTGCTCAACCAGGACTGACTGGTTTCACAAATGAAAGTTACCAATTTCACAGGATTTCAGCTGAACCTGCGACGCTCAGAATAAGAGAAAACGCCGCAAACTTTCCTTCATACCGTTCACACCCTTCTTACCCTTCATACCTTTCTTACCCTTCACACACTTCTTACCCTTCACACCCTTCATACCCTTAACACCATTCTTAACCTTCACACCCTTCTTATCCTTCATACCTTTCACACCCTTCATAGCCTTGTTATCCTTCATACCCTTCTTACACTTCATACCCTTCTTGCACTTCATACCCTTCACACCCTTCATACCCTGCAAAACAACCTCACTCAAATCAGGGCTGTCAAACTGAAAATTTAATATCTAACATCTCTTCTTCAAAACTCAAATCAAAAGAATTAAACTCTCCCTCACTGAGGGGCTGGGCTGATTCTGTGATTTCTGCTGCCACGGTAAAACTAGCATTTACAGGAGCCTCACTTTTTGATGTGGCTTTTCTGAGCATAGTCCAGGTGCTTGTACTTGTGGTGTGTGGTTTCATAATGTCTAATGTTGTTCTCCTTATAGCCATAGTGGCTCCACATATAAGACAAACATGTATGTCTTTTACAGCTGTATTTGAGGTCCAGGTCTCTGAGTCAGGCCCAGGTGCTTGTACTTGTGGTGTTTGGTTTCATAGTGTTGGCTAATGTCTAATGTTGTGCTCTTTATACCCACAGTGGCTCCACATACAACACAAACAGGTCTGTCTTTTATATATGTATTTGAGGTCCAGGTCTCTGAGTCAAGACCATGTATTTGAGTCAGGTCCAGGTTTCTGAGTCAGGTCCAGGTCTCTGAGTTTGTAGGCAGAGTTGTTTGAGTTGTAAGTTTTACTTTGTTATTAAAAACCTCTAGTTTCAAACATGTGTTTTCCCATTCTAGTTGTCATATCCTGCAACATCAGAAGACATTACCGCAGTAACAGAAACCACAATATCAGTAACCTCATTTACCTGCCTGCTTCATCAGATTCTCAGGTGATGGTAACTGGCAGGCTCTGGAATTGCCAGTCAGCAGTACAGACTTCATTTCAGCCCTGGCTCTAGACTTCTTAGCTCTGACGGAAATGTAGATCACTGAGAACACTGCAACTCCAACTGCCCTGTCCTCCGCCTTTGCTTTCTATCATTCTCCATGAAGGGTCAGCAGGAGTGGAGGCACAGGCTTGCTTGTCTCTCAGGGTTGGCGATCAACTCCCCTCACACTTTCACATCTTCACATTTCTTCTTTTGAATTCTATGCTGTTGTAGTATCTTTTCCCTCTGAATCCCACATCATTGTTCTCTATCGACCTCCTGGTCCATTGGGCAATTTCTTTGATGAATTGGACACTCTCATGAGTAGTCTCTCTGTTGAGACTTCACTCATTCTGATTGGTGATTTCAATCTTCCATCTGAGAAACTGCAGCCATCATGCCTCCTCCAACGTCTATCTTTTTTTGACCTCACCTGTAACCAGTCTGGTCCAACACACAGGGCAGGCAACACATTGGCCCTAATCTTTAGCAGACCTGTCTCTGCCTTGGATCAAATCAAATCAAAATGTATTTTTATAGCGCTCTTCACAACTGAAGTTGTCACAGAACAGCTTTACAGAAATAAAATAAATAAATAAATAAATAAATAAATAAATAAAAAGGTTAAAACAGGAACAAAGTATAAATCACAGATCCCCTTGTGAGCAAGCCAAATGGCAACAGTGGCAAGGAAAAACTCCCTCAGCTGGAGGAAGAAACCTTGGGAGGAACCAGGCTCAAAAGGGGAGGACCCATCCTCCTCTGGTCAAACTACTTATACATACTTAGGGGAAACTGGACCCCTACATCTCTGTTCTATTACTCGGGTATACTGAAGTAATGTTAGTTCTCTGGTGGACATAATATTAACAGTAGATTTCTACAGTTGGTGATGGTGGGTGAGCAGCTAGTCCGTGGCAGGGTGGGAAACTAGTCCAGGTCCAGTAGATGGAAGGAGGAAAGCCAATGTAAAGATGTTTCAGGGGAGCTTGGAGTCCTTCTCAGATGGGGCAGAAGAGCTTGAGGTTAGGACCTAATCAGTTCTGGCTGGTGGGTCATCGTTAACTCAGAAAAGATACAGAGATTAATTAGTTTGAAATTTAAAAGAATGTAGAGATCAGAGAATGTAAACATTACCAGAGTGTGGCGAGTGACTCCGGCAGATCTGACTATAACAGCGTAACTAAGGAGAGAACCAGAAGGTAACATAAACATGGGAGCATCCTGAAACATTGGCATCTAACTGCTCCACCATCACAAACCAGAGTGATCGTGAGAAGGAGTCAGACGGCAGCACCAACATCCCAGTTTACCATAAATCCCTATGTCCATGAACCCCTGGATCTGCAGCCTGTAACTAAGCTAAGACATTAATTACCAAATGCTACACTGAACAAGTAAGTTGTCAGCCTAGACTCGAAGAGTCCCGAACATTATCTGGAAGGTTATTCCAGAGCTGGGTGTCTTTGTGAGAAAAGGCTCTTCCCCCTGCTGAAGCCTTTTGAGTTCTGGGAACAAATAAGCCAGCACCCTGTGATCTGAGTGATCGTGGTGGCTCATACAGGTAAATTAAATCTTGTAAGTATTCAGGAGCAAGCCTGTGTAGGGCTTTATATGTAAGTAAAAGAGTTTTGTATTCAATACGGAATTTAACCGGAAGCCAGTGCAGTGCTGATAGTATTGGACTGATGTGGTCAAATTTTCTAGTTTTAGTTAGGACCCTGGCTGCAGCATTTTGAACTAACTGAAGTCTGTTTAGGTTCCTGTTTGAACAACCTGACAATAGTTCATTGCAGTAATTTAACTTTGAGGTAATAAAAGCATGCACCAGTTTTTCAGCAGTGTGCAAGGATAGGGCTTTTCTTAACTTGGAAATATTACGAAGATGAAGAAAAGCGGTCCTAGTATTATTACCTATGTATTGGTGAAATGATAAATCTGAATAAATTATGACACCAAGATTTTTGGCTACTGAATTAGGTATAACTGAGAAATCTGCCAGATTTAGCATCACGTCTGCTAATTTATTTCTTGCAATTTTAGGACCCAAAAGGAGGACCTCTGTTTTGTTACTATTTAGAAGGAGGAAGTTATGCAGAGATTTTATGTCTTTTATACAGTCTTCCATTTTCTTTAATCTAGTTTTATCATCAGGTTTGGCTGATATATACAATTGAGTATCATCTGTGTAACAGTGGAAGTTAATGCCATGTCTGTTAATTACTGTGCCAATGGGTAGCATGTAAAGAGTGAACAGTAGTGGTCCTAAAATAGTTACTCCCCATGACTTTTCTGACCATCACTTCATGTCCTTCATACTCTCCCTCCCTTCTTTTCCACACACTGTCTCCTCAACTTCTTCCACCACTCACTGTAATCTTCACACTCTCTCCTATCTTCTCTTACCTCCACTATTCTAACCACCCTTCCATATTTTGATTCCTTCTCCTCTCACCCACTGGACACTGCTACAAGCACTTTCCTTTCATCCATCTCCTCTTCAGTCAACCTTCTCTGTCCTCTCTCTCAAAGACCTGCAGGAACCTCGAGACCTTCCCTGTGGCTGATGGAGGTTATGCGCAACAACCAAAGAGAGTTGAGACTGGTGGAGAAAAACACAACAGGACTCAGATCTCAGTGTTTACCGGGCTCTCCTTTCCAGATTCTCAGTGCGATAACGGCTGCAAAATCATCCTTTTACAAGGAGAGACTGGAAGCATTGGCATCTGATCCACGCAAGCTCTTCTCTGTCTTCTCTTCTCTCCTAAACCCTCCTACCCCCCTGCTCCAACTACCCTTGCCCCAGAACATTTTGTCACCTTCTTTGGAGAAAAGGTTGACAAGATCTGCCAATCCTTTCCACCAACCTCTACTCCTCCCACCAGACACCCATCTCCTCCTCCTGCATCTCTTTCCTCTTTCTCTCCACTTTCCACAGCTGAGACCCTTCTTCTCATATCTAACAATCCATCCATGGACCCTATCCATTCCTCTTTATTTCAAACAATTGCTCCTGACCTTTCTTCCTTACATTACTTTTATCATAAACAGCTCATGGTCATCAGCTCATGGTCCAACTGCTTTAAAAGCTGCCAGAGTGGTCCCAATCTTGATAGCACAAACATTAGCAATTATAGACCACTATCACTACTCTCTTTCCTCTCAAAAATCCTTGATCATTCAGTCTATAATCAGTTATATTGCTTTCTCAACCAGAACCCAAACCAATCTGGCTTCAAACCGACACACTCAAGAAAGACTGCTCTTATTGCTGTCACTGAAAAACTCCATGCTGCAAGACCAGCCAAACTCTCATCTGTCGTAATTCTCCTTGACCTCTCTGCAGCCTTTGACACAGTAGACCACAAGATCCTCCTGTCAGTCCTTAGTAGCCTTGGAATCACCGGTCCTGCATTGCAACAGTTTACCTGAAAGAGCATTCTTACCATGTCACATGGCAGGGAGCCACATCAGCTCCATGCAGACTCTCCACTGGTGTTCCACAAGGCTCAGTCCTTGGTCCTCTTCTCTTTTGTCTCTACATTAATTCTCTTGGTAAAGTAATATCTTGTTATGGTTTTACTTACCACCACTATGCTGATGACACTCAACTCATCCTCTCTTTCCCACCTTCCAACACCCAGGTCTCATCCCGAATCTCAGCTTGCCTCTTTGATGTCTCATCATGGATGGCAGCTCATCACCTCAAACTCAACTCCAGCAAGACTGAACTTCTGTTCATTCCTGGAACCACTGGTCCTCATCCTGATCTCATTATTCTCCTTGAGAACTCACTGGTCATTTCATCTGCAGAAGCACAGAGCCTTGGTGTAGTTATGGATGACCAGTTATCGTTCTCACCTCATTTTGCAAACCTCACTCAGTCATGCAGATTTCCCCTTTACAACACCAGCAGAATTTGATACTTTCTGTCTAGAGAGGCCACTCAAGTGCTTGTTCAGTCTCTTGTCATTTCAAGACTAGACTACTGCAACTCCCTTCTAGCTGGAATTCCTATGCAGACTATTAGACCATTGCAACTAATCCAGAAAGCAGCAGCGCGGCTCATCTTAAATGTCCCCAAATTCTGACACATAACTCCTCTGCTGCATTCCCTTCATTGGCTTCCTGTAGCTGCCTGCATCAGATTCAAAATCTTGATGCTGGCCTACAAAGCCAAAAATGGACCAGCACCTCCATACATGACGGCAATGGTCAAAACTCAAGCTCTACCAAGAGCACTTCAAGCATCAAGAACAGCATGGCTTGACCCACCATCTCTGAAGACACAAGGAAAACATGCATCCAGACTCTTTTCTGTTCTGGCACCACAATGGTGGAATGAACTTCCCCAGTGAGTCCCTCAATGTGTTCAAATGCAGACTGAAGACCCATCTGTTTCAGGAGTATTTAACTCCATAAAGACATTTGTTTTCAACAGGATCTAAGCGTGAGGAATCTCTAGATTCTAGCCTTGTCTATTAGCTAGGGATATTTTCTGAGTGAACAGCAAAGCACTTTTGTAAGTCACTCTGGATAAGGGCATCTGCTAAATGCCATAAATGTAATGTAAATGTAAATGAGTCAGGTCCAGGTTTCTGAGTCAGGTCCAGGTTTCTGAGTCAGGTCCAGGTTTCTGAGTCAGGTCCAGGTCTCTGAGTCAGGTCCAGGTGTCTGTTTCAGGTCTAGGTGCTTGTACTGGTGGTGTTTGGTTTCATAGTGTTATCTAATGTAGTAGGATAGGATAGGATAGGATAGGATAGGATAGGATAGAACTTTATTCATCCCTTGGGAGGGTTCCCTCAGGGAAATTAAGGTTCCAGCATAAGTACAGTACAGAAAGGTAGAAAGAGATAATAACTTAGCAAAGAAACACTATATAAATATAAAGAATATATAATATAGAGAATATATTACAATATACTATATATATATATATATATATATATATATATATATATATATATATATATAGTGCATGAGAAAAAGTAGAAAAAGAGTCCAGTAGGAGGGGGTATTGCATATAGTCATGTCGGCATTAACTGTATTAGAGAAACATGGGCTATATAATAATTCAAAAGTTTATAAAATAATGTAATTAAATAATAACAGCAGACAGATCTAGTACTCATTTAGTTTTGTCTCCCAGGCCAGATATAATTACACTGGACCAGAGATTGACACCTATGGCTTAAAAAGGTGGAACATCATCTATATGCTGTGTTTGTTTACTTTTCGTACTCAGTTTTCATTGGCTGTTGACGGGACCTGTTCAGAATCAATCGTTGACGAGTATACATTACTAGATTATGCTCACGTTGGGGAAAATCAAACACATTGAAAAGCTCTTGCTGGTCTGAAGGGTGGTCAGGAGTCTGTGGCCCTCACTCACTCCTTGATTCTCACTCCATCTGTCCACAGTGACTGATGAACAAATCTGCAAAGCCCAGCACAGACTCAGACAGACTGAACATCAAAAAAGTTTGTTTTAGTTTTTGGCTTGATCCAACCTCTTCAGATATTACTGATGCCCTCTGACTACTTTTGAGATCAAAATAGAGCATGGAAGCAGTGGTGTGGTTGAATGAATCCCACTACTACTCCTAGTAGTGATACGAAGGAAACTAACAGCTCAGTAATATATGCAGGACATCCTGCAGCCACATGATTGATTCTCATGGGAGGGCTTCCAAATTGCATTTTTCATGTGTATTGCTTGCCTATATGCAGCAACCATTTCCCAGGGAATGTCTCCAACACAGAGCAACACTTCCTTGGCCTTCCCCATCACCATATTTATCCCCAGTTGAGCACTTTATGGAGCTACAGGACAAGCTGCAACAGCTGTAGGCAAATGTGCCATACAAAATATGTAAGCTGCCATGCCCAACTGTATGTCATCTTGTATTCAGCAGGGCTGAACAAAATTCAGAATTGAATTGAGAAACACCACAATCTCCAGTTCAGTGGTTGAATTTAAATTGAGATTGCAAACAGGACGCAGAATTTTAATTCAATTCAAAGTTCATGAATTTCATAATACATAATTAAGGAGTATTTAACAGTAAAGCTTTACAGTACATATAACATATGATTACTGTAACGGGGCACAACCCAGGTGGAATTTAATTTGTTAACCCACTTGGGTTGTGACTGCGGGTGTGTTTTGAAACTGGATTCAAATGCAACAAGCAGGGCTTGTGAGTGCTTATGAACTTAGGGAAACTGAGAAATGAAAGGATAAAACAGACAGATCGCTGGGGAAAGGAAGGCTCTGGAAAAAAAATGTTTAATTTGTTTATAAATAAATAAATAAACAAAGAAGACCGCCAGATGCGGGATTCGAACCCCCGGGAGCTCACGCATTGCCCGGTGAGCTATGGCGTCACCCGAGAAACCGGATGCACAGACCAGGGGAAGGGCTGTGAGCAGGAGGGAAGAACAGAAAAATACTTCTCTGTATGAAATTGAGAAGGAACCCAAACTTTAAGGGACCCTTGAGTACAGGGGAAATGGAAACAAAATAAACAACTCTTTCAAGAGAGAGAAAGGAAAACTAAAGTCTTTCTTTTCTTGTTCTTTTCTTTTTGGAAGGAGGAAAGGGAGAGACACTCTGCCTCCTTTAGTTTGTAGGAAGCAGAGGGAAAAGAAATGTTTTAAAGAGAGGAGGAAACACTTCCCACATTTGGAGAAGGGAGAGGTTGAGACGGCAAAAAATGCCGGAAATTACCGGCAGCATCTCGGAAAAAAAATCAACCCCAAGAAATTGCGACAAGCGCGAGGCACACATCGCTTAAATAGACCAACCCACACCTGGGCCCAATCAAGCTTATCAGGTCTTACCAGTCACCAAGCGCCCCCTGGCAGCTGGGCAGTGGCATTGCGGGCGGCTCCTTACAATTACAACATGAATTTCATACAGATATTATTGTATGGACTTTATGTACACAATGCTTTATTATAGTTAATAGGTCTTTTTAACCACAAATTAACATTAAAGACATACTCTATAAAACAAATTGTGGAAAATGATAGGACAGTGCTTCATTTCCCAGAATACCTTGCTTTATCCAAGGCTTCAAAATGGCTGTCCAAACAGTTGGGACATTTTGTTTGTAAATAAGATAAGGCCAGAGCTGGTTTGTACTTTTAATTTTTATAATGACTGCAATATGCAAAATGATAACACACATAAAAGGACGTCTGTGCTTGTTTATTTTGGTGAGACACAACACATGGAAACCACAGAGCAATCTGCAATTACTGCAGTGCTCCATTTTGTGGTTTCATGAAGGCACCTCTGTGAATCAATCAATACATTACACTTTGCTTACCTCTTCTCTCCAATAATCCTTGCAGTACAAATGCAATTGTAGTATAACACACAATCTTGGTAGCACTTTTATCCAAAGCATGAACAGTCTTTAGACTGGGAGAAGATTGATTGGCTTTCCTGTTTACAAAACAAACACCCTGAAATCTTGCTGGAGTCTGAATCTAGCAGTTGCAGAACCAACCAAATCAAGATGAAGACCCCTCCAACTTCTAAGTTGTCATCTGCCAATACACATCAAGTGGCTCTGACAGATAGTATTGTTACATTATTTTCAAATGGTTTCCTCCCCCTCTCTACTGTTGAAAATGTGGATTTCATTAATATCTTGCAACTGGCCAAAACCTTATTCACAATGCCTACCTGAAGAACTCTCAGAGAGAGTCTTATTCTACAATATTTGGCTTCTGTAAAAGCACATCTAGCTCATCTGATGGCAAGAACTGGCCATATTTGCCTGACCATTGATTTATGTAATAAATAATTAAGTTATTAATAAAATTAATAAAGTTCTATTCTATTATGGGCAAATTGAACAATGGGTTCCTGGTTGATTTCAATTTGAACATAATGCTGAGCTGTCAGCATTTTAAAGTGAGACACACAGCTGAACATATTTGCCAGGTCTATGATGATGTTCTGGGCAATTACAATATTCAGAACACAGTGTCATTCATTGTAACTGACAATGCATTCAGTATGATAAAGGCATTAACTAACTGTTTTCACCATGTTAACAGTGAGGATGAGGACACATGTGATCTAGAATTCAATGTATAAGAAGTGATTATGTGCTTTCCACCAGAGAGGCTATCTTGTTTTGCTTATAGTCTCCAACTGGTAATGCATGATTCTGGCTCAATAAAAGCCTCCTAATTCCAAGTTCCAAATTATGTCCTTGCTGACCTCCACTGCCCAATTCAGCTATCAGAATATGAACTAAAATCATTCAGGCCGGTTGTAAGGTGTTAGAACCCTTTGAGGAAGTTATGAGCCGCTGTTGGGCAGAGAAAGATGTCATATCAATCTGTGGTATTCCTTGTGTTAGAGGACTGAGGAAATGGAATGCTTTCAGATAGCTGCAACTTTTGATCCGGGATTTTAACAAGACTGGTAAAATGGTGAAAAACAGATCATAATTAAAAATCACCTCGCTGCAAAAGTTGAGTCTGTCAGTTCAAAAGTCAGTTAAAAGTCAAACAAACAACCTTTTCCTACAGGGAGACTCAAACAGCTGCTCTCCCAACTGACACAACCTCACATGAGTTTCCATTTTACCAGAGCTCACCATGTTTGGCTGAGGATGCCAATCTTTTATCATTCTGGAAAGAATGATAAAAGAAAACTAAAACAGTAAACTGAAACTGAAAACTGCATGTTAACATTCTCACATTCTCACTGATATGTGATAAGAATGAATTTGTCTGAATTGCAGTGAATTCAATTCCACTTCCTGTAATTCAAGTTCAGTCACTGAATTGAATTCAATGATGAAATTATGAATTTTGCACTGCCCTGGTATCCATCGCCAAAGACAGCCCAACAGGATACTAGTGCCTTGCTTCAATTAAACGTATGCTTTTGCGCTGCTATTATAATCACTTAAATATGTCATTGTTACATTAACACAAGTTTAATTCCAACAACTACTTGACTTTTATTACTGAGAGCATTATGATGTAGTATTAGTATTTATTAATACTTGTTCAGAATATACTATGAATTATTGTGTACTAATGATAACAAATGGTAACAGGTACTACCTTTAAAGTAACCACTAGGAAATATTTTATATCTACTATTAATTAGTAGATACTGTTCACGTAGTATATACCATGAATGATTCAGTGGCTGTTATGGATTATTTAGTATCTCTGATTACGTATTCATTATCTACTATGATTTTTGCAGTACTATGAATCTAATGTGAAGGGCACTTATGTATGTGTGTTATCATGACCCTCATAGAATTTAAGGTGGTAAAAAGCCACAGTACTGAAAAATTTCTGAGCTAAGGTGAGATGCACTAATTTGTCAACTCAACTCTCAACTCACCATCCAGATGAAGATGAAGGCATACATGGTTGTCCAGTCCACATGGGTTAGCATCATATGAACCAATCCATTTCAGACGTTATAAAGAAATAAACATAAATAAACTGGTGAGTATTTGGCATAGAAATCAACTCAGAATTGAAAAATTCTGAGCTCACTACACAAAACAACACAATTATTTTACACAACACATTATTTTACAACAATTTAGAAGTCCTGAAGTGCCTCTTGGACCCCATTGTACATGTTAGTGTATTTGCTGCTTTTAGGAGCATTCAAAAATTAAATAACTTTTCTGAGCGCAGGATAATTATTCTGTAATTAATCAGTAGTTATCTGCATGGAACGTGTAACAACAAATAAACCAAAAAAAGTAAAAAGGAAACAAGACCTACCTCACCTTAGTGACCACAAATGACCTCTTCCATGCAGCCAGTCTGCAAATGGAAACTTCAAACACCCAGATGCTGATTAGCGATATCTGTTCCTATTAGCAGTGTTGGGATTCATAACCTGGGCTAACATTCACTTCTTCAACCCCTGTAGTTTGCTGCGTAGTTGCACGATCGCCCAGATTTAGGAAAAAAAGGATTATGACTGAAAGGACTTATCCCAATCCACCATCTGGCCCCCAGAAATCAAACAAAATGCATGAGATAAGGACATGAAGAAAAGCTCAAAGGGCCTGCTGTTCCCTGCTAGCTTCAACTAACTCACAGTCTGTTACACAACATCACCTGTTGTGCCTTCAGGATGGAGTTAAACAGGGCTAAATCTCTACTGTTAAATATAGCAACTATGGCTATTGGCCAAGGTCAAAGATTAAAGAGGAATAATCTTTTAAATCCTAAGGTCCTGTATGTAGACAGACACTTAAATTCATTTTAATATAATTTTTTCATACAGATACTGAATAATTCATAAGAGATACTGAATAATTCATAAGAGATACTGAATAAATAATAGGATATATGGAATAATTCATAGGATATACTGAATACTAGATACTGAATAAATCGTAGGAGACAGTGAATAATTCACAGGAGACACTGAATAATTCATAGGACATACTGAATAATTTTAATTTTTATCATGAATTTCAACATAGGAAAGGTCCAAATGTTTTGACTAATAAATTTGCACTTTTCCCAACATTAAAGTTTTCATCTTTATGTGGTTTAAGTGTATGTGGGATTTGAGGTCAGTATTAGGGAACATGTTACGCCACTTTATTGGAAATGCCTGCACTTCCACTCACTGGCCACTTTATTAGCAACTTGTGCTCATCTAACATCAACAGCATGCACTGTAGATGACAAATGCCTGTTGTGTATTGTGTGATGCCAGTTTGGGGAGAGTTTGACAGGTTAATTAAATGGATTTCTGAGGAATTTGAAAAAGCAGTAGGTGTGATTCCTGCAAATTAAAAACAAGCACTTAACTCAGATCTGATCCTGAGCCCTTTGTTAAAATACATATAAAAAGATAAAAGTTGCCTGCACCCCAGAAGCAGATCTTGTCAGCTTCCCACGTTTTCCATCACTCATGTTACAGTGGTGTCATTGTTTAAATATTTGCTTAACATAGAAAGAAAAGGCAGAAACACAGCCATATAATTACCTAACACTAGCATCTAAAGCAGTTCTACTGTTTTCCTTGTCAGTTTATCTGTAATTCTAGCTAAAAGTTTAATGTGTATAAAGGTGTTTGAGACATTTTAAAGCCGCAGTCCAGCACAACATACATGATATTTGTTAAAATAGCAGTAGCATCTAGGACAATTTATCTTGAAGTAATAATTTGTTTTTTAATTATTTTCATTTTATGCATGCTATTCATATCATATAATAAGCCTGCATTCCATAAAGTAGCTACCATGCATATTACATAGTCCAGGCTTTATATATATATAGCTTCTGTTTTATTTAAAATTATTGTTAATACTGTTTTAGCATTTGAGATAGCTATTATGCATATTAACAGAGTCAGAGGGTGTCAGGAGGAACCACATAACTGGGTCTATTAGAGACTACTGAACAGCTCCACTGAGGTGACTGAAGAAGTGTGTGCACATAAGGTTCCGTTCCTTTACATTACCATCGTGGCTCTAGTCCAGAGCTGTAGAAGCAAAGATTTCTCAGTTGCTCGACTGCATTGGGTCAGTTAGGGCTTGGTGGATAATGTAAATGGATTTCCTTTAAAACTACCACTTTGAAACTCTTTAACTCTTACCTGTAATTGTGAGAGCTGCTGCACCTGTTCTCCACTTCAGCTGTTCACCTGGTTCCTGCTTGTCCACCTGCAACCCAATCAGCAGGTGTTGCGTTACACACCACAAAAGCCGTGAAGGAAAGAGCGGCCTTGGACACCCAAGCCTGACTCTATCCCGCTCAGTAAATAAAACCAGCCTTTATCCACACAGCAGCCTGATTAAGAATGCTCCAGTTTCCTCCCAACACAATGAAATACACTCTCATTATGCAATATTGGATGCTTTAAACAGACAGGTTTGTGTGTTTATAAATACCTGGCAAACCAAGCATATATATACAGTGCATGCAAATGTTTGGGCACACCTGGTCAAAATATACAGTGGTTCTTGACAGTTTGTGTACCCTTAGGATTAGTTAGTTGTGGATGCTCATCAGCCTGGAAAAAAATACAAAACTATATATAAAGAGTTTGGACTCCACCAATCCACAATCAGATAGATTATGTATAAATGTAGGAAATTCAAGACCAGTATTATTCTCCTCAAGAATGGTAAAACAACAAAGATCATTCCAAAACCAATGTGTACACTAGACCTTGAGGTCACACAGGAACTAAAGGTAACTTGTAAGCAAATAAAGGCCTTTCTCAAATTGGCTAATGTTAATGTTCATGAGTCCACAATCAGATCAACAATCGCTGGGTTGCAAGGAAAAAGTAGTTTTTCTCCATAAAGAACATTGCTGCCCATCTGTAGTTATAGACCATAAGAACAAAATGTCTTTTGTAACTGCTTTGTGGATAGGTAAGACCAATTTTTCCTTTTGGTTTAAATGAGAACCATTATGTTTGAAGAAAGGAAAACTCTACATTCCCAACCTGCTGTGTTTTTGGGGCGGGGACTCTTAACAGATAAAAGTCTTGGAACTGGGTCAAAGTTTGCTCAAATCTCCTAGCCTTCCCATACCTTTGCAAGGTACCCTTTTCACTCTAAAAATGTACAATACTAAAACAGCAGTATTTTAATGAATTAATAGTATTGCTTAAAATGCTAAAAAGTGTTCCTCTGTAACTTGTTTTGCCTTTTGGAGATAATTACTTAACTGTTGACATTAACAATAATTTTGACCAGTTTTGATCTTCTACACTGTAATAAAAAAGACTACATGAGTTACACTAGCCAGATAACTGCTATTAATTAATTAAATTATAAACACAGGAAACAGCTACCAGTGAACACTTTGGAGCTTTGTGGGTATCAGTTGGTTTAATTTCAGAATTGGTCGTGTCTGCTGATTGTTGGAACAAAGCTTTGAATACTAGTTTTTCCTTACTGTACATGTGAACATAACATGGCTATTAAAAGTTAACTGAGCTCTGAGACCTTGTTACATGTTATCTAAGAGCTGGAATCACATTTTCATCCTAAAATTGTACAAATAAAAATAATACACACATGTACAACCAAATCAACCACAAACATATACATTGTTATTTAATCTTTATCATTATTTGTAAATACATTTCCCCCTCAAGTGTGTTACAATAAGCATTTTTGTGCAAAGCTTTTTGTGTAAAGTCCATTCCTACAATAAAGGGCTTCTCCTGCTCTTCAATTTTCTAATATACAAACTGAAACATTTTTGTACATTCTGATTCTGGTTTTAATCTTCTGCATATACACACCTGTGTGTACTGTGTAATCTAAAGTATAGTTCATGTGCATTTACTTCATTTGCCATTTAAAAAACTAAAATGTTAATTGTGTCATGTTTAATTGTTCACATATTGAATTCAATAAAAATATCCTGATTTTATCCTTTATAAGACTATAAAGAATCAAGATGTCTTGATGTCTGATGTCTGAAACCAAAACTCTCCTTTTATTTGGTACAATACTCATGATTATCTCATAAACAGTACTATTAAATACATTGGGACATGGGATTGTTCTGTTTGTATAGAGATGAGTCATAAGTGAGAGTGCTTTACGGTGTGACCCTCCCAGCGTTCCGTACTAGTTTACCAGGAGCAGCGACACCACGCGGCGAGAAAGACAGGCTACGTATTAGAGAGTGTGTATTACTCTGAATATTAACAATCTGATATTTACACACACACACACACGTTCATGAGAAGCTTCACTCATTCCGGAACTAACTTTGAGTTACGAAGGTCATCTACAAAACTTCTGCAGAAGTACTGTAGTGGCAGCGAACCTCTGTGTAGAAAATACATGCAGCGACTGTAACAGTTACTGATCGTTTAAATGTTCCTAACCCTTCTGCAGAGATAATTCAGACATTGGTCCTCCAGGCAGGGTATTCCTGAGGTTTCTGCACTTTTAGCCAGTACAGTTACTGACACCTCAAATGAAGGGTTTTGTCGTTTGTGTACTGACTAAAAATACTCCAACCATTAGTTATTAGCCTTAAGTACTGAATGCCCAGTCAAGGGATCCAAATACTGACTTTGCAGTTGTTAACTCACTAAATGAATTAACTAAAGGTGGCCCTTGATTGGTGTTTTGGTGTGTATTTGTGTATGTGGTTGAAAGTGTCCCTCTGCTATAGACTTTCAATAGTCTTGCAATTCTCGACTAGGAGACCAGTGCCCAGTACACTGCATTTGTTCTGCCAAAGCCCCAGTTTGACATGTTAAGAAGATCTGTATTATATATTAGAACACTGAACACAAATTTATCAAGAGCGTTTTGTGCTAGCACCCATTCAGAAGTGGTAATTCTAAAGTTCCAGGCTGTCAGAGTGACCCCTTGGCTTCTACGTTTCCATCAACTCTCCTTCATACCTCACAGAAAGGTAGAATATCTCATTTCCATGGAGCCTGTTCCAGAGAAGACAGAGGCCAATCATCAGCCAGAACCAGACAGAACAGATGCTACTTCTGGTGAGATAATACAGATTTTCACAGTGGCCTGTTCTTACAGCCACTTAAAATGCACATATGAACATATTACTAAAGCTGACAGAAAGTGTATTCACAATAATTCATAGGAGACTGAATGATTCATGAATGATACAGAATAATTTATCATAGATACTGACTACTTCATAGCAGGCATAGTCAGTCAGAAGATCATTTCAATGTCTCTGGTCTGCAGAAAGTAAGAAAGTGAAGAAGGTGAAAAGGGTGAAGAACTTTAAAAAAGCACGTGAGCGAAAGTGGAAAGAGAAAGAGTCCAAACTGTCACAGAACCTGCTGGCTGAACTACCCTTCACCACCACTGAGATATGGAATGAGCTTGGCTGTAAGTAACTCAGACTGGTAATTTTACATTTTAATTTTAATTCTTGGTTTCTCATGCAATCATATCTAACCAGCATGCTCTGTGCAGCATTCTTTTGTTTGTTTTCTCATTACATATTTTTTTTACTAACAACCTCCCTTATTTCCTTAACTTTCACATTTGGTAACTAAACAAATACACTTTTTGTAAAGTAACCACATTATTTTCATAGTAAAATGCAGTACTTGATGTGAATCCTTTATTAAAATAGACTTTTAGGTCCAGATTAGATTATTTAATTACACTATGTGACAAAAAATAATGCACCTTGATGGAATATCTGCATAAATCAGCATGCATTTCTCTTATAGGTAGAAAAGTAAATGATTATAAATGGAATTAAAATTCCAATCTGGTTTCAGGCCTCATCATACATGGCTGTATATATCAGCCAAAACTGATTATAAAACTAGATTAAAGAAAATGGAAGACTGTATAAAAGACTTTTCTAAATAGTAACAAAACAGAGGTCCTCCTTTTGGGTCCTAAAATTGCAAGAAAAAAATATCAGACATGATTCTAAATCTGTCTGATTTCTCAGTTTTACCTAGTTCAGTAGCAAAAAATCTTGCATCATAATTGTAATATTTCCAAGTTAAGAAATGCCCTATCCTTACATGATGCAGAAAAATTAGTGCATGCTTTTATTACCTCAAGGTTAGATTACTGCAATGCACTATTGTCAGGTTGTTCAGGAACCTAAACAGACTTCAGTTAATTCAAAATGCTGCAGCCAGGGTCCTAACTGTGTATAAGTAGTTTGAGGATGGGCCCTCCCCTTTGTGAGCCTGGTTCCTCCCAAGGTTTCTTCCTCCAGCTCTGAGGGAGTTTTTCCTTGCCACTGTCACCCTTTGGCTTGCTCACATTGGGGGTGTATCTCTTAACCTTTGTTAATTTTTTGTTAACGTTTTTATTTTTTTATTTCTGTGAAGCTGCTCTGTGACAACTTCATTTGTGAAGAGCGCTATACAAATAAATTTTGATTTGATTTAATTTTGATTATAAGTGTGGTCTGACACTTGGTCTTTGCACAGGAGGCCATAAACTTGCTCCCACTGCTGCTCTAAAAACAGACTCTCAGAGGCTATTTGTATCTCTTCTGAGAGATTGTTGAATGCTAGTCTTGCGTCTACTATGTACTCTAAGACCTTTTTCCCAGTTTACAGACTCATTGGACTGAGAGAACAGGATGGTTGTTTGTTGTGTACAACAAGAAATCTGGACTACTACGGATCAGATTGCATCCTATTTAGGTTATGGTTATGGTTTGCTTATGGGATGGGGGCCTTGTGGTTTTGTTGTGGACCAACACACTGCCTCAACTGCTGATGTGATGATCTGGGGAGCCACTGAATATGAGAGTTGATTACCCCATTAATATGAGGGACACAACAGCTCAGCTGTATGTGAAGGACATTCTGCAGTCGCATGTTGCCTTTTATGGTGGGGCTTCCTTACTTGAATATGAAGGTCTGGTGAAGCGGACATTCTGGGTAGCTTTAGGCCTTTTTAGATATCTAATCAGCTAGCTTACACGCACCAAATGCATCCACTTCACCTGAACTTCATTACAACTTAAACTACAGATGCAGGTCCTCTTTGGAAGGCAGATGATATGTTAAATGGTGCCCCACAACACTCTTTCTTGTGTTCCGTTTGCAACATGGTTGTTCAATTGAATTTCCCATTTTTTCTATTACTGATAACCTCTAACTGAGCATATTATACTGCTCATTCTGTATGTTACTCTTTTGGTTCTCATCTAGTTCAATGGTTTTATTGTCACATTGGACATTCTCACACAAAGGCAGAAGAAACAAACTCTTGAAAGTGGTTATGGTGGAATAAGTTGAGGACAGTGGTGTATAAATTCAGAATATTTTTCAATTCAACAAAAATAATGAAAAAGTGTGCCTTACATTATGTTAATGTTTCCAAATGCACTGCATTTAAAGTATTGAGTGCATAAAACAAAGGCTTTATAGTCCTCAATTTAGTAGCCTATGTCTAACACACTGGCAATAAGGTAACAGGGTCATCACAATACAGCAATACAAATATTAGTATTTTGTCATGTCTGTAATACCCTCCTATACAGACATAACTACACCTAACTGCTAAGGTTAATGTTGACATACCTAATCTTATGTGCCATTAATTGGGTTCCCACCCATTATTCATTATTTATCTGATAATGTATGGCTATAAAACTGTAACCGTGCATTTAAATGACTTTTTTGTTTTGCCTGCATATTTTACTCTTATTATTAAAGCAATAAGTCATATAAGAGGACATAAGGAGTAAACATAGTAACATAGTTTGACACAAAGTAAAACCCACTTAACCTAAATAAACTCACTGTACCACATGGCTTTCGATGGACATAAAAATGGATGAGATGTGCAAACCTTTAACAAATGTAATTTATTATTGATAAACTATTGAAGTGATTTACATTTTCTTATATACCAATTAAATAAAATAAAAGTAATGATATGGAAATAAGTTGTTTTTTTGGGTTTCCATGTACATTTAACTTCCCTCATTAATTTTCACTAGTGCCTGTACATGATTCAAGTGCAAAAAAATCAAGGTCCTATTTTGTGTAAATGCATGCAAATGCACAACAGTCCATTCATAGCACATTGGCCTTTGGCTAAATTAGCATTTTGCTATTGATATCATACATATGACTATATGGACTATTTTATCCAATCAGATCCCATAACTGATTGATCATTTTATTGTAGCTTTTTAAAACTGCCTACAGATCAGTACATAATGACCCACTGATGCACTTGTTACCCCTCTAGTGTACAAAGGCAAAAACAAAGAAGCAAGTACCTTTCTAACTCCAGGATGATTTCATCAAGATGCTGTAGCCCCTGCTCCTCTCCCAGGTGAGAGGTTTATTTTGTGTAGCGCTGTGAGCAACGTACAGAAGGAAACGTTGGAGTAGTGGATCCCTCAGCCTTCACTAATTGAGCTTGTGGTTGCCAAGTCATACTAGCCTCGTCCTAGCACTGCAGCTGGACGCTGTATTCAGAAGTGGCCAGCTGGCCTGTGTGTGAAGAATGCGCCCTGTTGTCACTTTGCTTACAGTCATTTTATACATAATGTCTACTGAGACTGTGTGTTTTATGTGTGTTTTTCAGTCACTGGTGGTAGCTCAAGCTCTAAGCAAAAGAGAAAAAGAGCAAAGGGACAAGTAGAGAGTGAGGAGAATGGTGAGAAGAAGAAGAAAGGCTGTCCTCGGCCCAACTACTTTGTGTCAATACCGATCACCAACAAAAAGGTGCATCTTATATTATTATTTGTAGTATTAGTAGTGGTATAACCGGAATATTTATTATTATTATTATTATTATTATTATTATTATTATTATTATTATTATTATTATTGTTATTATTAATAATAATAATAGTAATAATATAAATAATAAATATTATAAATATAAATATTATAAATATTATTAATAAATAATATAATGACAACAAATAATTAAATACAGCCTATTGCATAATTGTCATTAGGTTACGATTTTTACAGTGTAAATGCAAACAAAATTATTCAAGAATACATCTTATTTATAAACTAATTACATTGCTATTAGTAATTTAAGCTTTAATTTTTAGGAAGTTTATAAGCTTTGTCAAAATGTTTGTGGACACACTTTCTTATGAATGCATTCAGCTACTTGCACCCACTGCTGACACAGCTTCTATGTTCCCTCTAAAGAAGTACCGCCAATAGAATAGGACTCTGGAGCAGATAAACATTAACCTATTGGCTCCATGCCTAATGAATGAATGAATGAATGATTTTTTTTTACTGTGTTTTCTGAAGTGCTCTATCCAGTACTACTGTGGATGACACACACAGGTTAGAAATACTCTTGTATAAAAGAGGCTACACTGGTAATAGTCTATCACAGTTGTATTCCAGACTGCTATGGTTAAACTTTTTTCATGATTCACTTGTTTGCTGAACCTGGGGGGATAGGGGATGGGGAAGTTTATATTTACATTTATGGCATTTAGCAGACGCTCTTATCCAGCGAGACTTACAAAAGTACTTTGCTGTTCACTCAGGTATCTTTGGATAGTAGAAGAGGTTAGAATCCAGAGATTCTAGTCTCTTGGAGATGTTGGTCTGCTCTTAAGTGTATGGAGAGACACACTTGTTTCCTAGACAATAAATGATGCTGTCTGCTCAGGCAGAGAGTATGTCCAGTAAGTCGATATCATAATTATCATGATAGGCCTAGGTAGCACCATGTTAATTAGTGTCCAGAAGTCTCATGGTGTGAAACTAAAGCAAATTTCAAACACCTAACATCATAGCTGTTGCACTATATTTTAGATAAAAGAGAAAATTGTTTTAATTGTTAATTGATAGTTTAGTGTTTCTTTAATTGTATTTATGTGTGTGTGTGCCTGTGTTTGCATATTAGATAAAAGAAGCAGTAGAAGAGGTTCAGGCGGAGGTGCTACAGAAGGATCCTCGGCTCTCTAGAGCTTTAATACCTGTGGGCACTCTCCACATCACACTGCTTGTCACACACCTGGCCACACAAGAAGAGATATACACGTATGTATTAACCCCTCCCCACCATACACACACACAAACACACACACACACACACACACACAATTGTCATACACTTCTCACAAAAGTTAGGGATATTTGGCTTTCGGGTGAAATTTATTAGATCAGTTTCCCCAGGCTAATCTAATTTGTGTCTGTATGCCATAGGCTGATTTTCTCTACCTCATTGTCCACCACATGAGTTTCAGAACTGTTGCCATATCTAGTAACATTGTTCTGTGGAGTGATGGTGTTTGTGCAAAACTCATGCTGTTTTGGGAAGATAATGCTGAATGTTTGAATGCTTCTCAACCAGTGAGCTTGCATAGCCAGAACTAACTGTTGTATAATATGGTTTATGCTTGCATTAGTATCTATATTGATGTGTTTAGACAGGGTGAATATATGCAGTTATATAACAGGATGGAAGTAATCTTCTGTTTACATTGGGGTTTTGATTGGAGTGACCAGCCAAAAAGTGTTTTTTGATGTGTGTGTTAAAAGTGTGAGTGTATTAATGAGGTGTATTGTACAGGGTGTCAATGTGTGCTTTGCGTCATTGCAGAATTCACATGATTAACAGCCAGGTTTGTGTTTGTGTGCACATATGTTTTGCTGTGGTGACTAGGGTTTGAAACTGTGTTTGTGTGCAATTCCACACATGCGTCAGTGCACTTCCTAAGGGATTAATAGTTAGGTGTGTGTGTGCGTGCGTTTGTGTGCGTGCACACGTGTATGTGTTCCTGTGTGTCTATCAATCAGTGCTGCTGTAGCACTAGAGGAGATGCAGCCCACACTGATGTCCCTGGTGGGTGGGCGGAACCTTGTGCTGCCCTTCCGTGGTATTGGTCACTTTAAACAGGAAGTTGCATTTGTTCAGATTGAAGAGGGACCACATCTTACCATCCTGACTGACATTGCAGGTAACTTTAACAGTCTCTCACTCCATTCTTTACCTTTATCATTCTCCCACTCCATTATTTGCATTTATTAGTTACTCATTTCTTTCCTTTTATCACTCCATTCTTTACCATTATCTCTCTCACTTCATTCTTTATTTACTATCACTCTCTCACTGTTTTACTCTTTCATTCCATTTTTACGTTATCCCTCCTTCACTACAAAAATGCTCTCATCCCATTTTATGTATTGAACACCCTTTCAATCACAGTGTCACCCCATAATACATTTTTTGTAGCTTTAACTCTATAATGCTCATTACATAAGTGTTTAACATCATTTTTTACCTGTCATCACCAACAGAGGCTTTTGTTGTTTTCCCTGTGTCATTTCCCATTATTACACATTGCTTGTTTTGTGGATATGTATGTATATGTAGGTATGTAATACCTTTTCACTCCTTTTATTTCCTTTTTCACTCTCTTGCTATAAAATACTCTCATTTGCTCATTTATCTCTGACTTTGCCCTTTACATTTATCACTCTCTTACTCCATCTTACTTAATGCTCCCTCATTTCCATTTTTACCTTTAACACACTCACTCCTTAATAGTCTCTCATTATTTTTTATCATTATCACTCTCAGTTCATCATCTATCCTTATTACATATAACTACATAATATGTCTATTACATTTTGTCTTCATTATTTACTTTGATCTTTTTACTCACTCACTCCACTCAAAGAAGTTTATTAGAAATTACTAAATAACTCCCAAGTGATTTATGTATGTAGCAACATCCAAATTCTTGGGTTATACACTTCCATTTTTTGTTGGCTATATTAGTCTTAATTATATTAGTGGTAGTGCTAAAGCCAAAGAAGCCAAACTGTCACTGTCTTGGATGATGGACTACATTTAAATAAGGGTGTTCTAGATTATTGCAAGTCCTATTCTTGGCCAGGACACTGATGACCATTTCAGGTTCAATTGTTGTGGGTACATTTATTCTTTGGCAAATTTATGACTACTGCTTTGAGTCATAGCACTATAGCATAGAATGTGCCAAAACAATGAATGTGCTAAACCAGCTTACACACATGTTGGACAGCTGGTTCTCGGGTGCAAACTGCATAACATATAATCAGGGAAAAGGTATCAAAAGATGACTGGATCCTTATTCTAATTTTAGACCAGACCATTTTCCTCTGTATTCATTATCGGTCCATCCCACCCACCCTCCTATTGATTTTTTTCTTGTCTTACATTAAAAGTGGAGGTGAGGTTTTAGGTCTCTCTATTCTGATCTGTAAATAGCCTTACCTAGATATCTGTCTCTCTTTCTTTCTGTTGCCTTCTCTACATTCTCTCTTCTCCTCGGTGTGTAATCTCTGTGTTTTTTCTCTCTTGGCCATTCCTACTGTTTCTTCTTACTGTTGTTCTCTCTCTTGCTCTCCCCTCAGACTCTGTGAGAAAGGTGTTTGAGGAGAAAGGGGTTTTGTCTGGAGATCAGAAAGACTTCAAACCACATCTGACCTTAATCAAGCTTTCGCGAGCACCTAAACTGCGGCAGCAGGTAAGATTTGATGTGTTTATTTTCAGATTTACAGTTACTGCTCTGTAAAAGTCCAGATTGTGAATTGTCAATCCATCCCACATCAGTGTGTGCTGATAGAAGAGGTAGGGCTGGGTAATATGACCTCAAATCAATATTAGGATAAATTGAATTTTACCTCGTAACGATTAACAAAAAAATAATTTTAATGAATGGCAGGATTTTTCTTTGATGCAAACTGCTCATGTTGCTCAGTTAGGTTAGTGTATTTTCCTCCATGTTGCTTCCATGTTGCAGACTAGATGGGTTGGAGTCATGTGACTATACATGGTCTAGTATGTTTTAAGGGGACACTATATGAATTCACACAGTGAAGAATGTTTTATCAGTAGGGATCAACAGTATGACTAAACATTCATGTCAAAATATTTTTTAAGGTTCTTAAAAATCTTAAAATACAGTACCATAGTATATTGTTTATTGATTTATTATTATTTCGCATAAGTGTGACTTTGTTTATGGTTTATTCTGTTTTCAACAGTACAAATTTAATAAAAAGCTTTAATTTCACCATGTATGAAGGCTATTGCATTGCCCTGCAAAATGACAGTATATGAAGGGATATGTGACTGAAACAGCTGCATAATGGAAACTACAACAAAAAGCCTGTCTTTTATAGGTTAACAGTGACTTCTATCAGTGACAGGGTGTGAGGGACAGCGATGTTTTTTAATCTTCAGTTCTCTGACAGTAATGAGCATGATGAATTTGAACCAGACATATGTGCTCCTTATGTGTGCTAGCAAAACATTCATATTTCAAGATGCATGCATCGTTGAATTGTGTTTATCGTATACGCTAATTAACAGTAGAAATACAGACATGGGCAATATTACATCAGTAAGAGTTTCTGAAGTCAGCTTTTCAGCTTTTTTTGGTGAATTGTCCAGCCCAAAGTAGAGTGTGTAATTACTTTTAATTATTAATGTAGTTTTGCTACAGATATTAAGTAAGGAAATACATTTAGTTGAAGCACTTTATTCCTGTTTTTGGAATCACTTCATGTAAGAGACAGAGTAGAAGAGATTTGGGTAATTCAGAGTAAATGTAAGTTGTACAGTTCCAACTGCCAACACATAACTCACTCAGCATTTAGCACAGCTTTGTTTTCTTCCTTTGTATTTTCCCCCACAAAACTAAATTTTACATTTCAACCACTCTGGCCTGTATATACACTCACTGAGCACTTTTTTAGGGGCTGATAGTAATAGTTGGTAAGGTCTATGTTTGTTCTCAAACGGCCTCAGTTCTTTGTGCTACAAAATGGGTAACAAAACAATACATTTTTAATAGCTTTTTTCTAATATGTCTGTGTAAGGTACATCCTAAACCCAGCATTTCTTACATACCATAATACCATTATACAACAAATACCACAGAAATTCAGAGCTGTGTAGATTCAACTTTGGTGGCCAAAAGCTTAGCACTCTTGCTAAAAAGAACACACTAGCTGATTGAAGGATCACTACTATTCAAAACCTCATGAATAAGGAGGGATTAAAACACTGTTAAAAGGAATACATGCTGTAAACTAACTTGCAACTTAATCAGGAGATTAGTCAGCCAGCTGTTTTGTTAGAGACAGCTTGTCACAAACACACACAAACTGTTACTAGACTGAAACAATGAAATTAAAACTGTGCAAGTAGCTAGGGCTCATTTATTAAACTTACAGAACATGAAATATAACAGCCAGTCATTGGACCCATTTTATAATATTAATGCTTACTTGATTAAGCCTTCATGACTTAATTTTTTGTATCATATTTTTAAATCAAGCACTTCATTAAACGCATTGTCATTTCTATGAAACTAGTTTAAGAAAGTTTGACATGCATCATCCTACCTGTTAGGAGATAGCAAATTGTGGCTATGAAGACATGTAGATGTTCAGGAACAATACTCATATTACAGTGAGATGTGGCATTTGAGCAGCAATTGGTTTGTTTTGTAGAGTCTGAGTCTTGTAGAGACTGTAGCCTCAGCTTTCTTTTCTTGGCTGAAGATGAACCTGTCTTGTACCATTGTTGCCCATCCACCTTAAGGTTTTTCCACAAATGTACAGTAGCCTTTTTGTCAGCTCAATTCAATTTACTCATTTTCTATTCTCTCATCAACAAGGCATTTCTGTCTACAGACCTGTTGCGCACTGTATGTTATTCTGTATTGCACCATTCTGTGTAACTACTAGACTAGTGTGCTGGAAATCCCAGATCAGCAGTTTTAGAAATGTCTATAACTTGTTGGAGCATGTGAAACCATGATTGATCAAAATATCCCAAAAACCTGGAACTGCAAGCTGCCAAGCATGAATTCTTCAAATTGTGTTCTTCTGACCAATCAATAACTGGACTGAACAGCACATTCTGGCCACTGATTTTTATGATTATTTGAATTTATTCTATTCTCTTTATTATATATAAAATTTTACAGGAAAACACACTTTGTTTTCCTCTTATTTGCATGTGTATGTCTTTTTGTTTTAGGACATGTACACTCGTGTTTTGACCCAGCTGAATGTTTAATGTGTGTGTATCTTCACGTTCAGGATGTAAGGGACACTCCTCTCCTTCTTGCCAAGGTTATCAGCCTCAACAGATGGCTCCCACCCCTACTGTACAATATGTTCCCAGGGTGTGGGTGCATGTTATCTAAGGGAGCTCATCTTATTTCAGTGTTTATTTGTGTTTTGCAGGGAATTAAGAAGCTAGACCCTGCTCTGTATGCTAAATTTGACCATCGGGTGTTTGGTGAGGAGACAGTGTGTACCCTGGACTTGTGCTCAATGTTGAAGAAAAAGTCACAGGATGGATATTACCATTGTGAGAAAACTGTCACGTTCAGTGAGTAAAAACCACTTTGCTTTGTACCACATTTTACATTTATATGGATAGAAGTGACTCCCATGTTTGAGGATAAAAGTGTGTTAAATAGGCATCTGTTAGGGGTGTTAAAATGCATCACAGTGTATTCACCTGAAGGTGGCAAATCAGCCACATTTGGATTGGAATGGTAAAATCAGTTCAGTCACTATATTCCAAAATACTGTTCTCATTTGTAACCAAAATTGAAGTCGAGGTCAAAGTTTGTTTGTTTAGGGTTTTTTTTTTTTTTTTTTTTTTTTTTGGGGGGGGGCGGGGGGGGTGGGGGGTTTGTAGCTATGATAAAATGAATGCCAAAAATTCAAAATATTTCTAAAATATTATTTAAATAATATTAGAAGTAATATATTTTTAGTTATGAAGCAGAACAATGCTACTTTATAATTTATTTACTTTATTTACATGCATTTTATATATAATTTAATAAATTATTTTATTTCAACATTGAAATCACCTGTCTGTTCACAAGATTCTTGAATAATTAGGTTGATCATATTTAAATATGTATTTTGGAATATATACCAGTTACAATTATTATCAGCAGTGATTCTACATTTTTGCTCTCTAAGTGTAGTGGTTCAGTTTTGCAGTTCTTTTTCTGTGTAGGTTTCTAAAGACTGAAAATGTGCTCACTAAACTACAGATTTTATTTAATGGGTGACTGTTGGTTTGATGTGGAAGTGTGTCCTCTTTCATTGTAAGCTACAGATCCTTGTAAGGATGCATAGTCTGATTAATAAGATTTTACATGTTATTTAATAGTCAGTTATAATTCCCAGCCATTAGTGAGGACTCTCCTATCAAACAATGCATGTGCTTCCTTCAAGAATTTTCAAACTGCTGCTAAAGCAACAGCACTGGAGCTCAATGGGCTGGGAGAAGAACATTTACCACTAATTCTTTTTCACCAAATAAAAGACGCCAGCACTGGTAGGCATCACATTCAGTAAGTTAGTTTTGCTGTCTCTAATGCATATATGTGCATGGATGTGGCTTTTCCAGGGAGCAAACCTGTGACCTGAACAGAGCAAACTGCTGCACCACCTCATTATAATTTTTGAAAGTCAGTGAATCTGCAAAGCCTTCTCAGGAATACTCTAGAAAAGCACTGGTATACATCAAGCTCAAGCTTCTTTGGCATTTTGCTCATACAGACGTAATGGAATAATATATAATTTAGTGAATTTGCCATGTTTACATTAGCTGACATTACAAACACCTTTCTTTTCAACCTAAAAGCTATGAGGAGAATAGGCTGGTAACATTAACTATGTTGAAAAGCAGGTATCCACTATATCAGAGGTTCTTAACCTTTTTCACTGTGCGACCCCTTTTAGGCTCCAGTAAATTTCGCGACCCCCCCTGCCCCCAGGAAAAAACTGTATCAACAACTTGTAAAATAAATCATCATATTTTCTCACTTTCTTTGTTTTTTTCTGTTCTGATGTTCCTCTAGTGCAGGGGTCGGCAACCTTTAACACCCAAAGGGCCTAAAAATTTCTTTGAGCTGGTTAATGGAACTTCTGCTCCTGAACCGCTGCGCAGTGTCTGCAGATCAGGGCTGTATGAAGTCACTTTCACCTTTGCAGGACTGTACCCTGTTTCTGTGTCTGTGAGCAGTGTGATTCAGTGAAAAAAAAAAAACTTTCTAAAAATGCTCCATTTTAAGCAACAGTGGCTGTGCCAAGCAATGTCCTTCATGCGAGACACTCCATCAAGACTGAGAATGATACAGTGCGAAAAAGTTAAGCGCCTAAATCTGATTCATCACACATTTAGCTGACAACATCATTTACAACATCTTAATTAGTGTCACATTCGCGACCCCCAGGTTAAGAACCCCTGGTGTAGAGCCAACCCTGTTCCTGAATGCACACCTGCTCTGCATGTTTTAGAGCTTACCCTGCTCCCCACACACCTGATTCAACTCATCAGCTCGTTAACAAGCCCTTCAGAGTTGCAAGCAGTGTGTTAAAGCTAAAATGTGTAGGGCAGGTGTGCCTCCAGGAACAGGGTTGGGAAACACTGGTGTAGAGGTAAGATGATAAACAACAACAACAACAGCAACAGATGAGCTGTGAGTGGTCAGTGCGTGGAAGTACAAGGTATATGTTTCTAGGTACATGTTTCTAATAAAGTGACCATTGAATGGAAGCACAAGGTAGGTCTTTTTAATAAAGTGGCCATTTAGGGTATATCTAGGTGGCGGCTGCTGGTTTTTCAAAGGGGGAGCATATTGTTGGCTTGCTTCATAAAAATTGTCACTTTATTTATATATAAATTCTGCCCTCCGTTCCTTTTCAAGAAAATGACCTGAGACCCAGTGTCCTCTCAGTGACCAGTAGAGCTAGGCTCATGTCATCAAACTTCCCTGGATTCACAAATTCTAAGAAGTACAAACTTTCCAAATTTGAAAAATGCTGAGGAATCTGAAATTATCAAGGCCTTGTACAGCTTTTCTTGCAGTAGAGAACATCCATGGCCCTCTGCTGGACAATATCAAAGATCAAATCAGTCTTTATTTATGTATGTACAACATGAACACAAACTCAAAATCCTCCAGTTTCAAACCTTTGGCACAATCAAATGCATCATCAATTGTCTTATCTGCAATTATGTTATAAAAAGTCTGCAGGAGGCCATCATAGTTGTTTGCCACAGAGCTCACTATCCATGGTGTGTTTTTGGGCAACTTTGAACAGCCTGCATTGTTTCATCCACCTGCCATCCAATAAATGGAGCAGCCTGAATTTCATCTCTGATCTTCTTAGATACAATGGTTGCAAGATCAGAGATCAAGTCATTATTTATTTTATTTTATGGTACATGTTTACACTGTGAAAGAAGTGTCTTTTTATCTCAATATATATGTGTATAGTGACAATAAAGGCATTCTATTCTAAATGATAGCTCCTGCTGACCAAGCAGGTTTTAGGAAGGCCCTGTTTTATTTGACTGTTTCATTATGTTTTGCCACTTGAATGCAAGCACCTTCATTAATTGCATGTTCAACTCTGACCCTGCTCAGGCAACTTAACCTTGCACATGCACTATCATTTTCATTGCTCTTTTCATACATTTTATATGCTTGGTCATATTTAGACTGATCCACAAAACCCATTTTTGAAGGGGACCAGACAAAACATGATCCCTGAGATGGTTTCTTTAAGTGGGCAACAGTACATTTGTCATAACACTTCCAGTCAGCCAACTGACTGTGTCATTCAAGGAGAGTTGAGCTTACCAATTAATATTCCCTGCTGTTTGTTTTTGAAGTTTCTCCTTGTAAGGAAGACTAGCAAATGGCTTTGCCAAAATCAGGTTGACAAATTTAGCATTGTCTGCCATCGTGTGTACCTTGCTAGCTGGTAAGTTCACTCCGAGCTAGCCAACAGTATGAATGATTGATTGAACAAACTAAAGAAAATATATTAAACTTGATCAAGAAAAATGTTATGTTAAAAATGTTACTTGTTCAGTGTAGAATTTAGTCTTAGCTTAGTTACAGGCTGCAGATCCAGGGGTTCATGGACATAGGGATTTATGGTAAACTGGGATGTTGGTGCTGCCTTCTGACTCCTTCACATGATCACTTTGTTACTTTATTTCTTGATTTCTGTGATCAAACTAATGCATCTCTGCACCTTCCGAGTTAATGATGACCCACTGGCCTGAGCTGATTAGGTGCTAACCTCAAGCTCCTCTGCCCCCTCTGAGAAGGACCCCAAGCTTCCCTGCTACAACTTTACATTGGCTTTCCACCTTCTGGCTACTGGACCTGGACTAGTTTCCCACCCTGCCATATACTAGCTGCTCAACCACCATCACCAACTATGTAGAAATTGACTGTTACTCTTATGTCCACCAGCAAATGAACAGTACTTCGGTATACCCGAGTATTAGAACAGAGATGTAGGGGTCCAGTGTCCCCTAACTCTATATAAGTATTTTGACCAGTGGAGGATGGGTCAAAAAAATCAAATCAAATCAAAATTTATTTTTTATAGCGCTCTTCACAACTGAAGTTGTCACAGAGCAGCTTCACAGAAATAAAATAAATAAATAAATAAGAAAGGTTAAAACCTCCTCCTTGTGAGCCTGGTTCTTCCCAAGGTTTCTTCCTCCAGCTCTGAGGGAGTTTTTGGTTGCCACTGGTCGCCCTTTGGCTTGTTCACTAGGGGATCAATCTCTCATCCTTTGTTCATCTGTTGTTAATGTTATTATTTCTTGATTTCTGTGAAGCTGCTCTGTGATTTCATTTTGTAAAGAGCACTATACAAAGAAATTTTGATTTGATTTGTTATGTTAAACTGAAACAAGGAAATACTATGTGTTTTATTATTGATGCTACAGAGATGTATGAGAAGTTAAAATCGAGTCAGTCAAATTGTGAGAAGTAGCTGATTCTAAATGAACTCATCTTCAAGCTGTACATATTTGACCAGTTAATTTCTGATATTTTAGTGGATATTTAGTGCTGTTGATCATAGTGTCAGACGTGATGTCTTTCAGCCTGACATACTGCGGCCTGTCTGTCAGGTAGCTGGAGATCCAGGTGATCAGGCAGTGGTCCACTCGCATCCCATTCAGTTTGTCAGAAATGTCTTTAGGAGCAGTCTTATCAATACTGCATTTCATCTGGAGGTAGCTGCACAGAATTATATATTGCTCATATTACAGAGGGTCAGATTCCTTTAATCAATATTGACTGTGTCACTGATATGAGTTTCTTTTGAATTTCTTGAAATTGACACAACAAATTGACTGTTGGTTTGACCATCTCTTTAATTTGTCAGAACTCAAGATCAACATTCATTTTAATGGCAACTAATATTCCACCCGTTTTTTTAAGCCTGTTTGTGACATGAGAGAAAATACAATGATTTTCAGGGCTGCTGTAATAATAATAATAATAATACTAATAATAATAATAATAATAATAATAATAATAATAATAACAAAAATATGTCTTCCAAGATACCCAATATTATTGTACAAAGGGATTTACAATAAAGTAAAGACCTATCTGGCATATATGCATACCATATATCAGAGTAATTTTAATGAGTTTAATGAGTAAATAAATTATAGAATATAAAACAAAAAATGATCAACTCCAATAGACACATGAATAAATTTGTTTGTGTGTGTGTGTACTAAAACACAATGCCCAGCAGGTGGTGTAGCAGTCCTTGAGGCAAGTAAAGTGCTGAGAAGTTTGTACTCAAATAATTAAACAGTCTATTATTTTTATGCTGTCTTCATTTTTAACAGTGAGAGATGAAATATCAAATCTAGAAAAATAAATAATAATTAAATTTAAAAAAATTATTTGCATTTCTTTGAGGGATATAAGTATAAAACGTGACTAATGTTGGTCCACAGACCACTGACACACCCTAATCTCAGTGAAGTTATTACCTACATGAGAGACACCTGTCCCAAATTGTCACCTGTATAAAAGGCCACCTGCCAAGAGCTGTCTGAAGATGTCAGGGACAAAATCTTTGACCTACACAAGGCTGGAATGGGCTACAAAGCCATAAGTAGCCATAAGCTAGATGAGAAGGTGACAACTGTTGGTGCAATTATTTGGAAGTGGAAGAAGTACAATATTACTATCAGTCGACCTAGGCCTGGACTTAAGGTTCCTCTGCTCAAGAAGGCTCATTTCCAAGCCCGCCTCAAGTTTACCAATGAACATATTATTGACTCCGAGAGAGAATGAGAGAAGGTGCTGAGCTCTTTGGCCTCAACTCAAATCGACGTGTTTGGAGGAAGAAAAATACAGAATTTGACCCTAAGAACACCATCCCCACCGTCAAGCATGGTGGTGGAAGTATTATGTTTTGGGGGTGTTTTTCTTCTAAGGGCACAGGCCAACTTCACTGCATCGGTGATGAACAGGGACATGAATCGCAAAATCCTAGGTCCTAAGGATTTGAAGATGATCTGCAGAGAGGAGTGTGCCAAAATTACTGCTGAAGTGTGTGGAAACATCTGACTGCTGTGCTTCCCAACAAGGGTTTTGCCACCAAGTATTAAATGATGTTTTAGGATAGGATAGGATAGGATAGGATAGAACTTTATTGATCCCTTGGGAGGGTTCCCTCAGGGAAATTAAGGTTCCAGCCACAACATAAGTACAGTACAGAAAGGTAGAACGAGATAATTTAGTAAAGAAACACTATATAAATATAAAGAATATATAATATGAATACTATATTACAATGTACAATATATATAAATAATGCAAAGAGTAACAGAGTCCAGTAGAACGGGGTATTGCACATTATTATTGTTATTGCACTTGAAACTGTGTATTGCATTGTTATTATTGCACTTTGTTTATTGCACCAAGTCCAGGTGTGTTGTGGTTGTGAGTGAGTTACTGGTCGTTCCTGCTCATTCCCATCCTCCATCCTCCTGTTAGCACTCCCCCCCCCCCCCCCCAGAGAGGAGTTGTACAGTCTAATGGCGTGCGGGACAAAAGAGTTTTTAAGTCCGTTGGTCCTGCACTTGGGAAGGAACAGTTTCTCACTAAACAGACTCCTCTGGTGGCTGATGACAGTGTGTAAAGGATGACTGGCATTGTCCATAATGTCCAGCAGTTTTTTCAGAGTCCTCTTCTCTACCACTGACACCAAAGAGTGCAGCTTGGAGCCAACCACAGAGCCAGCCCGCCTGATCAGTTTATCCAGCCTGTGTGTGTCCTTCTTGGATATGCTGCCTCCCCAGCATACCACACTGTAGAACAGGACACTGGTGACCATGGACTGATAAAACATCCCCAGTTTCCTGCAGATGTTGTAGGACCGTAGCCTCCTCAGAAAGTACAGCCTGGACTGTCGCTTTCTGTACAGGTGGTCGATGTTACATGACCAGTCCAACTTGCTATCCAGCCACAGACCGAGGTACTTGTAGGAGTCCACAGCCTCCACCTCATCTCCCTCAATCAGAACTGGCTGTGACTTTGGTCTGGACCTCCCAAAGTCAATGACCAGCTCCTTGGTCTTGGAGATGTTGAGCTGCAGATGATTCCTGTGGCACCAGGCTGCAAAGTCCCTCACCAGGCTCCGATACTCCTCCTTGATATCATCCCTGATACACCCAACTATGGCTGTATCATCAGGAAACTTCTGGATGTGAGACAGCTATGAGTTGTAGCAGAAGTCTGCCGTGTACAGGGTGAAGAGAAGAGGGGCCAGCACTGTGCCCTGGGGTACTCCAGTGCTGATGATCACAGTGTCAGATGTGGTGTCCTTCAGCCTGACATACTGCGGCCTGTCTGTGAGGTAGCTGGAGATCCAGGTGACCAGGCAGGGGTACAGTCGCTTCCTATTCAGTTTGTCCTGGAGCATAAGGGGCTGAATGGTGTTGAAATCACTTGAGAAATTCAGAAACAGGTTCCTCACTGTGCCATTCCCCTTATCTAGGTGCGAGTGGGCTCGGTGTAGCAGGTAGATGATTGCATCTTCCACACCAACACCTGCCCGGTATGCAAACTGCAGACCATCCTGGGCATGTTGCACCTGGGGTCTGAGGAGATTCACCCAGTTCTGCAGCGCAGGTCTTCAGCAGTTGGGGACATACTTTGTCAGGGCCTACTGCTTTCCTGGGATGATGCCTCTTCAGTGGACCTCTGACCTGGTCTGCAGTGAAGAAAGAGGTCTGTGTTGTGGTGGTGGATGGGGGAAGGAGGAGTAGAAGGAGGCAGTTGCTGTGGTGGGTGGGTGAGGATGCGTATAGGAAAGAGAGATGTATGCAGCGAGGGAGAGGGTGTGGGGTACATGGGCTGGTTGAACCGGTTGAAGAAGTCGTTCATTTCGTTCGCCTTCTCCATTGTTCCCCCCACAACTCTGGTCTTGGTATTGTGGCCTGTGATGGTTTTCACTCCTTCCCAGACCTCCCTCATATTGTTCTCCTCCAGCTTCCGTTCCACCTTCCTCCTGTAGCTTCTTTGGCCTCCCTCAGACATCGTTTTACCTCCTTCTGTGCTGCTCTCATCGCCTCCCTGTCCCCGCTCCTAGATGCAGCCTTCTTCTTGTTGAGGACAGCTTTGACTTTCTGTGTTACCCATGGCTTGTTGTTGGGGTAACACCGTACAGTCTTTGTGGGGGAGACCACGTCTGCACAGAAGTTGAGATAGTCTGTCAGACAGTGTGTCATCCCCTCGATGACCTCACCGTGTGGACGATGCAGAGCATCCCAGTTCACTTCTGGAGACCACCTCCTGATGGTTCTGGTGGTTGCAGGCTGTCTTTGGACCATGGGGGTGTACTTTGGCTGAAGGTGGACCAGGTTGTGGTCCAACTTCCCCAGTGGGGGGAGGGGTGTGGCGCTGTATGCCTCTTTAACATTAGCATACAGCAGAACAAATGTCCTGTTTCTCGTAGGACAGTTCACACACTGGTGAAAAGCAGCCAAAGTAGAATCCAAAGTAGCATGATTAAAGTCTCCAGAAATGATCATAAATGATTCAGGATGTTGTGTCTGTAGTCATGCAACATGAGCATGTATGTGCTCACATGACTAAACTTGCATGGGATGTAGTAGGGCTAGAGGCTAACTGCTAACAGCTTCAGATCCAGACAACATAAGACAGTCTTTACAGTAATATGGGCTGGATGACACCAGCAACTGTTCACATAGATGATCAGTTCCCCACCTTTGCTTTTCCCGCAGGCTTTAGTATCTCTTTCAGCTCTCACGCTAGTGAAGCCCCGCAGATCCACGTTAGCATCTGGTTTGCAGCGCCGTCGGTTGTCCATTAGCTTAGCCTTTAGTTTAGTTCTGGCCTTGCAGCCCCGGGCTCTCCTCCACAGCTCCGCCGGGATCGGGTGTCGTATGCCGGCTTGTCCTGTTGTTCTCAGGGCCAGCAGCTCCTCTCTTGAATACGAGAGAAAACTGGCTCCTGGCTTTGAAGTAGAAATTATCCACAGGATATCCAAGTTTTTACTAGGGGGTCAAATATTTATTTAGTTCAATGAAATTCAAATTAATTTTTATTTCTCATTTCATATAATTTTCTCAGTTCTTTTTTTATTCTATGAATTCATGTATTTTTTTTGTAATAAAACTATATATAAACAAAATAATTATTTGATACCTTGCTGATTTTGTAAGTTTGCCCACTGAAAAAGACAGGAACAGGGTAGGTTCATTTTAACAGTGGGAGATAGAATATCAAAAATACAATCCAGAAAATCACATTGTATAAATGTATTTGCATTTTGCAGAGAGAAATAAGTATTTGATCCTCTACCAACCATTAAGAATTCTGGCTCCTACAGATCATTTGGACACTCCTAATCAACTCATTACCTACCTTAAAGACAGCTGTCTTAAATTGTCACCTGTATAAAAGACTCCTGTCCCCAGACTCAATTAATCAGTCAGACTCTAACCTCTAAAACATGAGCAAGACCAAACAAGGGTTTTGCCACTAAGTATTAAGTCTTGTTTGCAAGAGGGATCAAATACTAATTACTCTCTGCAAAATATAATTTATACAATGTTATTTTCTAGATTTTATTTATGATATTCTATCTCTCACTGTTAACATTAACCTACCCTTAAAATTATAGACTGTTCATGTCCTTGTCAGTGGGCAAACTTACAAAATCAGCAACAGATCAAATAATTATTTCCTTCAAAGTGTGCACCGTCTCATGTCTTTGTTAGTGAGCACACATACTTGTCTGCTGACACAATGCACACTTTCACATGCTAAAGCGATTTATAGGTAAAAGTAATACTGTTATCTCTTACCCTATTTCTATATTTTGACATTTAGACATTTATGTATCACCAGATATGCACATAAAAATAGAATTAGATTTCAGCATCAGCCCTCAGTTCCCATAATGACCCATCCATGATTAATGGTATTGACTTTTAATTCAGACAAATCTCTCTCTGTGTACAGTTAGAATAGCATCTTTTTTGGTAATTGGCATAAATTTGACAGTAGCTATTTTGTCAAGCCAGAAGTTGAGTTCTTGCAATTAGAAAGTCACTTGCATTCTCAAAGTACCTTATTTATTCACTACTCCCTGTTATGACTAATTTGCTTTGAATTTGTGTGAGCTCCTTCCTACTAAAATCAACATTGTCTTCTTCTCAACAACAAAAACAGACCTCTAAGCACATTAGAGACTTAAAGGAAAATGTCTTCAGTCAGACCCAGACAGTTGTTCTGCATGTTTAGCTGACTATTTCCTGGTACCCTTACAAATGATCATAGAACCAGCAGAGGGGTGCAGGAGCAAAATGATGCTGTTAAAGTAGGCATGTATTGATTAGGCTGGACAATCACCAAAGGAATAAATATAGCCTCAAGTTGTGATTTCTGGGGTCCAAGGCAAGCACATATGATGCCCAGTACGTCTGTATGGGACCCATTGCTCAGACAGAAGCCACGTCATAGGGAGTTTGTGGCCAGTCCACTATGTAGCATTCAGCTACTTTAAGTTGCGCCCATTGTTGACACAGATGTGCAAATGCATGCACACAACTTTTCTAGTCCCTGTAGTGACGCATTCCCAATAAAACAGGACTCATTGGTAAAGATAAACATGGCCATGGGTTAGACAGGTATTAAGCCTGTGTAACAGAAATGACCATACAGTACTTTTGGTGTATGTGTGTTTGTTGGGGTGGGTGCACATGAAAGCAGTATACTTCAGTACTCTACCACTAAAATGTATGTGGGTATGGTAGAAGATATGGATGTAAATACACCTTTATAACTATTATTTTAGAAGAATAGGAATGTCAAATGTGTCATCAATAGTTGCTGGACCATATTGTTATTTGGGGTGTCTGTTCCTGCAGGAGTAACAGATGATACTGACTGTTTTGAATGGATTAGTTGACAGATTTTTTAATAATGTATTTGCTTGTTTCCTCAAAGTGATATCCACTCTGAATTATTTTTTTTTGTGTGTGTGTGTGTGTGTGTGTCCGTCCGACCAAGAGACGGAGAGAGAGAAAATGTACTTCTGTGCTTGCAAGCATGTGTATTCCTTTGGGCATTTCTGTATGTTTGTACATTCTTCCCCCAATATTGTAGGTGTGTGTGTGTGTGTGTGTGTGTGTGTGTGTGTGTGTGTGTGTGTGTGTGTGTGGAGGGGGATGGTGCAGCATGCCAGTACATGGCAATTTCAAAGACTCAGCTTATTGCAAAATTTCTGTTAATGCAGTGTTTATGAATAGGGTTCCTGGATATATATTTTTAGTCAGACAAAGGGAATTAGGGCTGCAGGGAGCAACAAATCTGTGTTGCTGAGGATAATTAGCAGACACTAGTGAAGAAATAGCTAATTTTTGTGTCTGTTCAAACTGTAGTGGCACTAAATGGCATAATTGCACCAGTGTATTTTTCACTTTTCCTATGCCCACTCCAGTCCAGAATCTAGTCTCCAGTCATGTCTCCCTTGGTTCCATCCTCCGTCCCGTCTCCAGTCTCCTTTGTCTTCTGCACAGCCTAATGTTTTTCCAGTCCAGTTTTCTTCCCTGTCTCTGGTTCCCTCGGTCCAGTCTCCAGTCCAGTCTTCAGTCCTGTCCCCTGTGTCTTCTGTGCAGCCCCAAGTTCCCCTGATCCAGTCATCTTTTCGATCTCCAGTCTTCTGTCTCTCCTGTCTTGTCTCGAGTCCCTCCCGTATCTTATGTCCAGACACAGACGCCTCATGTCACATCTCCTGTCCTGTCAAATGTTTCTCCAATCTGTTCCCCAGTCCAGTCTAGTTTGTCAAGTGTCTTCCAGTCCCCACTTTTGCTGAATATATCTTTTTGTCCCCAGTTTTGTTTGTTACCTGTCAGGATCTAGTCCTGTCTGTCTTGTCTGTCTTGTCGGTTTTCAGGTCCCTCTCCTTCATTGGCTCTGGGGAGTCTTGGTTTTACACACCCCATAGTTGCAGGTCGGGAGGGGGGCTTACTGTCATGTCTGTCACTTGTCAGTCCTGTCTCCCCTGTCAGTTCCTCCCATGTGCTTGATTCGTGTTTGTTTGTACTTGTCTCCTCCTAATATTCTGTTTCTATGTCTGCGATTGTTGTTAATTCGTCTGTGTATGCTTCTGTTACTACTATTGTTACTGCTTTTGTTTCCATTTGCTTTTGTTAGTCTATGGCATGTTTTAGTTTCAGTCATTCTTATATCCTGTATTGGTTAGTGTGTTGGGTTTGTCTTGTGCTTCGTGTTTGACATTACTTACATTTGTAGAAAAATTATGCTCATTAGCTTATGCCAGCTGCATGTGTGGTATGAGAGACATTCTCATTTTAGTGTTTTAAAATGTGAGCAACTTTTTTAATAGCTGTTTATGACCCTTCTGTGAAGTTTTGATGCAATTGGTGAAAGCATTCACAAAACTTCCGCACTCTCCAGCATGTCTGTAACAGTGTGTTCAGGACCTTGGAGAGGTCCCATGATGGAACTAAAACTTCTCAAAGTCTTTGGGGGTGAAAAAATGCGCAGTGTGGAAATTCACTGCTAGAAATTCTTCACTTTGTGCAGGTCAAGAGGGATCAACGATATGGTGGAAGCCATCAGACCTAATAGGTGTAGACATGTTCTGAATGGGACAGAGAGCACTCCAAGAAAGAGAGATGGGCGGAGTCTGTGAGATGGTGCGATTTATGATGAACCGCAAACTTGTGAGATGGGAAAAATTAATTTCTACCTTCCACTCCACCTGCTATTGGAGGGGGAGCAAAGGACATAGTTGTTTACACCACATTCAAAATTATGCTAATTGGTTTTAAGTGTAAATATGTTATAGTTTTTTCAATTAATCTCACGGACGGTATTGTGTTTCTGGTTCACTTTGGATCACTGAAATCAATCTCAAACCTGTGATAATTTGCAAGATGAATCCAATTAAAGAAAATCTGAAAATCTGCTTAAAAAGAATGTTCCACATTATTAAGCAGGCTAATATCTATAATCTACCAGCGGCTAATGGACTGTTGCAGAACCAACAACTTATCTCTAAACATTGACAAAACCAAAGAGATGGTTGTTGACTTCAGAGGTAATCACCTCCCGCTGAACATTAACATTAACATTAACTCTGCTGTGCAAATCGTGAGAAACAGAAAGTTCCTCAGTGTTCATATAGAAGAGAACCTTACCTGGTCCCTCAACACCAGCTCCATAACAAAGCAAGCCCAGCAGAGCCTCTACTTCCTGCGATGAGCACATCTTCCACCACCCATCCTCACCATGTTCTACAGAGGGACTATAGAGAGCATCTTGAGCACCTGCATTACCATCTGGTTTGGGAACTGCACCATCACAGATCGCAAGACCCTTGCCGTCTGGCAGAAGATACCGGAGCATCTGATCCTCTACCACCAGACTCTGCAACAGCTTTGTCCATCAGGCAGTCAGACTCCTCAACACACTGAGACAGAGCTGAACCCCACACCACTCCTCACACCCACACAAAGACCATACCAAATACAAAGACTGGACTGTACCCACCCAGCACTCTACACACACACACACTCAGCACACAGAGACTGGATCATCCCCATCCTTATCAGCAGTATTTGCTGCTCACCCAGAACTATAAACGTTCTACCTCAGTAACTGCTGTTATCATGTACATCTATATGTTACAGTATGTTACATATCTCTTGCACCTTATTCCCACCACAAACATTTCACCTCATTGTACCGCTCGGTACGGCACTGTCCTGTCCTGTCCTGTCCTTGTTTGCTGTATTTATTGTATTTATTGTGGTGCACTTTATGTTCTCATACTGTATTGCTGCTCCATGTTGCACCTTGGTTCCAGAGGAACATAATTTCTTTGCACTGTGAGTTGAGTTCAAGCCTTGAGTTCAAGCCTTGACTTGACTTGAAGATCATATATATATATATATATATATATATATATATATATATACAAGTTAGAGATAGGTCTATAATTAGACTATAGTAGGATCAAGAGTGGTGTGATAACTAAATTGGACTACTGTAGGTCGAAGACCATCAAGGAGGAGAGGAGGAAGGTGGGTTAGAAGGCAGTTAGAGAGAAGGAAAAGCAGGAGTGTGGAGGTTAGAGTAGGGACTCCGAACGTAGGGACAATGATTGGTAAAGGCAGAGAGCTTGCAGACATGATGGAGTGAAGGAAGGTAGATATTCTGTGTGTTCAGGAGACCAGATGGAAAGGAAGCAAGGCCAGGAACATTGGAGGTGGTATAGAGAGGAAGAGAAATGGAGTAGGGATAATCCTAAAGGAACAGCTTATGAAAAGTGTTCTGGATGTAAAGAGAGTGTCAGACAGTATCATGAGTTTGAAGTTGGAAGTTGATGGTGTAATTTTGAATTTCAGTTCATATGCACCACAGATTGGTTGTCAGTTATAGGAGAAAGAGAAATTTTGGAGTATTATGGAGGAAGTGGTACAAGTTGTCCCTAGAGATGAGAGATTGGTGATTGGTGCAGACTTCAATGGACATGTTGGTGAAGGGAACAGAGGGGATGAGGTGCTGGGTATGTATGGTGTGAAAGACAGAAATGCAGAAGGACAGGTGGTTGTAGACTTTGCAAAGAGAATGGAAATGGCTGTGGTGAACACATTTTCAGAAGAGGGAAGAACACAGGGTGACATACAAGAGTGGAGGGAGGTGCACACAGGTGGATTATATCCTTAGCAGGAGATGCCACCTAAAAGAGATTGGAGATTGTAAGTGGTGCCAGGGGAAAGTGTAGTAAGGCAACATAGGGTGGTTGTCTGTAAAATGAGATTAGAAACAAAGAAGAGAAAGAGTGTGAAGACAGAGCCAAAGATTAGATGGTGGAAGCTGAAGGAGGAGGATGGTTGCAGGCAGTTCAGGGAAAGGTTTTTGCATAGAGAAGTACAGAGAAGGTCAGAAGGAGCTACATTGTGTTTTTGTGGATCTAGAGAAGGCATATGATAGGGTGCCAAGAGAGGAACTGTGGTACTGTATGAGGAAGTCAGTAGTGGCTGAGAGGTATGTCAGGGTGATGCAGGACATGTATGAGGATAGTGAGACAGCGGTGAGGTGTGCAGTTGGAGTGACAAATGGTTAGGGTTGGGTTACATCAGGGATCAGCTTTGAGCCCCTTCTTGTTTGCAATGGTGATGGACAGGTTGACAGATGAGATCAGACAAGAGGCTCCATGGACCATGATGTTTGCAGATAATATTGTAATCTGTGGTGAGAGTAGAGAGCAGGTGGAAGAGAATGTGGAGAGATGGAGGTTTGCACTGGAGAGGAGAGGAATGAAGGTCAGTGGAGACAAGACGGAATACATGTTTATGAATGAGAGGGAGGCAGGTGGAAAGGTGAAGATGCAAGGAGTAGAGGTCATAAAGGTGGATGACTTCAAATATCTTGGGTCAATCATCCAGAGCAATGGACAGTGCAGAATAGAGGTGAAGAAGAGGGTGTAGGCAGGATGGAGTGGGTGGAGACGGGTGTCAGGGCTGATGTGTGACAGAAGGATAGCAGCAAGAGTGAAAGGGTAGGTTTACAAGACAGTAGTGAGACCTGCTATGATATATAGTTTGGAGACTGTGGAACTGTCTAAAAGACTGGAGGCTGAGCTGGAGGTGGCAGAGATGAAGATGTTGAGATTTTCTTTGGGAGTGAAAAGGATAGACAGGATTAGAAATGACCAGATCAGAGGGACAGTGAAGGTGGAGCAATTTGGAGATAAAGCCAGCGAGGCCAGGTTGAGATGGTTTGGACATGTGTTGAGGAGGAATAGGGGATATATCGGACAAAGAATGTTGGAGATGGAGCTGCCGGGCAGAAGGAGAAGAGGAAGACCTCAGAGAAGGTTTATGGATGTAGTGTTGGTGTAACAGTAGAGGAGGCAGGGGATAGGACAAGATGGAGGCAGATGATCTGCTGTGGCGACCCCTAAATGGAGTAGCCGAAAGAAGAAGATAGAACTTTATTGATCCCTTGGGAGGGTTCCCTCAGTGAAATCAAGGGTTTTCTTTGTTTGTTTTTGTTTTTTTAGAGACTGCTACTTTTAAAGCTTTAGTTATGTTACCTAGACTAAGAGATGAATTTAATATTATGAGCAAACTCTCACCATTTCCACCATAAATCTTCATGCTGATTGTACAGGTACAAGTCTGATTGTTATACCATGAGACGATTTTCTTTCTACCTCAATTTTAATACCACTGTGGTGCTACACTGTCTAAATGTTATTCTGTAAACAGTCTCTGTTTAATTCCACTATGTGATCCGGGGTTGATAAATCTGGGAAGTTTTCAATAATTTGTTGGGCTGCAGATCTTATTCAAATCAAGGCAAATAAAAAATTTGTTTGTATAGCACTCTTCACAACTGAGTTTGTCACAGAGCAGCTTCACAAAAATCAAGAAATGAAAAGGTTAATAACAAAGGAACAAAGGATAAGAGATAGATTCCCTAATGAGCAAGCCAAAGGGTGACAGTAGCAAGGAAAAACTCCCTCAGAGCTGGAGGAAGAAACCCTAAGCGGAACCAGGCTCAGAAGAGGGAGGACCCATCCTCCTCTGCTCAAACTACTTATACACAGTTAGGGGACACTGGACCCCTACACCTCTGTTCTATTACTCGGGTATACTGAAGTAATCTTAGTTCTCTGGTGGACATAATATTAACAGTAGGCTTCTACAATTGGTGATGGTGGGTGAGTAGCTAGTCCAGGGCAGGGTGGGAAACTAGTCCAGGTCCAGTAGCCGGAAGGTGGAAAGCTAATGTAAAGATGTATCAGGGGAGCTTGGAGTCCTTCTCAGATGGGGCAGAAGACCTTGAGGTAAGATACAGAGATGAATTAGTTTGAAATTTAAAAGGAGAATAGAGAATGTAAACATTACCAGAGTGTGGCGAGTGACTCCGGCAGATCTGACTATGACAGCATAATTAAGGAGAGAACCAGAAGGTAACATAAACATGGGACCATCTTGAAACATTAGCGTCTAACTGCTCCACTGCTCCAGAAGGAATAGGACAGCAGCACCAACATGCCAGTTTACCATAAATCCCTATGTCCATGAACCCCTGGATCTGCAGCCTGTAACTATGCTAAGACATTAACAAACAAATGCTACACTGAACTGTAAGGAGCTGCCCGCAATGCCACCGCCCAGCCGCCAGGGGGAGCTCGGAGACTGGCAACGCCTGATGAGCCTGATTGGGCCCAGGTGTGGGTTGGTCTAATTAAGCGGCGTGTGCCTCGCACTCGCTGTGGTTTCTTTGGGTAAATATCTTCCTGAGATGCTGCCGGTAATTTCTGGTATTTTTTCACTGTATCAATCTCTTCCTTCTCCAAATATGGGAAGTGTTTCCTCTTTTTAAAAAACATTTCTTTTCCCTCTGCTTCCTACAAACTAAAGGAGGCAGAGTGTCTCTCCCTTTCCTCCTTCCAGAAAAGAAAACAAGAAAAGAAAGACTTTAGCTTTCCTTTCTCTCTCTTGAAAGAGTTGTTTGTGTTTTCCCATTTCCCCTCTACTTGAGGGTCCCTTTAAGTTTGGGTTCCTTCTGAGTTGAGAAGAAGTTTTCTGTTCTTCCCTCCTGCTCACAGCCCTTCCCCTGGTCTGTGCATGTGGTTTCCTTGGTTAAAGTGCTCACCTCCGCAGCACAGTGCGTGAGCTTGCGGGTCTTTGATCCCTGCGTCTGGCGGTCCTCTGTGGTTATTTATTTATTTCATTATAAACAAATTTAAACATCTTTCTTTTCCAGTACAAATTGCTGGAGCCTTCCTTTCCCCAGTGGTCTGACTGTTTAACCCTTTCATTTCTCATTTGCCCTAAGTTCATAAGCATTCACAAGCCCTGCTTGTTGCATTTGAGTCTAGTTTCAAACACACCTGAGGTCACAACCCAGGTGGGTTTACAAATTAAGTTCCACCTGGGTTGTGCCCCGTGACACTGAACAATTAGGTGTTCAGCCTAGACTTGAAGACTGAGACTGTGTCTGAATCCTGAACATTTTCTGGAAGGTTATTCCAGAGCTGGGGGGCTTTGCAAGAAAAGGCTCTTCCCCCTGCTGAAGCCTTCTGAATTCTGGGAACTAATAGGAAGCCAGCACCCTGTGGTGATTGTGGTGGCTCATACAGGTAAATTAAATCCTGTAAGTATTCAGTAGCAAGCCTGTGTAGGGCTTTATATGTAAGTACTATAAGTACCTCGGGCTGTGGCTGGACAGCAAGTTGGACTGGACATGTAACATTGACCACCTGTACAGAAAGGAATATAGCAGGCTGTACCTTCTGAGGAAGCTACGGTCCTTCAACATCTGCAGGAAACTCTCGTAGATGTTTTATCAGTCCGTTGTCACCAGTGTCTTGTGGTGTGCAGGGGGGGCAGCATATCCAAGAAGAACACATCTGGGCTGGATGTGATCAGGTGGGCTGGCACTGTAGTTGGCACGAATCTGGACTCTCTGGTTACAGTGGCTAAGAAGAGGACTCTGAGGAAACTGCTGGACATTATGGACAATACCAGTCACCCTCTACACACCGTCATCAGCCACCAGAGGAGCCTGTTCAGTGATAGATTGCTCCTTCACAAGTGCAGGACCAACAGACTTATAAACTCTTTTGTTCTGTACACCATCAGACTGGACAACTCCTCTCTGGGGGGAGGAATGGTAACAGGAGGACAGAGGATGGGAAGCAGTAACAAGTAACTAGTAAACTGCAACCCGACCACCACACCACAACCTGACTTTGGTGCAACAACAGTTAACAAGTGCAATAATAATGTGCAATAGCCCCTCATACAGGACTCTTTTTTCATGCACTATGTATCTATATTGTGTATTGTCTCTATATTATACATTCTTTATATTTCTATAATGTTTCTTATTATCTTCACTATCTACTCTTTGCTGTACTGTATTGATGCTATTTAATGTAATGTAAGGTAATGTGATCTAATCTATTCTTGCCCAAACCATATCTCAGATCATTACCTAATTTCGTATGAGCTACAGTTTAGCCAAAATGCACTTACACTCCCTAGGTATTACATGAAACATTCAATAATAGACTTATTGTTAGTTAAAAAAAGTATAAAATTTGACCACATCAGTCCAATACTATCAGCACTGCACTGGCTACCGGTCAAATGCTGTATTGATTATAAAATTCTTTCACTTACATATAAAGCCCTACACAGGCTTGCTCCTGAAAATTTACATGATTTAATCTACCTTTATGAGCCATCACCTATGTACCTTTTCCAAGTTAATGATGACACACTGGCCTCAGCTACTTAGGCCCTAACCTCAAGCTGCCCTGCTACAAATTTACATTGGCTTTCCACCTTCTGGCTACTGGACCTGGACTAGTTTTCCACCCTGCCACAGACTAGTTGCTCACCCACCATCACCTACTATGTAGAAATCTACTTTTACTATTATGTCCACCAGCAAACTAACATTATTTCAGTATACCCAAGTATTAGAACAGAGGTGTAGAGGTCCAGTGTCCCCTAACTGTGTATAAGTAGTTTGACCAGAGGAGGATGGGTCCTCCCCTTGTCAGCCTGGTTCCTCCAAAGGTTTCTTCCTCCAGCTCTGAGGGAGTTTTTTGCCATTTGGCTTGCTCACTAGGGGATCTGTCATTTATATTTTGTTCATGTTTTAACCATTGTATTTTTTTTATTTCTGTGAAGCTGCCCTGTGACAACTTCTGTTTTGAAGACTGCTATACAAATAAATGTTGATTTGATTTGATTTATTGGAGTCCACAACCTCCACCTCGTCTCCCTCAATCAGAACTGGTTGTGACTTTGGTCTGGACCTTCCAAAGTCAATGACCAGCTCCTTGGTCTTTGAGGTGTTGAGCTGCATATGTTTATCTATGCTAACTCTCAGGATCAGAATGAAATCCAGGGTGTGATTACAGCAATATGTCAGCCAAGGTTGCATTCTGGATAATATCTACAGAATCTAGGATCAAACACCTTTTTTAATGAATTTTTTCACTCTATTTTTATGTCCTAGTTGTGCTACATTGTCTAAAGATTGGATTGATAAATCTGTGAGGTTTTTAATAATTTATTGGCTGTATATTGTTTTATTGAATGCTTCATGCAATAGTTAGGGTATGTAAGTACATTTATCAGTTTAGACATTAATACCACCCTCATTAATGCCCTTTTATGAATCCATACCGTTTTTTCATTCTCAAATTGGAGACAGAGAGAAATAACCAACATTGGACAGTTATACACTAGTGGTTTGCTCATGGCCTTTGACATGGTCATGGTAAAATGTAATTTACCAGATCATTGTGATTTTCAATATACAGAGATAAAAGATGTTTTGAAGAAAAAAATCACTTGAGCTCATACCGTACATACCGTATTTTCCGGACTATAAGACGCACCAGACTATAAGCCGCACCCTGGAAAATAACATATATAAGAAGAAAAAGCTGCACCTCATTATAAGCTGCATGGTTTAAAGTGAGGGAAAAACGTAGCGGCTTATAGTCTGGAAAATACGGTAGTTTAAACCATGTAAAGTAATATCACAAATATATACCCTTTTTAGGGAAATGCAATTCTTAGAACCAAGGCAGTTGTTTATATTTTATTTAGATTTAGTAATCAGGTATGAGACAGGAAGACAGTCGTGCATTTAAGAAGGACACAGTAATTGCTTCAGTAGTGTGTTGAATGTCCTGTTAACCTTTTACACCTTTTGCTCTCAAAGTACCTGCTGAATAATTCATAGTTGTTACAGAATAATTCATAATAGGGACTAATTCATAGAAGGTACAGAATAATTCATATATCTTTCTAAAGTATTCATACCCCTTTGAACTTTTTCACTTTTCATACACACAAACATAAATGTATTTTATTTATATAATTATATAATGATTTATATATTTTTATTTGTAAAATATTTTGAAAAATATCACTTTCATTTCAGAATTACTTGATACTTATTTGGTATAAATAGTGAATAATTGGTAGAAGGTACCAAATAATCCATAGTAGGTACTGAATTCATAGCAGACACTAAAATTTTCCATAGTAACTACTAGATAGATAATTAATAGGACATAATGAACAAGTCAAAGTAGGCACTGAATAATTCATAGTATATACTGAAGATTTCATTAGCACCTGCTTCCATAGTTCACAATATTTGCATATTAGCATATAGTTGGATTAATTTGGAATAATTTCAATTAACAATTCAGCTGAAATATCTGACATTTCTGAAAGGCCTACTAATTAAAATCTTTCCATTGTTTGAATATTTTTGTCAAAAACTTATGATTGTCCATTTTGTTTAATGATTAATGAATGTGAATGGCATTATTAAATGGTTTATAGTGCTTTCCATTGAAACATTAGAGTATAGTGTAGTAGTAATAATACCGTAGGTGCAAAGCCCTAATTTTTATTTTTATTATTATTATTATTATTATTATTATTATTATTATTATTATTCATTATTTTTAGTGAATTCACTAATTGTTTAGGCATTTCCAAACTTCCAAAAACTCACTACTTTTGGCAGCGTATTAAAGATATAAAATATTTTGTGGTGCATGAGCTTGGGCGTGGTTCAGGAGCTCCACAGTGCCCCCACAAACAAACCATGATCAGGATAAAAGTGTTCAAATGTGCACTAAATTTGGTGTGTTCATAGAGCTCATTATAAACTTCAACATTCAAACAACAGGTGGTTTGATTATGTGACCTACTCACAGGGTTTTCAGGCACCTATTCAAAAACTTCATATAGGATGTTCTATGAAGTGATAGTTCACATATTCCTGTCTCATTGCCTCTAAAGCACCACTTGCACTGCAAATGTACATATAAAATGGTTGGATTCTTGAGAACTCATGGACATTGGTACAGTCATTAAGGTCTATCAATGCTTTTTAGTAGTTTTGATGATTGTATTAGCCCCACCCCCACCCCCGAGTAAGTTGGCCATATTGGAATATGTGCAGATTTTGCATATTTTTAAAGAACTCTTTCAAAATTCTCCTAGAGTTTGTCAGATTTCCATGAAATTAGAATAGGATAAACCCCAGAAAGACCTGATGTTAAACTGGAAAGGAATAGTCAATTGGGCAAATGATTTTGTGGTAGTGGACAGCGATACACATGATATGCAACAGATAAAATGGAAACGTTAACATGGCCAGATCACAGTTAGAAATTCATGACATTGTATTACATGACATGACATGGTATTACATATTTTCACTATTGCTATGGATGATGACGCCCAACAGGAAGTCATCCATTTTGGCATGCTTTTAGTGGATATATTTTGCTCATTCTGCTGATTGGTTTGATCAACCTCATATTATGTATGACTATTAATGGATCAGCCTTGACTACGAACATGTGGAAGTCTTATTGGAAGTCATAGTTATAGCATATTTTAGTAGGCTTCATATGAGTATTTGGATTTGACTGATTTGACAAATAGTGTACAGTGGAAATTACACACACACACACACACTCACACACTTTCAAAATAAAAGCTTACTCACTTGCATCTGTTCACTACTGTTCATTCCAAACCAATTATTCATGCCAGAGAGAGGAGTAGGCAGAGCTAAAGACCCCCCCCCCCCCCCCAACAGACACACACACACACACACACACACACACACACGCAGTCACAGCAAGCTGTGCGAGGCATCGGCCTCCCTCTCTCGCTCTCACACATACATGCGCGCACACACACTCTCTCTCCATCTTACTCCACCATTGGTGCTGGATTAGAACTGTTGGATTTTACGGATCGTCTGTGTCCATTGAGAGAGAGAGAGAGAGAGGAGAGAGAGGGGGGGGACAGCCATGGGTCAGTTATGCTGCTTCCCTTTTTCACGAACGGAGGATAAACTCAGTGAGTATCAGCGCTGATACACCAGCCTTCACCCAGCTCAATTCATCTAGCTGTGTGTGTGTGTGGTTGCTTCACATATGTGGTTAAGCTGTGGCTGAGCTCCATTCTCTGAATTGGTACACTTTGGTCTCTCTCTCTCTCTCTCTCTCTCTCTCTCTCTCTCTCCCTCTCTTATTCTACTCTCTCTTTACCCTCATTCTCAGACTCTCTTTCTGTCTAGCATATATTCTTTTTTCTTCTATTATTTTCTATTTATATACTTTTTCTTCCCCTTTGTCTGAGACTGCATGATTGTAACTGCTTTGTTCTGAATGTGTGTGTGTGTGTGTGTTCATATCACCTAAATTTCTGCAGCTCTGCTGAACTGAGAGAGAGAGAAGGGAATATGGGTAATGGTTAAGAGAGAATGTAAGTCAGAGAGTCACAGGGTGCACTGGTGTGTGTGTGTGTGTGTGTGTGTGTGTGTGTGTGTGTGTGTGTGTGTGTGTGTGTGTGTGTGTGTGTGTGTTTTTCAAGCGTGTGCCCTACTTCTACAGCAGTGAGCATGATGGGAGAGAATGGAGAGAGAGGTGGGCAAGAGAGAAAATGGAGAGATTAAGGCAAGAAGTAATGGGGGAGAGATTGAAAAAGGATAAAGTAAAAACAGGAAGAGGGAGTGAGAGATTGAAGAGAAAGAAAGAGAGACAGAGAAAAGGAAAGAGTAAAAGAAATGGCAAGAGAGAGAGAGAACGAACCAGAAAGGGGCAGTTGGGGTTAAAAGGGGATGATGTTAGCATTCATCAGACCCTCTTGGGGATATCTAATGCCAGTACAACTGATGGGTTTGTTTGTGTGTGTGTGTCTGTGTGTGTGTGTGTGTGTGTGTGTGTGTGTGTGTGTGTGTGTGTGTAACTTAACAGAGCACACAGGGGTCTGTCATTTGGGGCTGTTTGCAGTTGTAAAATTCAGCTAACATACACACAGGTGAATAGTCATATGTTATTGGCAGAGAAGATGCACATCTCTTATTTGAACACACAATTTGCAAGAGCTGATCTTATTAAAGCAGCACAGTGACAGCCCCACAAAGCTAAAGCCTTGCATGTAGTCACACTCCAACATCAAAGCACAAAGGCCATCACACACACACACACACAGACAGCAAGTAAACAATAATTGTTAGTGTCTTTAATGGAATAAAGCAGCTCTGTTTAACCTGACGTCTGTCTGCAACACAGAGTTAGCATTCAGAGTGCAGCCGTTCAGTCCCCAGTGTTTATTTGAGGAAACAATACAGCAGACACATCTTTTTATCGATTCAGGAGATTTGTGATGTCCCTTTACATACTAGTGCATCTCAAAAAAGAGAATACTGTGAAAACATTTTTGACACTTTTTTTTACATTTCAAGTTTTTAAAATTTAAAACATTATTTAAACAAAAGGTTTACAAAAAGATATTTTGAGGTTATTTCTAAATATTTCTGGTTTCATGACCTGTAAGCTGTACTGATCAACAGTAAAACAAAAAAAAAAAACACTTTAAGAGTAATAAATTTAAAATGACACTAGCTTCCTGAATAAAATTGTGATCACAAATGAGCTATTTAATATTATTCAGATTGTTTTAGATGCACTGATTGCTCCTACAGTAGTTTAGCCCCACTGTGCACATGTGTGGAATCCTTTTTTCACTTTTCCTTTTAACTTTAATTTAGCTGTCTAACAGTTAATTTAATTTGACAAGGCAACTTAGTGAAGCTGTGCCCTCTTGAAACTTGCTATTAGAGAGTGTTTTGGTCTGTTTTTTTTTTTTTTTTTGCTGTGAAAGTGTTTCTTTCACTCTCTTTGGCCGCCACACCTGGGATTCAGCTGATCATGCTGAAGTTGGTCTCCATAGCAACCAGGACACCTACAATTCCTGAGGAGCTATGGAGACAAATGAATGAAACAGCATACAGGAAAAGCAAAAGCTAGAAGATGGAGGCTTATGAAGAAGACGTAATATAAGCCACATCTGTCTCTCATCATGGGAAACACTGGCTAATAAGATGGAGGAGCTAACAGCATTAGCCCAAAGTCAGTGAGAGTATCAGGAGTGTTGTCACTGTGGCCAAGGCATTATCAAACTTTACTATGTGGACTATCCTACCAAGAGCCAAGAGCACTGGTCGTGCTACATGCTAAAGTTAAGGACACATACAACTGATTTCCCCTCCCCCCTCTAGGCAGGTACCTCAGTCCCAGGTATGTGCTGCTGATGAAGAGCCAGCCTTTTACCCCTCGGACAGTAAGGAGATAGTCTGAGGAGTCTTATGAGGCACTGAAGGAATGCTTTGGGACTACAGACTTGCTGGTGCTCTATGAGTCACATGGAGAGGACATTGACGGGCTCACAGAATGCATAACAGACAACAATTTATGTGTGAACTCCACTGTCTCAAACAAGACTGTGAAATGCAACCCAAACAACATGTGGGTAACACAACACTTTAAAACTCTCTTTTATAAAAAGAAGAGAGCTTTCAGAGCTGGAGACAGGGATAAGGTAAGAATGATCCAGAGGGAGTTAAAGACATCCATCAGGGAGGCATAGGCCAATTATAGGAGGAAGCTTGAGTGGAAACTCCAGCAAAACAGCATGCAGGAATTTTAGAGTGGAATGAGGACCATCACTGGTCCAGCAACAACGGAGAAGTTGAGGACAGCATGGACAGAGCCAACAAGCTTAATCTGTTCTATAACAGATTTGACACTGTAGGCTCTGTCCTCCCCTCTCGTGACTCCTCTACTGCTGGCTCTCAGCAGCCCACTCCACTCCCTCTCCAAATAGCCTGCACCCCTCCTGCTACAGCTCAACTCACACCTCTACCCCTCCCCCACCGGTCACCTCTACCCCTACTTCTTACTGCTGACCAGGTGAGAAGGCAACTGAAGAGACTCGAAACAAACAAGGCTGTAGGGCCTGATGGGGTCTCCCCCAGGGTGCTTAAAGCCTGTGCCGTTCAGGTTTGTGGAGTAAATCAGAGTCTGAATCTCCAGAGGGATATGAAAGATGTCCTTTGCAGCCTGGTGCCACAGGAATCATCTGCAGCTCAACATCTCAAAGACCAAGGAGCTGGTCATTGACTTTGGGAGATCCAGACCAAAGTCACAACCAGTTCTGATCGAGGGAGATGAGGTGGAGGCTGTGGACTCCTACAAGTACCTCGGGCTGTGGCTGGACAGAAAGTTGGATTGGTCATGTAACATCGACCACCTGTACAGAAAGGGACAGAGCAGGCTGTACTTTCTGAGGAGACTACGGTCCTTCAACATCTGCAGGAAACTCCTGGGGATGTTTTATCAGTCCGTGGTCGCCAGTGTCCTTTTCTACACTGTGGTATGCTGGGGGGGCAGCATATCCAAGAAGGACACACACAGGCTGGATAAACTGATCAGGCGGGCTGGCTCTGTGGTTGGCACAAAGCTGGACTCTTTGGTGTTGGTGGCAGAGAAGAGGACTCTGAAAAAACTGCTGGACATTATGGACAATGCCAGTCATCCTCTACACACTGTCATCAGCCACCAGAGGAGCCTGTTCAGCGAGAGACTGCTCCTTCCCAAGTGCAGGACCAAAAGACTTAAAAACTCTTTTGTCCCGCACGCCATCAGACTGTACATCTCCTCTCTGGGGGGGAGGAGGGGTAACAGGAGGATGGAGGATGGGAACGAGTAGGAACTGGACCAACTGTACCAAAAGTCAACAGCTAACAGCAACCTGTAATCAGCAACCACAACACACTGGACTCTCTGTGCAATAAACAGTTTTTCAAGTGCAATAATAATGTGCAATAATGTGCAATACACCCTCCTAAAGGACTCTTCTTTTTTTTCGCATGCACTACTATCTATATTTTATATTGTAATATAGTCTGTATATTATATATTCTATTTATTTATATAGTGCTGCTTACTTATACTAAATTATTTCTTCTGCTTATCTTCTGCTTACTGTACTTATGCTGCTACTGGAACCTTAATTTCCCTGAACGAACCCTCCCAACGGATCAATAAAGTTCTATTCTATTCTATTCTATTCTATTCTGGCATTGGCAAACCACAGTATGTATGCCTGCATCACTGTGTGTCAGACCAAGTGACTACCAACACTGGAGCCTGACAGGGAACTGCCCTCTCTCCCTGAACCAAATGGAGCTCAGTCTTACAAAGACAAGGGAACTAATGGTGGATCTGAGGAGGTCACTCCTGCTTGTGGCCATCAAGCTCCTTTAATGAGTGACAACTACAAACCACTATGGTTCATTTCTGCAATTTTTTCTATTTACTTATCTGTGCAATAACTCTGGATGTTCATTTTTTATTATCATAAGAATAGGATGTTTTATAGGTATTTCAACATTTATATATTTCCAAAGAGTTTACTCTGTGTTTTACAGTGTCTTTATTATGATATTATTATTATTGTTATTATTATTTTATATATTTTTTTATATACAGTCCCTGTTGCTTATCCAGGTTGTGGAAACTAAAGTTCATAACCTGAATTTAAATTCATCCATTGGTTTTAGAAATGGCTCATATGAAAGCTGAAACCCTCCCAAATGAGGTTTAATGTATGAAAATAAATTTGCTTCACTGCAGAAATATTGATCATTTAATTAACACAGAAAGGTCAGATTTTGGCAAGACAAAAGTTTTGTTGCCTTGTCATATAATGCACCCAATCCTAGTTTACAGCCTCACCTGTGCTCACTAATTGATTGGTTAATTGATTGAGTGGGTGTGTATAAAAAGAAGCCCAGCACTCCAGACCTTCACTTGAACTGCAACTTGACTTCTGACGTGCCAAAAATCCACTCTGTTACCAAAGTCTTGATTATCAAGAGGCTGAAGACTAGATCCACTACAGAGGTGGCTGGCACCTTTAATGTGTCTCAGCATCAAGTACAAAGAATTAAAAAAAGATTTGAAGAGACTGGAGATGTTTTTGACAAGCCCAGGTTTGGCAGACCCTGCAAGACAACTGCTCAGGAGGAACGTTTGTTGGTTAGAAAATCCAAAGCCAGCCCCTTTTTCACTGCAGCAGAGCTCCACCAGGCCTGGTCACCTCAAGTCCCTGTGTCAACAAGAACAGTTTGTAGGATTCTGTCTCAAAATGGCCTCCATGGTCGAATCAGTGCCCAGAAGCCAGCACTAAACAAAAGGCAATAAAAAAAATTGTGTGGCATTTGCAAGGCCCACAGCCTGCTAAAAGGATGGACACTGGAAAAGTGGCAAAAGTTGGATTACTCAGATGAATCTTCAGTTGAATTACACCACAGCCACCTCAAATACTGCAGGAGACCTACTGGAGCCCGTATGGATCCAAGATTCACCCAGAAAACAGTTAAGTTTGGTGGTGGAAAGATCATGGTCTGGGGTTACATTCAGTATGGAGGTGTGCGAAAAATTTCAAGGTGGAAGACAATATCAATAGCCTAAAATATCAAGAAGTATTAGCTACCTCTTACATTCCCGATCATAAAAGGGGTCAAATTTTGCAGCAGGATTCTGCTCCATCTCATACATCCATCTCTACATCAAAGTTCCTCAATGCGAAGAAGATCAAGGTGCTCCAGGACTGGCCAGCACAGTCACCAGACATGAACATCATTGAGCATGTTTGGGGTAGGATGAAAGAGAAAGTTTGACAAAACCAAAGAATCTTGATGAACCCTGGGAGGCATGTAAGACTGCATTCTTTGCTATTCCTGATGACTTCATCAATAAATTGTATGAATCATTGTCAAACCGCATGGATGCAGTCCTTCAAGCTCATGGAAGTCACACAAAATATTAAATATGGCTCTAATAGCACCACAACTTCATACACCAATGTTATTAAACATATCTTTGCATTTGAAGTAAATTATTTGTTTAATTTTCACATTACTTTCTGTGGCTGACAAAACTTTTGTCTTGCCAAAATCTGTGTTCATTAAATCATCAATATTTCTCCAGTGAAGCAAATTTATTTTTGTAAATTAAACCTCATTTGGGAGGGTTTCAGCTTTCATATGAGTCATTTCTAAAACCAATGGATGAATTTCTGTCAGGGACTGTATAGATGGGTGCAGCTGTAATAAATTGTAAGTTCCCTGTGGGAAGCAATTTAGATTTTGTGTTGGCCTGGACTGCTTTCTTAAGGAGGCACAATACAGGGTGGGCAATCTGCACTAAGCTCATTTACATGTCAGTCTTAAAGGTACAGTAACAGAAAAATAGTGAAAGAAGAGGGTGAGACTGGGGAGACAAAGGTAGCTCTCTTATGCTCTTATTTTTCTCTCTTATTCTATTGTATTTCTGCACACTTACTCTTTTTGTCTCCTCTTTTATTCTCATTCTCTCTCTCTTTCTTTCTCTCTCTCTCTCTCTCTCTCTCTCTCTTCCTCCCATTTCACCCAGACTATTTTTGAATAATACAAGGCATGGTAGAGGGTCAGTTCAGAGCTCAGTTGTATTATCAGTAAAAAGAAGAGAGGGGGAAAGGAGTGAGAGATTTGGAAGGAAGATGAAGTTATGCTTTTTGACAAATTATGCTTTTTGATGAGAGAGTGGAAAAGGGGGGACAGAGTGGGAAAAAGGAGAGGGAGAGCAAGGGAGGGAAAGAGTGAGGCAGAACTGAATGTAGGAGAGTGGATAGAAAGAGGGAAACAGGAGAGACACAGAGAAAGAAAGAAGAGGCAAGAAATTAAAGAGATGGACAATGTGGTTGAAAACATTGGTAGAGTGATGTAGATGTGATGGGTGAGTGGAGAGAGAGAAAGAAAGGAAAAAATTGAGTGGGGAGGAAGAGAGATGGACAGAAAGAAAGGAGAATGTTTAATTGTATGGCAAACAGTGAGGCTGAAAATGGTCGCTAAAGCAATAGAACACTTGCGTGTTTTTTCGTGAAATAATAGCGCAGGTGCTATGAGGAAAATACCATAAGAAAATAATGAACTCAGCTGAGAACATTGCATTGTGTTTTAATGTTAGCTTTTCATCCTGCTGAATTGTTGTTCCTTAACTAGTAGCTTGTTGTCATGTCAGTAATGAAATCTTCACTTTTTGCACAGCCAGTTGCCACTTCTCCATATCCCTTCTCTAAAACATTCAACTTTGTTAATCCACTGACTATATTTCTTGTCTTTCTTTATTGTGAATTTTTGTTGTGACCTTAAGCCTGGGGAAGACAACTGAATCACATGGCTTGCCGACCTCACAAGTCTCAGAGACACATACAGAAGTCTTGGTGCCACCTAACATGTATTTATTCACAGACAGCTTACAGACACAAAACTATAATCACATCTCTGAGCTACAATGCACCCTGAGGAGATTCACAGTTACTCCAGTCTCATTGAGTCTCTGTGGCTGAATGGAGTGGCCTGAGCTTTCAAAACAGCAAGGTTATTCCACTTTCTGCAGTTGCAGCTCACCCAAAATCAGTGTGTTTGCTTTATTTTGTATCTGCCACATGGTCTTAATCCATTTAGATTTATTTTGCTCAAAGCATTTACGTTACTTAAGGAGTTGTTGCCGTTATTTACTTGGCAGCATTGTTCCGAGGAGTGATGGTGTTTGTGAAAAGATGTGCTGTAATGGTGCGATTACAACACTGTTAGGATGATTCTGAACCAATCATCTTACATGTCTGGAACTAATTTGCATAAGCTGAAGTGAATTCTGACTGGTGAATTGTAGAAGTGTTGGATATGAGCCCTTTAAACAGAAGCCAATGGGCAGATGTGTCAGTGTTATAACTGAGTGAGTCAGCAAGTTTTCTACTCTTTTCTACATTGCTGCTTAGATTTTCTTGGATTACTGTGTGAATGTTTTGTTTCCTGTATATTTGTGAGCATATAAAATATGACCTCATTCCCCCAAACTGGAGGTGGTCTGAACTTCCAATAAAGAAGCTTTTGGATTATAGACTAAACTAAGTCAGGCTGTGTTCTGAATTAAATTGTTAAACTGTGCCAAACAATTGAATATCTACAAGTGTTTATAAGATGTTTGTGAGATCTAAAAGCTGAGAAATGTTTGCAAGATCTATAATCATTGAGAGATGTTTTAGACATCTGGAAGTGTTGAGAGATGTGTACAAGAACTGGAAGTATTGAGAGGTGTTTCTGAGATCTAGAAGTATTGCGAGGCATACAAGATGTAGAAGCACTGAGAGATGTTTGCGAAATCTATAAATTTGAGACATTTGCAAGATGTACAATTACTCAGAAAGGTTTGCAATATCTAGAAGCAAAGGTTTTTTTTGTGTTTAGACTAAAATGTTGTATATATGTATACCTTAAACACTGTCTTATTCACCTTCGAAAGAAAATCCTACATAACCAGAAATGGCTAGAAAGTTAGAAAAAAAATGTGGTTACATAAAATGAGTCCACTAGCAAAACTAAAACCAGTAAATCATGACTGTATGTCTAGTGGCAGACTAAAGTGGTGTTGGTAGTGGAGAGAAACTTGTTACCAGAACTTGAGCTTGGCATCTGAGTGTTAAAGGAGTTGTGATGAGAACAGAATGTGGACTTAAGTTCAGTTATATTGTGCAACAGTGTTTAATTTTAAGTTGTAGAGTTCCCCTGTCCTGCACAATCAAGTGTTTACTGCTGTACACACACATTTGAGCTGTTGAGTGCTTGTTAAAAAGTTGATTATTTACATCTGGTGTGTTGGTGCAGAGATCGGAGGTTGGAGAGGAATAATGAGGGTAGAGGTGTGTGAGGTCCGCGTCGCCTCAGGCGCACGAGCGCTCCGGCGCGTCGACCTCTGCGTCTGCTCCTCCAGCGTCTCCGTGCGAGGCCAAGCAGGGTCAGCGCGGCCGTTGTTAGGATTTCTGCACACTCGGAAGGGTCTTGGACAAATTCCGGGAAAGTTTCAGGAGAAATGTTGTCCCTGATGGTCAGTAACTGCTCTCTGTTCCAACTAACTGAGTTAGACATACAATGTTGATGGTCTCACTGATTCGATCAAAAACTGGACCTATAGTTCCTGTTCAGACACTAGACACTGTCAGATGCTATACACTATACCTATACCATACATTTTTGTGTGGAGAACACTGTACCCACCAAAACTGTATGGTGTTTTTCCATTAACAGGCCCTGGGTTACCCCAGATCTGAAGGCCCTTCTGGAAGGGAAGAGGAGGGCATTTAGATCTGGAAACAAAGGGGACAGGAGGAGCTGTGAAGGAAAATCAGGGAGGGCAAAGACCAGCACAGGACGAGAATGAAAGGCCAGCTGCAACAGAACAATGTGATTGGGGTTTGGAGGTTGTAAGGTTTTAAGGAGTTCAACAGGCAGCCTGTAGGAAACCTGCAATGGGCAAATGACCTCAATTCCTTCTCCAAAAAGTTTGATCTAGTATTTGACCCTGACTCAGCCCAACTTGCACCCCTGCTTGCTCCCAGAATTAAACCCTGTGCTGCTATGTCCCTAACCATAGAACAAGTGAGGAGGGAACTGAGGAAGATGAATGTGGTTCCAGTGGCACTGACCTCACATCTGATGAAGGCTCTGGAAAGACTTTTCCTTGCCCTTCTTTGTTCACTGATGGGATCAGCTATGGATCCTCTGCATTTTGCCTACCAGCCAGGTATTGGAGTGGAGGATGCAATTACTTTTCTACTTTTCTACTCTACACAGATTCCTTGCTTATCTTGAAAAGGTGGGAAGCACAGTAAGAATCATGTTTATTTTTCACATCAAGTTCTTTCAGCACCATCAAGCCCACTCTGCTAGGGAGCAAGATGGAGAGCAGGGGTGGATTAATATCTTATCACTTGGAAATATGGACTACCTTACCAACAGACCACAGTACTGCAACTTTAGCACTGTGTATCACAAACATTGCTATGCAGTACAGGGGCCTGTCAGTGAGCCCAATTCCTCTTAAGGTAATCCTTTATTAGTCCTGCAGTGGCAAGGGATAGTAATCCATTCAGAGCACACAGAACATTATTTACAGATTTGGAGATTATTTACAGGTAATTGCACATAACGATAAGAAGGAAATATTGCACATTTTTATTTTATATAAAAAAGTCCAATGCTGGTTGTAGAGTCTTAACAGCAGCAGGAAGGAAGGATCTGTGCTTCTGCTTCTTCACATACTTAGGGTGAAGCAGCCTGTCACCGAAGGAGATGCCCAGTGCTGCCTCATGGATGTGGTGGGTGTCTTTGTCTAGCATGGATGCCAGTGTGGCTAACATTCTTTTGTATTCCACCACCTGCACAGGGACTAAGAGGCTTCCCAGTATAGAACTAACCCTCTTTATGAGTTTGTTCAGTGTCTTCCTGTCTGCTGCGCCAGTAGACCACTCCTTTAAAGATGGCAGATGCCACAAAAGTGTCAAAGAATATCCTCATGTGTGCTCCCTGTATTGCAAATGACAACAGTTTCCTCACATGGTAGAGTCTGCTCTGGCAGCAGTGTTAACTGACACCCAAGTAATCCACTCTCTCAATGTCCCCTGGATGTTTAGTGTTGGAAGGATGTGTCTGTACCTGCAGAAATCCACTCCCAGTTCTTTGGTCTTTCTCACATTTATCTGGGGGTGGTTCTGTAGGCACCAGTCCACAAAGTCCCAAATCATTTTTCTGTACTTGCTGTCCTCATTTTTTATAAGATCAACCATTGAGTTCTTCTCAGAGAACTTCTGCAGGTGACAGGTTGGTGAGCTGTACATGAAGTCATCAATGTACATGGTAAAGAGGAATGGTGAGGGGCCCCTGTGCTACTGACTACCTCGAGAGACAGTGCCCCACCTTGCTGACTACTGAGAGAGAGTCCCAAGCACTCACATACTGTGGTCAGTTGATAAGGTAATCCAGTCCAGTAACCAGTCTGACAGGTGACTCTCCATGCCTACATGTTCCAGCTTGTCATTCAGCAGCCCAGGCTATATAGTGTTAAAACCACTGCAGAAGTTGAAGATGATTCTCAGTGTTCGCAGGCTTCTTCCCGTGAGAAAGAGTTCTGTGTAGTAGATAACTGCATCATCCACCCTGATGCCTGGCAGGTAGGCAAACTAAAGAGGGTCCGTGGATACACTCACCAGAGGGCAGAGATGAGTGAGAGTTCTGTGTAGTTGAGAAGTCAGTGCCACTGGCCTGTAGCTGTTGAGGTCCTTTGGGTGCTATGTTTTTGATACAAGTAACACAGATGTTTTCCATAGCTTTAGTACTCTTTCCAACTTCAGGCTCATGTTGAACATGTGCTCAACTACACCATAGAGCTGATATATACAGGACTTGAGGAGCCTGGTACAAATGCAGTCCAGACCTACAGATTTCCTCTTCTTGATTTTTCTTAGCTCATTGGTAGTGTATGTGTAGGGTAAGGGGCAGCTGAGTGATCAAATCAATTGAAGAACAGATTGAGGTTATTCACCTACTTCTGGTCCCCCACCACCTGGGAGTCGAGCTTCATGTGACCAGAGATGGTTTTAAGGTCTTTCCAAACTCTGCTGACATTTTTATGCTGTAACTGATCCTCTAGTTTCCTCTGTAGTTTTTCCCTTAATCTTCTCAGGTCCCTCTGCACAATTTTCAGGTCATCCATGTCACCTGATCATACGGCTCCCTTGTTCTTTTAGGAGTGCCTTTATGTCAGGATTTAACCATGGCTTGTTGTTGTACAAACACTGAATGGTCTTAGTAGGGATAGTGTTCTCAACACAAAAGTAAACATACCCCATAAATACAGTGAGTGAATTTGTCAGTGTCCTCCCCATTATGATCACACAGCTCTTCCCACACTGTAATTTTAAAAACAGTCCTGCAGAGCCTCATTAGACTGCTTAGACACCATGCACCACTGCTAGTGCAGGCAGAAGATGCATACTTGAAGGTGGGCAGAGTGGAGAATAGAGAGGCATGATTAAAGTCTCCACTTGTAGGTGCTGTGTTTGCAGATTGCTCACAGTATGTTCACAAGCTTCATTAGTATTAGCAGATGGGAGAATATAAACAGCTATCATGATAATATGTGGTACTTCCCTTGACAGGTAGTGTGGTCTCATTCTTACGGATAACAGTTCAATGTTCTTACAGCACATTTGTTCTTTAACATAGATGTGCCCAGAAATACACCATCTATCATTCACAAATAATACTAAAATACTAAAACTAAAAATAATATAACAATTTCACCCACAACACAACCTGTCACCTCCAGCCATTGTTGGCTTCATTTCAGATGTCAATGAAAGAAAATACAGAGAAGTTACAAGGGATTTTGTGGACTAGTGCCAGCAGAACTGCCTTCAGATCAACACGGGTAAAACCAAAGGGCTAGTGGTGGATTTCTGCAAGACTAAGTTCTCCTCATGAACATCCAGGAATGGGAAATTAACATCAACAAGACATGTCTTGCAGCAGACTGGAAGAAACTGGACAAGTTTATCAGACAGGCAAGTTCTGTCCTGGGCTGTGCGCTGGACCCAGTGGTGGAGGTGGTAGAGAGTTGGCCAAGCTTTTTTCAACAATGGACAACACCTCTCACCTACTACAGGAGGCAGTTGCAGCACTGGGCACACTCCTTCAATGACAGGCGCCTCCGAATGTGATGAGGAGAAGAGAAATACTTATTTCTACCCACTGCTGTTTGGCTTTACAATCAAAACCTCCCCAAGCAGTGACTCAGACAGTCTGTCATAAAGGACCCAAACCCGACTCATAGTGCACCCTATGACTAACACACCACATGGTCCTATATCTTATCCTACCTCTAATTAATGCGTAAATTTGCTGCTGACAGAATGGTAAATGTACAATAATACACAAGTTCTGTACAATATCTATATTATTACTGTGCAATATATACAACCCCAATTCCAATGAAGTTTGGACAGTGTAAAACAAATAAAAACATAATACTGTGATTTGCAAATTATTTTCAACATATATTCAATTGAATACACTAAAAAGATATTTAATGTTCAAACAGATAAATTGTTTTTGCGAATATTCACTCATTTTGAATTTGACACCTGCAAAATTAAGTGCACCAAAGTGCAGAACCTCGTCCCATCCTTGCTTGTGAATAACTGAGCCTTTCAGGGATGCTCCCTTTATACCCAATAATGACACTTTCCTGTTTTCAATTAACCTCTGCACCTGAAGAATGTTCCAAACAGGTGTTTCTTGAGTGTTCCTCAATTTTTGCAAAATTGAGTGAATATTTGCAAAACTTAATGTTTATCTGTTTGAACATTAAATATCTTGTCTTTGTAATGTATTCAGTTGAATAAAGGATGTCATTGTATTCTGTTTTTATTTATTTTTTTACACAGTGTCCCAATAATTTCAGTGCATATCTAGCATTACCAGTTCGGAAATGTGCAATATTGATGAAATTGCATGTGTTAACTGTAAATTTGTAGTTCCTCTATATACACAGTTCCTCCATTGTTCTCTATTCCAAGTACTAATAAATAAAAAATATGTGACAGAAAAGAAACTTAACCCTATTCTTTCTGTTCTTTTAATACATAATTATACGTACACAGGGCAGAACTGCTGTAATCGGCTGTAGTATCGGCCCCTAGTATGGCCTTGGAACCAGATTAAAAAAAAATTACAGTCCTGGAGCACCAGACTCTAACAAAATTTGTTCATTGTCCTGCTCAAACACATCAGATTAAACGAAAGTAGGTGTTTTTGAGTTGGGCAACTACCAAACAAAAGTATTAGGAATTTCAGAAGAGTTTCTTCTGAAATCAAGGGAATTAAGAAGAGTTTATACTGATTTTATTGGCATAACTGCCCCGGGAAGACTTCTACTAGATTTTGTAGCATTGGTTTGAGAATTTGATTGCATTCAACAACAAGAGCATTTGTGAGGTCAGGATGTAGGATCACCACCCCACTTCATCCCTAACTCATCCCAAAAGTATTGGATGGAGCCCCATCATTCCTTGGATTGGCCTTAGGCATGGTGCCATTAAGTCCATGTTTATCTGCTTATTCAGTTGGCAATACTACAGGGACGACACATTAGCTAGTAGCTAAATGCATTCATTTTAATGGGTGTCTACAAACTTACAGATCAGTTTGTTGAGTCTGTAGATATCTGCTGCCCTCAGCCTTGGTCCTTCCTATAAAGTACATGAGTGTTCTTAACCCAGTCCAGTTTATTGTCATTATGTTCTCCCAGATACTTGTAGTCCTCCACAGTGTCCACACTGACCCAGATGATGGACACAGGAGTCACCAGTACTGTGTTACTAAAACTTTGCAAGTTTTTTCAGCCATAATTCTCTCAGTCTAACTTTTGAACTTTGGCCCTGCTTTAATGGAAGGGAGGGCGGGATCTTGTCTGTCATTTGCTGCTGGGGATTAAACCACCAATCAAGTGTCCATGCTTTGCAGTCACATGGTTTTGCTTTACAATAACAACATGCCAACTTTGCATTTTAACTGCAGAGCACAGGAAATATATGCAGAAAAAATAAACATGACCCACACTTATTGTAATATTTATTATCACCAGAGCTTTTTTGATCACTTGCCTTATCAGATCCACTGCCAAACTGTCTCAGGATATTTGTCTATGCGTAATTTGTAATCCACTACCTGATTCAGGATAAAGTTTGGTAATCTGGTAGCACAGATACATACAGATACTTCACATCGGGCTGTATAATGGTGCCTTAATCAGAATCAGAATCAACTGCTAATTAGTACATCTGCACCCATCTATATAAAATAATAAAAAGAGTAATATAAAAGAATTAGCAGAATTAACACTTTAAATAAACAGAATAAACACTCAGACACTGCCTTCAGGTTACAGTGCAACTCCCACATTACTAGCCTTACAGATCAGTTTGTTGAGTCTGTTGATGTCTGCCACCCTCAGCCTTGGCCCTTCCAATAATGTTCATACCCCAGTTCAGTTTATTGTCATTATGTTCTCCCAGATACTTGTAGTCCTCCACAGTGTCCACTCTGACCCAGCTGATGGACACAGGAGTCACCAGTACCGTGTTCTTCCTCAGGTCTATTACTAGTTCCTTTGTAAGTTTGAGCTCCAAATGGTTCACCCCTGCTAATACATTCAACTATTGCAGGATAATTAGAAAACATCATATGGCAAATCTCTGTGCAGTATTTGAAGTCTGTGGTATAGAGAGTGAAGAGATAGAGAGAGAGGACAGTTCCCTGTGGGGCTCCAATGTTGGTAACCATTCTGTCTGACACACAGTGTTGCAGGCGTACATACTGTGGTTTGTTAGTCAGATAGTCAACAATCCAGGACACAAGGAGGGCATCTACTAGCACCTCTGTCAACTTGTCACACAGGAGAGCAGGATGAATGTCATTAATAGCATTGGAGAAGTAAAAAACATGACCCTCACAGTGCTGGTGGAGTGTAGACTCAAATTGAGCAGGTTGATGATGGCATCCTTAACTCCCAAGCAAGCCTCATGCCTGTCGTCCTTGTTGTGGAGTCTTCAGAATAATGCAGGTCATCTTCCACTTCTTGCTGTCTCATGCTGAAGATGGTGAAGTACTATAGCCTAAAAGCAATTCCTGGAGTCTCCTCAAACCATCTCTTCACCTGGTTATAATAATTGATGTAGTGGTTCATTTGTTTGCATATTTTTCCTTTTCTGGGATATTAAAGTGCAAAATTGGCACATTGTTATTGTAAAGCAAGGTATTCAACAAAACCACTTGACTGGAAGGCATGGATATCAATGGATAGGGTTAACCCCAGCAGTCAATGTTTCACTAGAGCCTGCCCTTCCATCAAAGCAGGGCAACTCAAAAATGAGAACATGTCATTTTACAGTTATCATATGATCACTAGAGACAGTATGCAGTGCTATCCTTCTACATTCAAATCTGATTTCAATGAAAAATAAAAATGTAGTAGTAGTAGTTGTAGTATGGTTTTCTTATTTGCTTTTTGCAGGCAGTGTGTGGTGGTCCATTTAATGGTCTGTGGTCATCACAAATATCTCAGTTAATGGTCTTAACTTTGACTTCATGATCATTAACCAAATAAAAAAACTGTAAACAGTGAACTCTTGTGTAATTAGACTGTATAAATCTTTCAGACCACATGGTGGTTGTCTGTGGTGTTGCCTCTGCAATCTAAATAATCTGGCACACTCAAAAATGTAATGTTAGTTTGCCTGTGTCCCCAATAGCACACACTTCCCTATTGAATAATGTGTTAACAGTTGTGCACCACTATTAGGAGTGTGTTTGTTAGTGTTGTATTTAAAATATAGGCCTTATGCTGCCACTGTAGAATGGCATTAACTAACAGCTTCAGTACTGAATCCACTTCATTAACAGATTAATAAAAGACATATTCATGTCTTTCACCTTTGTATCATTATGTTTTCAGACTTTGTATAGAATCATAAAAACAAATGCAAGTTTATATATAATTTAATTTAAATAGAAGTCTCAGTGCAATTGGTAGGCTATGCAAACTGGGAGTGAACCTAAATATAAATGTTGTTTTAGTTTCGTAAGCAAACTCTCCAGCAGGTGAATTTCTCCTTTATCTTTACCAAATATTTCACCTGGAATAATGTTGGACTTGCACCCTGTGCAGTACGGTCTTCTTTCTCTGTATGGTGCACGCTATTCCAAGCTTTTCAATGAACAGTTTTACTTTGAGAGCCAGAAACTGTTGTTAACTGAAAGCACTACAGCCCAACATGTAATTCAATTTAACCATGGTGCAATTTCTCAAGCTTCTCTTAATGTTATATCATCAATAACATTAATCATAACAGCACTAATATCAGCATATATTACTCAGAGAGAGAGAGAGAGAGAGAGAGAGAGAGAGAAAGAAAGAAAGAGACTGTTTACAGGAAGTTATGTAATTTAACTGTTGCTTGTAAAAAGAGGACATCAGCCACTGGAATTCAAGGATGCAGAGCTGTGGCAGTGTAGGTGTTCAGTGCCAGGCGTGGGTGTTTGTGCCAGTGCAAGTAGTGTGTATATTAGAATTACATGATCTAGACAGAAAATGTAATGTATGATAAAGCTGTTGCATATCAGAACAACAAAATCATAATATCGTGTGTCAAGGCTTGGCTGAATACAATCAGTCAGCCAAGAAATCTGATGTGTGCTTCTTTAGTTTACTTTGGGAGATGCTAGGCTAACATACTAACAAACACTGGTTTTGGACTGTCACCAAAGCAACATTTAAGAAAGAAAAACAGCAAAAGCTAAAAACTGAAGCTAATGTCAAATACAAACTAAGCTAGATTTGTAGTCTATTTGCTAAAGGTAAAAATCTGGCTAGCAACAAGCAAAAAATACTGACAGAGAGAGTACTAGGGTTGCAATATAATTATGTGATATCTATACTGAATTGTATGTAACATACATTTACCAGGTCCATTAATCAGGGCCACTTCTTTAAATGTATTTGTCTAAATATTTTGCTGAAATTCTCTCATATATTCTTTCCTATTCTTCTCCTTTCGTTCTCTTATATATTCTGTGTGATCACAGTTGAACACAATTTTTTAAATTTCATTTTTTCAATTTGCCCAGTGTCATGTTGACCTGCTTAGGTGTAAAGTGACAACAGATACACTAGAAAGGCAACATCAAGACAACCCCCAAAAAGGGAATGGTTCTGCAGGTGGTGGCTTCTGGCCTCCACCTTATACTCCACCTACTCTCTCTTCATTCTTGTTGATAGATTCTTCTGTAGTTTTGTGTCTTGCTAGTGTCCTTGTTACCAGCTCTTCCAGGATAGCATACCCATATGTGCTTTTGCAAGAAAGTTTGCTGTGTCTTCCAGTACAGTCTTAAGAGCAGGACAGGGACATACAAGGGAATCAACCCAACAGCAGGACCAGTATCTGCAGGCTACTGGTGTGCATGTGTGTGAACAAACTGTCAGAACCAGATTCCTGAACCTGACATCCTCTAGCACCATGCAGATCAATTGATGTTTGCTAGAGAACACCAGAATTGGTAGATCCACAAGTGGTCCCCCTTCTCTTCACAGATGAGAGCAGGTTCACACTGATAGATTAGTACTCACCAGCGGTACCCTGAATGCCTGTTAGGTACTGAGATGAAATTCAATGTCAGACATTGGCATGTCCAGATGTTACAGGCATGCTCATGTGGCACCTACAGCCATTTTGGGGGCCCATACACACTCCAGAATATCATGAGTTGTCATAATGAAATTCATGGAATTGCCTATTTCAATGTTTTATTTAGATTTTTGGCATGAGTTTAAGTTCAGCACTCCATGGGTTGACGATTTCAGGTTCCAATGACTGTTGTAAAGTCATTACAACCATTAATTTTTACAGCCATTTTTAACATGAATTTTTCATTCATTGAGATCAAATCAAATCAAATCAAAATTTATTTTTATAGCGCTCTTCACAACTGAAGTTGTCACAGAGCAGCTTCACAGAAATAAAATAAAATAAATAAATAAGAAAGGTTAAAACAGAAACAAAGTATAAATGACAGATCCCCTAGTGAGCAAGCCACATGGCGACAGTGGCAAGGAAAAACTCCCTCAGCTGGAGGAAGAAACCTTGGGAGGAACCAGGCTCACAAGGGGAGGACCCATCCTCCTCTGGTCAAACTACTTATACATAGTTAGGGGACACTGGACCCCTACATCTCTGTTCTATTACTCGGGTATTGAAGTAATGTTAATTCTCTGGTGGACATAATATTAACAGTAGATTTCTACAGTTGGTGATGGTGGGTGAGCAGCTAGTCCATGGCAGTGTGGGAAACTAGTCCAGGTCCAGTTGGTGGAAGGTGGAGAGCCAATGTATATATGTATCAGGGGAGCTTGGAGTCCTTCTCAGGTGGGGCAGAAGAACTTGGGGTTAGGGCCTAATCAGTTCTGGCTGGTGGGTCATCGTTAACTCGGAAAAGATACAGAGATGAATTAGTTTGAAATTTAAAAAGAGAACAGAGAATGTAAACATTACCAGAGTGTGGCGAGTGACTCCGGCAGATCTGACTATAACAGCATAACTAAGGAGAGAACCAGAAGGTAACATAAACATGGGAGCATCCTGAAACATTGGCGTCTAACTGCTCCACCATTACAAACCAGAGTGATCGCGAGAAGGAGTCAGACGGCAGCACCAACATCCCAGTTTACCATAAAACCCTATGTCCATGAACCCCTGGATCTGCAGCCTGTAACTAAGCTAAGACATTAATGACCAAATGCTACACTGAACAAGTATGTTTTCAGCCTAGACTTGAAGACTGAGACTGTGTCTGAGTCCCGAACATTATCTGGAAGGTTATTCCAGAGCTGGGGGGCTTTGTGAGAAAAGGCCCTCCCCCCTGCTGAAGCCTTCTGAATTCTGGGAACTAATAGGAAGCCAGCACCCTGTGATCTGAGAGATCGTGGTGGCTCATAAAGGTGAATTAGATCCTGTAAGTATTCAGGAGCGAGCCCGTGTAGGGCTTTATATGTAAGTAAAAGAATTTTGTATTCAATTCGGAATTTAACCGGAAGCCAATGGAGTGCTGATAGTATTGGACTGATGTGGTCAAATTTTCTAGTTTTAGTTAGGACCCTGGCTGCAGCATTTTGAACTAACTGAAGTCTGTTTAGGTTCCTGTTTGAACAACCTGACAATAGTGCATTGCAGTAATCTAACCTTGAGGTAATAAAAGCATGCACCAGTTTTTCAGCAGTGTGTAAGGATAGGGCTTTTCTTAACTTGGAAATATTACGAAGATGGAGAAAAGCGGTCCTAGTAATATTACCAATGTGTTGGTCAAACGATAAATCTGAATCAATTATGACGCCAAGATTTTTGGCTACTGAATTAGGTATAACTAAGAAATCGGCCAGATTTAGCATCAAGTCTGATCATTTATTTCTTGCAATTTTAGGACCCAAAAGGAGGACCTCTGTTTTGTTACTATTTAGAAGGAGGAAGTTTTGCCCCATCCAAGATTTTATGTCTTTTATACAGTCTTCCATTTTCTTTAATCTAGTTTTATCATCAGGTTTGGCTGATATATACAATTGAGTATCATCTGCATAACAGTGGAAATTAATGCCATGTCTGTTTATTACTGTGCCAAGGGGTAGCATGTAAAGAGTGAACAGTAGTGGTCCTAAAATAGAGCCTTGTGGGATTCCATATCTCATTTGAGTGTGATTGGAAGACACATCCTTTACATTTACAAATTGAAACCGATCAGTTAGGTAAGATCTGAACCACGAGAGGGCTGATCCCGTGATTCCCACCACATTTTCTAATCTTTCTAGGAGAATAGTGTGATCTATTGTCTCAAATGCTGCACTTAAATCTAGCAGCACAAGCAGTGACACAGCCTTGATCAGAGGCAAGAAGGAGATCATTTGTGATCCTAACTAGGGCTGTCTCAGTACTATGATGAGGCCTGAATCCAGATTAGAATTTTTCATATATGTGATTCTTGTGCAGGTATCTGCACAGTTGTTGGGCCACAGCTTTTTCTAAAATCTTAGATATAAATGGTAAATTAGAAATAGGTCTGTAATTATCCAGTACACTCTGATCCAGATTTGCTTTCTTGAGCAGTGGTTTAATGACTGCTACTTTAAAAGCTTTAGGTATGTAACCTAGACTAAGAGAAGAGTTTACTATTGTTAAGAGAAGTTTGATTATAGCTGGCAGCACATCTTTAAGTAGGTTTGATGGGATTGGATCTAAACAGCAGGTGGTAGAATTTGAGGAGTAAATAATTTTCTCTAATTCTGACTGTGGAAGTGGGTGAAAGGTTTCCAACTTTTCTTCTATATCTATATTTTGTTCTATATCAGCCAGACCAGAAGACAAACTGTTTGGAATTAATATTATGGGTTGAATTTTCTGTCTAATATTTTCTATTTTATGATTGAAAAAGTCCATAAAGATATTACTGGTGAAATTTGATGGAATCGTCGGTGGTGTGCCTGCCTGATTTTTAGTAAGTTTTGAGATTGCACTGAAAAGTACTCTGGGATTGTTTTTGTTCTTTTCGATCATTGTGGATAAATAATCTCAGCGAGCTCTAGTTAGAGCCCTTCTATAGTCAATTAGGCTGTCCTTCCAAGCTGAGTGGAACACTTCCAGTTTAGTGGAACGCCATTTCCTTTCTAGCCTTCATGCTGACTGTTTCAAGGTACGTGTCTGATCATTGTACCATGGGGTGATTTTCTTCTGTCTTAATTTTTTATATTTAAGTGGTGCTACATTGTCCAATGTTGATCTGAGGTTATTATGTAAACAGTTTGTTAATTTATCTAACTCCTCTGCATCTGTTGGATAATAATCTGGTGTTAATAAATCAGATAGGTTTTCAGTAATTTGTTGGGCTGTAGTTGATCTTATTAAACGCTTCATGCAGTAATGAGGGGACGTACTTACATTTTGGCTAAGCTGTAGCTCAAAGGAAATTAAATAATGATCTGAGATTGCTGTGGTTTGGGGAAGAGTATTTAAGTTATTTATGTCAACACCCAGTGACAGAACCAGATCCAGAGTGTGATTACATTAATGTGTCTGCCCGGTTACATTCTGGATAATATCTACAGAATCTAGGATTGAGGTAAATGCCTTTTTTAAAGGATCGTCTACCTTCTCAAAGTGAATATTAAAATCTCCTAAAATTATTACTTTATCACTGCAGATTGCTATGTCTGCAGCAAATTCACTAAATTCTTTTAAAAACTCTGAGTAGGGTCCTGGAGGTCTGTATAGATTAATTAATGACAGTATGTTCTTGTGTGTGGCTGGATTAATGATGTTAATAGACAGACTTTCAAAGGAAGTGAAGGTGTTATAGTGTACCTGATTAATTTCTAGAATATTTTGGTAGATTATACAGACTCCACCTCCTCTACCTGACAGTCTTGGGTTGTGCACATAAGTATAACCTTCAGGTGTGGCTTCATTTAGTGCCATGTATTCATCAGGTCTGATCCAAGTTTCATTGAGGCACAAAACATTGAGTTTCTGATCATTTATAATTTCATTCACAATGACTGCCTTTGAATTGAGTGATCTAACATTAAGTAGACCAAATTTTAGATTTGAGGTGATACTTTTATCATTTAAATATGAAGTCTGGATATTGATTAAGTTTTTAAGACAGGCTGTTTTAGTTTTTCTGTGTTTAGCTTTAGTTCGGAGCACAGACACAGTCTCAATACACCTAGGTGACGTCTCAAAGCAACTCGCAGACGGTCGGTTTAGCCGGTCTGTCTGCGGCCTGGTCCCGGCTCTGGTATGTCAGCAGCTGCTGATGCTACTCTGCCGACTACCTAGCAGACTATGGGCTATGCTGCACGAAAGTAAGGCAGCACCCTCCCGCGTGGGGTGGACACCATCCCTACCTATAAGACCAGGCTTGCCCTCGAAATTACCCCAATTATCTATAAAGCCCACATTGTTTTCTGAACACCACTTGGACATCCAGCGATTCAACGCTGTAAGCCTGCTGTAGGCTTCAGCGCCACGCCGCATCGGAATGGGGCCAGAGCAAATTACGGCATCGGACATTGTCTGGGCCAGTTTAACCACCTCTATAATTTTAACTTTAGTCACTTCTCTCTGCCGCAGACGTATATCATTGGCCCCTACGTGTATAACTATCCTCGAATATTTCCTATTTGCTAATTTAAGATGGCCACTAATGTCTGGTGCCCTGGGTCCCGGTAAACAGCTAACTGTGACCGCTGGTGCCCCTAAAGGACTAGCTATTTTCACGTGTCGGACAATAGAGTCTCCTACAACCAGAGTTCTTTGAACAGGCTCCTCAACGGGTGTTTCACTGAGCGGGGCAAACCTGTTTGACACGTGAACAGGAGGGGAGTGGTGTTTCTGTGGGTCAGCTTTGGCCTTAGCTTTGTGACTATGCCGCCGAGACGTCACCCATTCGCCCCGCTGTGAGGACTCTGATGCCAGAGTCGAGGGGGACGCTGACTCTCCCTGAGGCACCCGGGGCTGCTAATACTGAGCACACTCTAACTCTCTGTCCTTCAGTAAACCCCGGATACACACCTCTAACTTGTCCACCTTTTCCAGCAAGGAGCTAACTATCTGACACTTAGTACAAACACTATCACTATTATTATCACTACAGCTGGAAAAGGGGTTTACACTAAACATGCCACACTCTGAGCAAGCAAACAGACCAGCAGCAGACATGGTTAAACAGGTACTCACCGTTTTTGTGTAGAATAAAATAACTTACACCAAACAGCAAACAAACCAACTGGAGAAGACAGCTACTCCACTTTCTGAGAGCTGCAAAAAAGTCTGAAAAACTATCTAAAAACGGTTAATATGGAACAGCAGACAGCAAACAAACAGCAAAAAACAGCAAACCAGAGCAGAGAGCTACACCAGCTAACTTAGCAAACAGTACTGGCAAACAGCTAATCCACAGCTACACCAAACACTTAGCCAGCAGGAAGCACTTGTGTGATTTAATTGTGTGATTTGTGTGATTTAATTGTTCCCTTCATTTTTGGAGCAGTGTTGTTGAACCCAGAAAGAAGTGTTGGACTGCTATTGGAAGGAAGTTAAAGGTTACCAGGAACAATACATGAGTAGATATTTTGACCAATATGGGTAATATGTATTGGGCTACTCATACAGAAGTAGTATACCACAGTTCCTAATGGAGCGCTTTGATATTCCATCTTGTGCAGCTATATACAGCGCATTCAATAGCATTCCACACATTTTCAGTGTATGAGTGGGTGTGTTGTCTATGTGTTTGTGTGTGCAATTCTAGTGCTGTGTATGTGTCCATTCATAACAAAAATAATTTCAGGCTAAACACACACAAATCCACATCTCACTGTAAATTAACAGAGGTAACAGAGGTACTCGTGGGGGGGGAACGCAGGGTGAAGTGTTTTGGTCGCTTTTCTATCAGCACATATGGAGGTTTGCCATTTTGAATTGGGTTGCTCTTCCAGCAGCTCCTGTTCTGTAGTCAGGAGCACATCAAGCTGCAGTGCTTTAAAATCAGCCAGAGGAAATGTAGTCCAACAAATTCACCTGCATAGAATAATCAGACATGCAGAACAAAATCAATACAAACTACAACATTAAAGGATGTTCAAATGATATTTGCATGATATAGAAATGATATAGAACAGATTTTTGCACTTTGTGATGAAGTTTTTTAGCAGATCAAAGCAGTGAGGCTTTACTAACATAAACAAGAGCTACTACTCTGAATCATTTCCTGATAATCAGTGACAGCATACTGCTTTACCTTCATCTGTAACATATTTTTATGCATTAAATATAGATAGACTGTACTCTGTAGATTTATTGGCACCTTTCATGAGGATTAAAGGAGACAATAAAAAGTGTTGCATAATAGTTTAATCTCACACTTTTGTATTTTGTATTAATCTTCACACCTTTGTATTTATTTGTTTACATATCTGTAATTTTAATTATGAGAATTATTTATACTACATCTTAGTAGCTAACTCTAAAAAACAAAATGAAAAGACAAAAATAAAATCAGATCAAAGGTTGTGTAACACTGTCCAAGTAGCACAAAGGCATGTGGATAAAAACATGGTTTATAGTCTGACAATAGACAAACAGGCCATGTGTAGATAAACGGCAGTAGTAAACCAGACAGGGGAAATCCAAAAGAGCAAACTTAATCCAAGCAAGGGTCAGGCCAAACACACAAAAACACAAGTGGTAGTCCAAAAGCGGGTTGAACACAAGCAAAGTCTGGAATGATATAACAGAGAAAATACTTAGAAAAGTACCAAAATAGTGACAAAACCTGGCAATGAGTGAAGCAAACAGACAGGGTTAAATACTACAGGGAACAGGGGAATGATTAGAATTCTGCCGATTGAAACCCTGTGTGAAACCCTGTAGTGAAAGTTCTGATTGGATAAGGCAGTTCTGTCAGTCTGTCCAGTTTGAATAATTGTGCAACAGTAACAAAACAGTGTGAACATAACATGCCAGTTAAAGGAAGCTACTAAAAGCTTAAAGTGTATACTTTATTTCACTAATCAAACATACATTTTCTAAAGCCTATTTTACTGCCCTACTAAGGCTGTCTGTAAATCTGGAGATTGTGTGATTATTGTGCGTTTATTGCCTGACATTTTAATTGTGCTTTTGTAGCTAGTCCGTCTTCTCATCACATTACACCTGTCCTTCAGCATCTCCACTGGCTTCCGGTTAAATATAGAATCAATTACAAAATACTTCTCTATACATTCAAGGCCATCCATAATCTCGCCCCCTTATATCTCTCTAATCTCCTCACTATCGCACCCTCCTTCCGCTCGCTCAGATCCTCCTCTTCCATCCATCTCTCTGTCCCCTCTGCCCGTCTGAGTACCATGGGTCTCAGAGCTTTCAGCCGCTCAGCTCCTAAACTCTGGAACTCCCTCCCACCCGACATCCGTAACATTGATTCTCTACCTCTCTTTAAATCTAGACTCAAAATTCATCTGTTCAATGTAGCATTTTCTCTATAATTCTCGCTTTCATTCTCTAAAATTTCCCCCTAAATGTATGTGTTGTGTTTTCTGTATGTCTGTTTCTATCATTTCTGTAAAGTGTCCTTGAGTGTTCTGAAAGGCGCTTATAAATCAAATTTATTATTATTATTATTATTAGACTGAACAAGCATTACAGAATGCTGGTAAAAGGTTCTTTTGAACCTAACGAGTGACGGTTAATTAATAACACACTCTAAATATAGGTACTGTGATATAAACTGAGGTGTGTGTTACAGTCTCATTAGGGTGAATATTAATAACACACTCTAAATGTAGGTACTGTTAAAAATGGAGGCGTGTTAACACACTTTTTTGTCTTACAGATCTTTTGCAGACTACACAACGCAGTGCTCAGACAAGTATGTCTCCTTAAACATTTTTCTTCTCTTCCTCCCTCCTTAATCACACATTCACACACTCTCTCTCTCTCTCTCTCTCTCTCTCTCACACACACACACACACACACACACACACACACACACACACACACGCATGCACGCCTTGTTATCTGTCCATCTGTCTTTATATCTGCTCTCCTCTGAGGCCTTGAGGACATCCTGATACAGTGAGCAGCTGAGGCAGGCACTAGGCTAGTGTTCCATGTTTGTGTTAAACCAACCCAGAGTGCAAAAATGCACAAAATCATATTTACAAGGTCCCAATTTTCTCCTGAAATTGAAGACATTAAAAAGTATCTCCTTTTGCTGTAGTTACAGGCTTTACACTAGAGTTTGAAACATTTTTGTAGGAAGGGATTGATTGCATATAGCCCCTAGAGAGCATTCTGTGGAAAGGAAACCGACACCCTTGGTCAGAGAAATGACTCTGATATGAAGGTCCAGTGAAGGGCATTTACAGCACAGCTAGCTAGCTAGCCCATAGGTTAACTTCTGCCACATTTGTTTCCCTGGAGTTTCATTACCACATTTTAATTTATTGAAAGATTCATTGGAGATTTCATTTATTGGAAAGAATGCCAGAATATCCTTATCCAGGGAAGTGGCTTAGTTCTGAAGCTCTGTTGAAGCGGACACAACTGGTGATGGTGTTGGTTTACCCTCCACAAAGAGCACACACAGATGTTTTAAGTGTAGCTTCAGGGACAAACTTATGGATAGATATGGAGTGTTAAAACACACTCCAAACTTTTTGTTTTAACAGAGATGGTCCCATCTTTTTTGTCACTCAGATTAAAGTGAATAACCTAAACCTTTGTATGCATATGTCCTCTTATTGTGAGCGAACAGGCTTTATGTGTACATGGAATTGACGTGTGTGTGTGTGTGTGTGTGTGTGTGTGTGTGTGTGTGTGTGTGTGTGTGTGTGTGTGTGTAGGTTCTAAGCAGGGCCCTGAGCTGGATGATGAGGAGCTGGTTAGTCTGAGTAAGAGGCTTGTTGAGGACGCTGTGTTTCGGGCTGTGCAACAGTACATGGAGGAGACACATCAGAATGGGGTGCCACAACAAGATGAGGCCCCTCCCCCTCTGACCAGCAACAAATGACCCCATGGCCTTTGAGCCGGAAACCCTCACCCACCCAACCCTGGGCGGAGCGCTGGAGTCACGTATGCCTCCTCCCTGCCTCTGGGCAAGAGAGTGAGTGCCGTGGAGAGATAAGAGCTCAGGGAACTGGAGAAAGGAGGGATGGAATGTGTCTGAGAAGAGGGAGCTGAACCAGATTTGACAGTAGAATATTCACTGTGCAGTTTTCTCTGTGTTTGTACAAGCATCAAACCAGCAGCAGTCACCAGTGTCTTGCCCAAAAGAGGGCCTTTCTGTTCTGTCTTTTTGCTAGAAGATCAGGTTTATTTGCTAGGTTTATCAGGTTTTCCCCTAGGCTTAAGACCAACAAAGACATGTCTGGTGTCTGAAGTGTTGCTTTTAGCACTGGATCCAGGAGGCTAATCTCGCTAACGTGTAATGGATTCTTTTATCCCAACAAATAGCATAAATATTCATAAACTCATCTCAGAGTGTGTTTCACGGCATTCAAGCTTATGTGGTTTATGACACTGTATCACCATAAACATATCTATAACATGCTAGCATAGTGAGAAAAACATCAGTTCTCCTCTTAGTATAGCTATAGCCTTAAGCCACATTTGGCTGTATATTTGCTTTTATTAGTGATTTAAGTTTACATAATGCTACTAGGTGGGGTATGCATCCATTATGTTTTAGCTACAGTTAGATATTTATTATGTGTAAAGCTCCAGTGCTAAATAAAGCAAAGCAAAATGCACACACCAAACACATCTTACTGATCTACTACATTTGGGGTAAAAGGAGAATTGGAAATTTGCTGTAACTATTACTATTGGATATCTATTGGATAAAGAAAGAAAGGGTGGGGGGGTGAAGAAAGAAGAACAGAGATTTGGAAGAAAACTGGTGCAAAAGAACAGTGCACAGGTCACCTGAAGTTATGACACAAACACGTGACTAGATTTGACTCCACTTGATTCGACAATCAACACTGTGCAAAACCACAAAACTACAGTGAAATAAAATGAATTTATCTCTGAACCACTTGACTCTCCACAACCTGAGAGCAGTTGCATGGGTCTGTGCACTTAAACTTTTCCAAAGATAAAAATCCAGAAGCTCTACAATGGATATTTGTCACTTTATATTACTTGTATGTGTACCAGCAAGTGAAAGCATATAGGCAATATATCTTTCTTCTCTTTTCTATAATTGTTTTTGTTATAAAGTGAATATACAGATATATAAGTACATGATGCATATACAGTGCGTCAATATTGTCAATATTGAAAATTCTCTGTTGTGTCTTAATTTTTGTGTATTTTTTCTGTCACATAATTTAAAAGCACCAATTGTTCTTTACATCACTTTTATGATGACTTTATCAGTAGACCTTTCAAAAATGACATGGAAGGCTTGAAATAAAATATTTCTATACTGACTTCCATTGAAAGTTAAGATGTTTTTTCTTCCTTCCTTCTCCTGTAAAGATATAAATTTCATATTTTGGAAATGTTTTGTACCCGGCAATGATGATTATGTATGCACAGACACAAGCAGATTTATAAAATCATTCAAATCTGACCTAGAAATGTTTCATATAATCAGTTAAGCATAAAGAAAGCATAGAGAAGTTATTTTTCAAGAATTCATCATATTTCAAAAGTACATTTAACATTACATTATTATTTATTATTTTAATGTAAAAGTATATTTACAGTATCTCAAAAGTGAGTACACCCCTCATATTTCTGCAAATATATCTTTTCAAGGGACAACAATATAGAAATTAAACTTGGATATAACTTACAGTGTTCAGTCTACAGCTGGTACAGCAGTATAGATTTACCTGTTTTCTGAAAATAAAACACGGCCATTATTGTCTAAATTGCTGGCAAACAGGAATGAGTACACCTCACAGTTAAAATGTGACTCGTTGAAGTTACATTGTAGGTGTAAATGGGGAGTAGGGCTGTTAAAATTGGTGCTTTGGGTACAATTCTCTCATACAGGCCTTGCTGGGGTCGTCCAAAGACGTTCGTTGCAATGCTTGGCTTTAAAAAAAGAGACTTATGAGCACTGCATTGCTGCAGTTTGAAGAAGAGGGAGGTTAGCCTGTCACTTCTCAGACTGACCAAATGTCACACACTGCATCAACTCTGCATGGCTGTCATCCCAAAAGGAAATTCTAAAGCTGATACACAATAACCGTTTGATAAAGACAAGCGGTCCAAGACCATGGACTACAAGAACCTGTGGTCTGACGAGACAAAGATGAACTTGTTTGGTTCAGATGCTGTCCAGCATGTGTGATGGTGCCCTGGTGAGGAGTACCAACTGTGTCTTGAAAACAGCATGTGGTGGTACCATTACGGTCTGGGGCTACATGAGTGCTGCTATCACTGGGCAGCTGAATTCCAACATGTGCTGTAACATTCTTAAGCAGAGCATGATCCCATCCCATTGGAAACTGGCTAACATGGCTGTTTTCCAGTATAATAATGACCCCAAACACACAACAGCCTTGCTGAGGAAGTTGAAGGTAAAGGTGATGGACTGGTCAAGTATGTTTCCAGACCTCATTGTTGTCTTGCCAGCTCTTTAGACAGTAATGGCAATAAATAAATTTTAAATTACCTCACTGCACAGCAGCTGATTTTACCTTTCTGAAAATCTGTATGTGTGTGTGTTTTGTGATCACCTCACTAATCAACTGAAACAAGTGACTTCACTTTCTGTCCTCACAGTAATCTCAGAAAGAGACATGTCAGATATGTCAGATGCCTACACTGCCAAATGTTTTCACTTGCTGGGATAAGATGATGGTATATAGAGTATATTTGCATGTATACAGTTTGTCTGGAAAATATTCACAGCACTTCACCTTTTGTACATTTTAAGTTACAGCCTTATTCCAAAATGGATTCAATTAATTTTCCATACAATTCAGCACACAATAACACAACAACACAGTGAAAAATATTTGTTTGAATTCTTTGCAAATTTATTAAAACACAAAAATATAATGTACATAAGTATTCACATCCTTTGCTCAATATGTTGTTGAAGCACCTTTGGCAGCAATTACAGCCTCAAGTATTTTTATCTATGATGCTGCAAGATTGGCACACCTATTTTTGTGTCACCCATTCTTCTTTGCAGAACCTGTCAAGCTCCATCAATTAGATGATGAGCATTGGTGCACAGCCATTTTTAGATATCTCCAGAAATATTCAATCGGGTTCAAGTATAGCCTCTGGCTGGGCCCCTAAAGGACATTCACAGAGTTGTCCCCAAACCACTCCTTTGTTATTCTGGCTGTGTGCTTAGGGTCATTGTCCTGTTTCAAGATAAATCTTTATTGCAGTTGCAGTTCCAGCACAGTCTTAAACAGGTTATCATCAAGGATATCAGCTCTTTTCCTTGACCCTAACTAGCCTCCCAGTTCCTGATGCAACATTCCCATAGCCTGATGCTACCACCACCATGCTTTACTCTGGGAATGATATTGGCTTGGTGATGAGCAGTACCTGTTTTCCTGAAGACATGATGCTTGGTATTCAGTCCAAAATGTTCAATCTTTTTGTTTCTCATGGTCTGAGAGACTTAGGTGCCTTTTTGCAAACTCCAGATGGACTTTCATGTGCCTTTTACTGAGATGTGGATTTTTTCTGGCCACTCATCCAAACAGGCCTGATTGGTGGAGTGATTTGGTTATACTTCTGGAAGGTTCTCCTCTCTTCACAGCGCAATGTTGGAGCCCTGTCAGAGTGACCATAGGGTTCTTAGTCACCTTCGTGACTAAAGATCTTCTACCACAATAATCGGTTTGGTGGTCCGGCCATTTCTATGAAGTGTCGTGGTGGTTTCAAACTTCTTCCATTTATGGATGATGGTGGCCACTGTGCTCATTGGGGCCTTCAATGCAGCAGGATTTTTTCTGTACTTTTCCCCAGATCTGTGTCTTGATACAATTCTGTCTTGGAGGCCTACAGACAATTCCTTAGACTTCATGGCTTGGTTTGTGCTCTGACATGCACAGTTTACTATGGGACCTTATATACACAGGTATGTGGTTCTCTAAATCATGCCCAATCAAATGAATTTACCACAGGTATACTCCAGTCAAGCTGTAGAAACATCTGAAGGATGATTAGTGAAAACAAGATGCACCTGAGCTCAAGTTTGAGTGTCATGGCAAAAGAATGTGAAGAATGTGTTTATGTTCATTATATTTTTCAGTTTTATTTTTTATACATTTGTTTAGATTTCAAACAAACTTTTCTCACTTTGTCATTGTAACATTGTATTCTGTGTAGAATTTTGAGATGAAAAATGAATTTAATCAATTTTGGAATATGGCTGTAACATAACGTGCATAAACCGAAGCACTGTGAATACTTTCTGGATGTACTGTATGTATGTGTGTGTGTGTGTTTGTTTTGGCTGAGGTTAATTTGAGTGTCAAGGATTATGATGTTCTGTACTGTTTGTTTGTTTGTTTGTTTTTTTGTTTAATTGTTGTGCATCTGGCAGGTTGTGTGTGTGTGATGCACATCTGGTAGAGAGAATGCTAGAGTTGGAGCGAGTGTGTGTTCAGAAGCATGTGAGTTTAAAACACCAAAATGAGTTTAAAATATAATAATAATAACAATAACAATAATAATAATAATAATAATAATAATAATAATAATAATAATAATAACTTATTTTTATTTATTTTAATGAATGCTGAAACAGAATGACTAATGAGCTTTAATAGCTGGATGAGTTTAAATTGAGTTTAGGAGGAATTCTGTGTTTTTCTCACATTTCTTCATGTCTCCACTTCCAGTGGCCTTTGTCACTGGGCAGATGGCACACCTTCATTCATTACCTGATCAAACATTACTTTTCACTTCCATGTTATTGTTTAAGCTGCATTTCTCTGTTCACCAGGTCCTTAAACTGAACTGTCACATTTGAAATGGAATCTATTTGCCTGCTTTCAGCAAATGACAAATAATGCATTAAAAGGAAAAATGAAACAGTCCCACCAGTTCCATCTCTCCTCCATCATCCAGGATTTTATTTTATTGCACCTAATTCACCATAAGATTCTTCTCAGATTTCTTCTTCTTCTTCTGTTTTCATTTTCCATATTTCTCAGATTTTCTTCTTCTGATTTTCTTCTTTTTCCACAGATTTTATTTTTTTATTCTTGTTTTTCTCAAATTCTCTTGATCTTTCTTTTCTGCTTATGTCATTCTCAGATTTTCTTATGTTTTTCTGATTTTCTTTCTTTTTTCTCAGATTTTCCTTCTTCTTCTTCTTCTTCTTCTTCTTCTTCTTCTTCTTCTTCTTATTATTATTATTATTATTATTATTATTATTATTGTCATTCTCAGATTTTCCTCAACTGTTTTTGTTCAGCTGTTCTTCTGTTTTTGTCAGATGTTCTTTTTCTGCTTTTGTCAGATATGTCACTAATCAAATGAAATAAATTTGTTATGAAGCAAAATTAACCATTATGTAATGATTTTAAGAGTCATGTTTATATCATCAAATGACACTAGAATTTGTTGTTTTTTCTACAGCTGTCCAGGAATTCAGGTGTGACATCAGCTCAGTGGAAGAGCTAAAAAACATGATATTTAGAATAGTCATTTAACATTTTTATTCATAATACTGAGAGTATTTTAGCCTAATAGTCTAATAGCCACTGCCCAGACATGCTGTATATACCTGAGACAAGGATATTTGTAAAGCAGAGGAGATCCATTTGTCAAAATAGTGAACAGTGAATACCTGAGGAATATAGTTATATCTGCTGTACCTATATAAATTTATACATTTATATATAAAATCACATTCACACATCAAACCTGTACATTTAAAAAAAATAACACTGAAAAACAATTACAGGTTTTAATCCATGGAAAATCATGTTGTTTAGGCAGCTAGATTTGATTGCATTCAGCAACAAGAGCTTTAGTGATGTAAGAATGTTGGATGATCACCACCCTACCTCATTTATCCTCAGCTCATCCCAAAAGTACTAGATGGAGCTCAATAAATTCTGTTGGCAGTACTTCTCTATAGAGACTAGACAAGCTGTGTGTGTGTTCGCATATCTTCAAGTAAAAGTGGCAGTTACTGCGCTCCCTATTAATGTCCTTGATGTTGGTAGAAATGTAAGCATATTCAGAATTTCTAAGGGAAAACAATAACTTCTGGTACAAAAAAGACTTTTGCTTATTTACCATTAAAATGAAAGAAACCTGTAAAGTTGCAAACTATAATGCTGTAATCTGTCACTCATTGGGTTTCAGATACTGTACTGTAAACACCACTTACAATGACAAAAGAATATTGATTGGTTAATGTGAAATATAAACTGTTTATAATGTTTTCTCACAATCACACTACTTTAAATCATACAAACATACTTCACAACAAATTCCGTGCATTAAGATATAATTCATATTGCATTACAACATACAAGTTTCAGTAAGAATCACAGTTTATCAAAAACTGTGGAGAATGGATCCAGGAATCACTATGTATACAATACATATAGGCATTTAATTAGTATATTTTATTTATTGTAATCTCTCCAAAACTGTCCAAACCCCCAGTCAATTTACTTACTGTTGAACAGTGTTAAATCTGGGGTTTTGTGTCATCATATGCCATCCACAAATAATGACACTCAAAAATAGCAATGGAATGAATGGAATGAAGTGTTTCACTCAAATCCCCTTTCTGAATAAGTCTAGATTTAATTAAGCAGACAATTTGAAAAACTGATAGCATTTCCTTTTAACTTCCCAACCTTGTTTTGTGAGATTGATGTTCAAATGTTTACTTCATCTTAATAATAAACCTAAAATTAATAAGAACAAGAAAGAGAAAGTGCACCATTAAGTAATAATTTTCACATTTCACAAATTTGAATGTTATAATAGTTTAAATGATTAAATTAGATTAAGTCCTAGTTTTAAAAATTCAGTAAGTAATATTTCAAGCTTATTGTATTTAATTCACTGGACAAAAACAATAATACTTCATAAGCTAAATTAAATAATGTTACATTTAGACAGTTATCTAAATATGCATTAGTTAACCCTAGAACACTAACATTAAAATTAGTAACACCATCACTAATGTTGGGTATATTTTACCTGGTATAAAATTCCAGATAAAATATAGTTTTCATCAATTTATTTTAAATGTACAACACTGTATGACAAAAAAAAGGTACCATGGATGACCCTATTAAAAAACAGAAAAATTATTGGAAAATCGGGAAATCCTTAACAGGTAATGTCCTAACAAAAAAATAATGCTGCTGGGAACTTGATCTTTGGTCCCCCTATTCTTGGGACATGTGATCTCTGTCTGGTAAAGTCACAGTCTTCCTGCATCTGATATCTGTGGACAGAGAGACAAAAATGCCTTTTTTTGAGAAGGGAAAAAATTACCAAATTCTTTTGATTATATGAATTTCCTTGGAAAATACCATTAATTCATATTTATTCATTGCCATTATACTAATTAAGGATTATATGCAAATTCTGGGACAACTCTAACTTACTTTATGCCTTACATGCCGTCAGTACAGGCAGGGTAGAATATCACATAAAATATGTTACTCTCTATCACTAACACTGGGTGAAAATCACCCAAATGCATGCCTCTTGAAGAAAACCACAGATGGGAGGAGGGAATCAACCATATCATTAATGACATCAATGAGTGCCCTGAAGTCCCATGCAACTCAGACAGAAGCAACACAATGAAAATCACATGACAAAAATTGTGTGGGTGAAAATCACCCAGCGTTAGCACTCTAGGGTTCTTGCTAGCTAACTAATATCATTTTCTCACTATATATTTTTTTTTATATATATATTTTTATATATATATATATATATATATATATATATATATATATATATATATATATATATATATATATATAGTGAGAAAATGATATATTATATAAAATTATAGTTAAGGTTAAAGATTAACTATTGAAACTGAAATATGTTCACAAACTCTCTCACAAACAAACTCGCTCAATTAACTATTTTATAGCATTCAAAATTAGAAATCTTAGGTAGTATGTGTCATAAATTGTAATATTCAACAGAATCAGCTGAACTCTGTGAGGACCAGGCAGTTGGAAGAGGAGTCAAATGAAGATTAAATGAAGGTCCGACTTCACTCAGCTCACAGAGTGAAACACACCCGTCTGAGATACAGTTCATACAGCACAGCCAGCTGGTAGCTCAATTCATATTTCAGTTCTGAATCCAAGTTGCATCCCTTAAATGGAGGAGACTCTTACACGGATCTGCCAGAGGATGACCTGAGATTTTATCTCAGATTCCCCATGAAGGTAGCCTTCAAAATATGTTGTTTGGCATACAGTAGTCCCTTCTCCATTCACACTCAAGTTAAAAGTCTTTCAGGTCAAACTGTTATGAATCAGAACAAAGCTTATTTGCATACATTGCATCCAGAAAGTATTCACAGCTCTTCCCTTTTTGCACATTTTATGTTACAGCTTTTTTCCAAAATAGATTTAAATAATTTTCCCCATCAAACTTCTACACATATACACAATACCCCACAATGAAAAGTCAAAAATGTTTTAAAAATGTTGAAAATTTATTAAAAATGAAATACGCTTATGTACATAAGTATTCACAGCCTTTGCCATGACACTCAAATTTGAGCTCTAGTGGTCCTTGTTTACACTGCTTATCCTTCAGATATTTCTACATCTTGATTGGAGTACACCTGTGATAAATTCAGTTGATTGGACATGATTTGGAAAGCACATCCCTGATTATATAGTGTCCCAGAGTAGACAGTGCATGTCAGAGCACAAACCAAGCAATGAAGTCTAATGCATTGTCTCTAGACAAAATCCAAGACAAAATTGTATTAAGACAGGTCTGGGGAAGGGTTTAGAAAACTTTCTGCAGCACTGAAGGTCCCAGTGATTTCAGTGGCCTCAATCATCTGTAAATAGAAGCAGTTTGGAAGCACCAGAACTCTACATAGAGATGACTGCCAAGCCAAACAGTGATTATGGTAGTAGGGCATTAGTCAGCTAGGTAACCAAGACCCAATGGTCACTCTGAAAAGAGTGCCAACATTGCTCTATGGAGATAAGAGAACCTTCCAAAAATGACCATTTCTGCAGCACTCCACCAATAAGGCAGGTATGGTAAAGTGGCCAGACGGATGTCACTCCTAAGTAAAAGGCACGACAGTCCATTTAGAGTTTGCTAAAAGATACCTAGAGGACTCTCAGACCATGAGAAACAAAGAGATTGAACATTTTGGACTGAATGCCAAGCATCATGTCTGGAGGAAACCAGGTACTGCTCATCACAAAGCCAATACCATTCTCACAGTGAATCATGGTGGTGGCAGAATCATCCTGTGGCAATGTTTTTCTGCAGCAGGAACTGTGAGACTAGTCAGGGTCAAGGGAAAAATGACTGAATCAATCTACAGAGACAACCTTACTGATAACCTGTTCCAGAGCATTCTCGACCTCAGACTGGAATGAAGGTTTATCTTCAAATAGGCAAGGACCTAAGCATACAGCCAAGATAACAAACGAGTGGCTTTGGGACAACTCCTTGAATGTCCTTGAGTGGTCCAGCCACTCTAAGGGGTTATGAAATCATAACCACATTTATAACAACATCATTCATTAGATGATTTATGAAGTAGGCACAAAGGGCTGCAAACTAAAGGACTAGACTTTACTGTAGTGCACCATTCATAACTACGTGACACCTACAGTTGTACCTAGACTGACTAGCTGTTAAGAATGGCGGTGGTAAAATCATGTTCTGACACTGTCTTACTGCCCGTGGAACTGGTACACTGCACAACGTGGATGTAATAATGATCCTTCACTTAGCCATAGATGAAACTGAGACACATCTGGATCCACTGGTTCCAAAAGGACAGTGATAGACTACTAGATGATAACCACGCCAATCTGTTCCTAACTCTATGTGATGGTAGTTTGTCTCTAAGCAGTTTTACCATGGTTCTATGTTTGCATGCAGCCTTAGAGTCTATAGTAAATCAATAAAAGAGGCCAGTCCCTATCTCATTTCTTATCTGCATGGATGGATTCAGATTTGAGGTTGTATATCAGTTAACAGTGTGTGCTGAACATTGTGTATACCTGTAAATTGCACCGGCTGTAAAATCACATGGTTTATAGGAGGTCAAAGATCACATTTTTGTTCCAACTCTGAGCTACATCACCCGGACCTGATACTACTGAGCATGGGGCATTGTTAAAAGGCTGATTACATTCCAAAGTCTGTGTATGACACTTAAAGTATACTCAGCTGCAAGAGAATACTGTTTCCTAGAATGTCACACACTAAATTTTGTCGATTCCCAGAATTAAAGCGACCATACTCTCACACTTCCAGGCCCATCCATAGAATCTTCAACCCATGTAACAACCCTTTGATCTTTGTCTCCTGAATATTGATTGATTAATTTCACCTGTTCCTCGTGACCTGTTTTGTGTAAAGCCCAGTTTGTCTCCCATGCACTTTGTGAGACTTGCATATTAAGTATTTGTCTTGTAATTTATCCTCTTATCATCAACCTTTGCCTGTTCTCTTGTTTTGCTGTTTAGGATTTCCCCTTTAAGCTTAGTCATTCTCTTTCCTCCCATTTATGGCTGCTGTGTTGGTTTTGACCAGTTTGTTTATGGACTACTCCTCTGGCTAATCTTGTCAATATATCATGTTACTTGTATAACATCCATGTATATCTCACTTGTCTGCCAATTGTTACACATACATTGTGAGATCACAAACTCCAGCATATTTACATATATACACTCCCCTCCAAAAAGTAGCTGGATCTGATACACAGCTCAGAAAACACTTTTTGTCTGAACTCACACAATTTTCTTGTGATCAAGCCTTTTGGAACATGTGATGTTTTATTGCAGAGGTGTGTCCTGTTCCATTGATTATTCAAACAATAAAGAGCACTCGATGCCTGTGCTTAGTTTCAGATTTGCATTTTGTCTGGAAGCAGGGCTTGAAGAATTTAATAAGAAAATAAAGAACAAGACGAACTAAATACAAACAACAGAGCTAACTAAAACAGAACATAAACTAACAAAGTAAAAGTAACAAACAAATGGGCAGAGCAAGGGAGGAGACAGAACCAAAACAAACACAAACCATGTGCTAAGGAGCACATGGGGGAAACTGACAGGGGAGACAGGGCTGACAAGAGACAGACATGACAGTAGGCCCCCCTCCTGACGCACAACTCTGGGGTGCGTAAAACCATCACTCCCCGATGAAGGAGAGGGAACCAAAACCAGACAGAAAGGACTAGACACTGACAGGAGAAATTCTGGACTGGGACCGAAGAGACGGGACTGGTGACATGACAGGAGATATAGATGAACATGGAGACTGGGAGACACTTGACATACGAGACAGGACTGGGGAACAGACTGGAGACTGAACAAAGGGCTTTTGGGGAACTTGAGACATGACATGAGACAAAGATGAGACTGAAGAAACATTAGACAGGACAGAAGGAGGGACATGAGGCATAGACGACTGGACATAAGGGTAACTAGACAAAACAGGAGACTGGACAGAGGACCGGACTGGAACATTAGACACAGGAAATGAAAACGGAACCTGAACAGGCGACTGGGCCAAGGGAATAGGAGACAGAACTATGTACTGGACAGATGACTGGACCTGGGGTACATAGGACCGGACACAAGACACAGGTGACATAACTGAAGACTGGACTTGGGAAACAGGAGATGAAAACGGAGACTGAAATTGGGGAACTTGGACTGTACCGAGGACACAGGTGACAGAACTGAAGACTGGGCTGAACAAACAGGCTATGCAGAAAACAAAGGAGACGGGACTGGAGACTGGAAGGAGGACAGTACAAAGGGAGTTTGAGACTGGATTCTGGACAGGAAAGGATTAGGAAACGGAACAAACACAGTGACAGGAACAGGGATCACAAAACTAGACACAGGAATGGGAACAGGAACAGACACAGGAACTAAAACGGGAACAGATATGGGCACAAAAACAGAACTAAACTGAGACAAGGATGTAGACATGGGTACAGATGTAGGATTAGACAGCGACATAGAAGGTATGGGCCCAGATCTGGCAAAAGTCCCAATTGTCCTTGGAGCCAGATTGGGCACAGTTCTAAAGGTGGACTCTGCCTTCTGAGCAGGAGATGGAGAAGTGGATTCCAGCTCCCGGACTGGATCTAGATCTGGAGCAGTGGATTCCAGCTCCCAGACTTGATCAGTGGCGGCGGACTCTGCCCTCTCGGCAGGATCTGGCTCTGGATCTGGAGCTGTGGTTCCCAGCTCCCGGACTGGATCTGGATCTGGAGCTGTGGTTCCCAGCTCCCGGACTGGATCAGGGCGGCTTGGCTCCGCCCTCCAGACAGGTTCACGAGGGCTTGGCTCCACCCTCCAGACAGGTTGGCTCCACCTTCTGGGCCAAACGGGGATACAATGGCATTGCATGCCCTCCTCGCCTTTTGAGTGGCAGCACCTGGTCCCTTAGCAAGGGCAGAAGGGAGGACGAAGGGTTCAGAAGCAAATGCAGGGGTTGAAGAATTGAATAAGAAAATAAAGAACAAGACAAACTTAATACACTAATTAAATACAAACAACAGAGCTAACTAAAACAGAACAAAGTAAAAGTAACAAACAGAAACAAAGAAACACTGACTACATACATGGGTAACAAAACAGTGGACTGACCAAGACAGACTGAAACAAAGGGTCTTAAATACAAAACACTGGACACACCTGAAACTACTGATTACAAAGGGGCAGGGTTACAAATGAGACACAGGTGGGAATGGGCAGAGCAAAGGAGGAGACAGAACCAAAACAAACACAAACCATGTGCTAAGGAGCACATGGGGGAAACTGACAGGGGAGACAGGGCTGACAAGAGATAGACATGACACAAAGTTTAACCTTTATCAATGGAAGTCTAAAGTTTGGAGAAAGAAAGGATCAGCTCATGACCCCAAACATATAAGCTCATCTGTGAAACACAGTGGAAGTAATGTCATGGCTTCAGCTTGCATGGCTTTTTCTGGGATGGGCTGATTAATCTTAATTGATAATGGCATGTTGGCAGCAGTGCAATGAACTCAGACATCTACAGAAACATTTTGTCTGACAATTTAAAGAAAGATACAACAAAACTGAATTGGTTTGAATCAATGATTTAGAATCACTTGGCAGAAGTTGGCGGCGTGAGCAGTCATAGCTGCCACTGCGGGAACAAAACATGGTGCTTTTTTTGTTTGTTTTGTTGTAAAAACCCAATCTGAACTTGCACCATGCACTACCAGAACAACCAGCACCCTCACGTACGACTGACAGACCCTTCTAAACCTGAAACTCCACTTTCGGACGATCTATGAGCAGAGCTGCGTGCGCTAGGCCTGCTAAGATCTGTAGTGTTTCCTGAGCCAGCTGCCTGGAAGAAGGCTCCAGAACTCACCCCGATGGACTGTTCATTGTTGCTGGAGACTTCTACCACAGTAACCTGAAGTCTCTGCTGGCCAGCTTTCATCAGTATGTGGATTTTCCAAAACAATTTTGGTTTTCAGAGCCATTTCTGCTCTTCAGGACTGTTTTGAGCACACAGACTGGAACATGTTCAGAGAAGCTGCTACATCTGATGACTCCATCAACCTGGAGGAGTACACAGAATCAGTGACTGGCTCCATCAGCAAATGTATTGATGATGTTACTGTCACCAAACCATCACAACATGCCCCAACCAGAAGCCGTGGATGACTGCAGAGGTGCGTGTGCTGCTGAGAAACCAGGACAATGCCTTCAAGTCAGGGGACAAGGCAGGCCTCAGAACAGCTAGAGCCAAGCTCTCCCGGAGCATCAGAGAGGCAAATCGATCAACAGATGATGCCATCCCAACTGCACTCCACCTGGCTCTCACCCACCTGGACAACAAAAACTGCTATGTTTGAATGCAGTTTATCGATTTCAGTTCAGCATTCAACACCATCATCCCTCAGCACCTGATTGGAAAACTGAGCTTGCTGGGCCTGAATTCCTCCCTCTGCATTTGGATCCTGACCCCAATCAGTCAGGATTGGAAGCAACACCTCCATTGGAAGCAACACCTCCAGAACCACCATACTGTGCCCCCCAGGGCTGTGTGCTCAGTCCATTGCTCTTCACTCTGCTGACTCATGACTGTACTGCAAAGCACAGCTCAAACCACTATATCAAGTTCGCTGATGACACAACTGTCGTTGGCCTCATCAGCAAGAACAACAAGTCAGCATACAGAGAGGAGGAGCAGTGGCTAATGGGGTGGTGCAGAACCAACAACCTATCTCTAACCGTTGACAAAACCAAAGAGATGGTTGTTGACTTCAGGAGAGCACCAGGTAATCACCTCCCACTGAACATTAACGGCTCTGCAGTGGAAATCGTGAGAAACTACAAAGTTCCTCTGTGTTCATATAGCAGAGAACTTCACCTGGTCCCTCAACACCAGCTCCATAACCAAGAAAGCACAGCTGCACCTCTACTTCCTGCAGAGACTGAGGAGAGCACATCTTCCAGCACCCATCCTCAGCATGTTCTACAGAGGGACTATAGAGAGCATCTTGACCACCTGTATTACCGTCTGGTTTGGGAACTGCACCATCACGGATCTCAAGACCCTACAGTGGATAGTGAGGACACCTCTCGCTGCATCTGCCAAGCAACCAGCATTGTGGAAGACCCAACCCACCCCTCACACAGTCTCTTCACTCTGACGCCATCTGGCAGAAGATACCAGAGCATCCGAGCCTCCACCACCAGACTCTGCAACAGCTTCGTCCACCAGGCAGTCAGACTTCTCAACACTTGGAGACAGAGCTGAACCCCCCACTTCTCCTCACACCCACATTCACACAGGGACTGAACTGAACCCCACACCACTCCTCACACCCACACAAAGACCATACCAAATACAAAGACTGGACTGTACCCACCCAGCACTCTACAAACACACACACTCAACACACAAAGACTGGATCATCCCTATCCTTATCAGCAATATTTGCTGCTGAACATTTCTCTTCATTATACTGCTTGGTACTGTCCTGTCCTGTCCTGTCCTGTCTGTTAAACTGTCTCTTGTTTGCTGTATTTATTGTAGCGTTTGCACTTTATGTTGTCATACTGTATTGCTGCTCCATGTTGCACCTTGGTTCCGGAGGAACATAATTTCATTGCACTGTGTACCTGTATTCAGATGTAATGACAATAAGAAGCCTTGACTTGACCTGACCTAGTCAATCTCTAGACTTAAACCCTGCTAAAGAGGAGACTGAAGGGAGTCAAAACAAACACCACCTGAAAGAGACCACAGTGAAAGCCTGGAAAAGCATCACAAAAGAAGAATGCAAATGTTTGGTGATGTTAATGGGTCACAGGCTTGATGTTGTCACTTGAATCTATTTGAAGTTTATCTGTTCCAATACTTTTGCTCACAAAAAAAAATCGGTGGGCTCAGACAAAAGGTGCTATCTTCTAAAGTTTGTATCAGTTCCAGATAAAATAAAAAAGCTCAAATACTGATCCTTTGTCTCTATTAATCTTTTAATAAATGCTACTTTAAAAGCTTTAGGTTTGTGACCTAAACTAAGAGATGCTTTTACTATTAATGAGAGATGTTTGATTATAACTGGCAGCACTTGATTAAGTAAGTTTGATAGGATTGGATCTAGAGAGCAGAATTTGTGGAGTAAATAATTTTCTCTCTAATTGAGTGAAAGGTTTTGAACTTTTCTTATATATATATATATATATATATATATATATATATATATATTCATATATTTCAATTATTCTAATAACAATTTATTCCCAAAATCATGGAAAATGTTCTGCTTTTACAAAGTCTCATCTCTCAAATAACTATTGATGAAAATATATTTGTATGGATGTAAAGTGACCATATTTTTATTTTCAAAAAAGAGGACACAGGATAAACTTGCTATCTATTGTGGTTAGGATGAGCTTGGGAGCTTCAAGTAAGCCTAAGATGTAGTACCATGGCAGTGTGCATGAGGGTAGGAGAGTGTTAAATATCTCTAAATTTAATCTAAATATTAGTGAAGATTAATACATAAATATGTATTAATTTACCAATCATTTTAATGTAATAATTTCAGTAACAAAATGATCAAAAATGACAAGAATTTCAATATTAAAATAAAAAGAAAAAAAAAGAAAACAAGCTGCAATTTCCAAGGCCAAAGCACATTAGCCCAATGAATCATCCCTGACAGAAGCCACATTATACAGTCATTATAAACTATATGTACGTGCAGATTAAAAATGTTGAAAAAAGATCAGTCAGTGTGGAGGAGACAGGACTGTTAGAGGAGGGGTGGGAACTGAAATTACATGAGATCTGTGCAAAATTCTAGACATTTTACACAATTTAGAAATCCGATCTGGATGCATTTTCCACACCCCAAGAGGACATTAAACCCTGTTTAATGTAGTTAAAACAATATTATCCACCAGAAGTAGTTTATTGCTGTGATGCTGATTCATGCAATATAGTCATTTCATTTGTACATTTCTCAATTTATGTGTAATATTTGGGTAGTCCATGTTGTGTTAATTAGTCTCTGTGTAATAGAGTATCTCTTCATTGAAAAAATGTTTGTGATCGGATCTAGAGGGTTTGAATCCACTTCAACCCTCAAGAGCAGCAATCAGTGTATGAGTGGAGCTCACCACTGCAGGTCCCTTTAGACACTGTGGCTTTGTCTGTTCAGTGTGGAGTACTAGCATTAAGCTGGTTTATAAGAAAGCAAGGTTAATTTTCTAAATTCAATGAGGATGATCAAAATCACATGTGCTGAAATTCAGAGACTAAAGAAAAATTATACACCTGTATGAGAAGGTACAACTATGGTTAGGAATTGGTGCCAAACTGACAAATAATCATTGTAGTGGAAAAATGTGAATTGTAAAGCACACAATGTTTTGTTATTCACATCTCCTTCCTATTCAGCTTCTTTGGAAATTTGGAAAAAATTCTCTGATAACTTCATGGTTTGTCCTGGTCCCCAACAGGCACGCAGAAGTATGCTTTTTAGTCCTCACACATCTTAGCAGATGCTTTCACAGAGTACTTTTTCACTCTTGTCTTTATAAATTGGCTACATACGTAGCAAAATGCGTCTGCTGGATGTATGCAACCTCTTGATGTCATTTAAATTAACTGAGTTGCTGTATACACAGGTTGACTTACTCTGTAGAACATCAAATGAAATGGTTAGTTTCAGATAACTGTATTTATACAGCTACATACAATTCTATACAGTCCCGGAAAGTTCTAGAAAGTTCTAGATAATTCTGGACAGTTTTAGAAACTTCTTGATAGTTCTCACAATTCCAGAAGCTTCTTGAAGTCTATATTCAGCACTGAATATACACAAATATTCTTAAAAATAGATACATTTCAAAATATCATTGTGCTGACCACAAAAGCAATAAGGCAAAAAGAATTACACAAAAAATCACACATTTTTTTTAATTGTTAAAGAGTGTTATTCAAACAATAAATATGAATATCAAACAATACTGAATGTCTACACTCAGTAATAGTATTAGTCATGAAAAGCAGAGAGCTGTCTATGGCTGAAAACAAGTAATTATGAATCTGAGAGAAGAACAAATCAATCAGAGCCATTGCATAAACATTAGACTGGCCTAGTCAATGTCCAGACTTAATCCCTGTAGAGCTGCATTTAACCTGCTAAAGAGGAGACTGAAGGAAATAACTGCCCAAAACAAACACCACCTGAAAGAGCCTGCAACGCCTGAAAAAGCATCACTAAAGAATACAGAAGTTTAGTGATGTCAGTGGGTCACAAGCTTAATGCAGTTGTTGCAAGCAAAGGATTTCCAAATAAATATTAAGTCTTATTCACTTTAAACTATTTAAAGTTTTTCTGTTCCAATATTTTGCTAACAGAATGGGTTCAGGGTGGGTTCAGACAAAATGTGCTATCTTCTGAACTGTGCAGATGAAAATACCTGGAAATAAAAGCTGAAATATTTATATTTTTCTCAAATTGTTTCAGTTAGCAGCAAAAATAAGAGGATTGGCCTCACTTTTCCAACACTTTGGGATGGAACTGTATATACACACACACACATGAAAACATTAGTACCCCCCATGAACTCCTTTGACCTTTCTAACATATATAAGCTTGTGGACATTTGATCTTCATTTAAATATATTGAAATGTCTTTTAAGCATCATTTGCTAAACAAATATATAGAAATATATAGAACATCCATCCGTCCGTCCGTCCGTCTGTCTTCTTCCGCTTTATCCGGGTCCGGGCAGCAGTCTAAGCAGGGATGCCCAGATCTCCTTCTCCCCCGACACCTCAGCCAGCTCCCCAGGAGGGACCCCGAGGCGTTCCCAGACATAGTCCCTCCAGCATGTCCAGACGTCCAGGGGGCATCCATAAAAGATGCCCGAGCCACCTCAACTGGTTCCTCTCGGTGTAGAGGAGCAGCAGCTGTACTCCGAGCTCCTCCCGGGTCACCAAGGATCTCACCTTATCTCTAAGGGAGCGCCCGGCCACCCTACGGAGGAAACTCATTTCGGCCGCTGGTATCCGCGATCTTGTCCTTTCGGTCATTACCCACAGCTCATGACCATAGGTGAGGGTAGGAACATAGATTGACCGGTAAATGGAGAGCTTAGCTTTTTGGCTCAGCTCCCTCTTCACCACAATGGACCGATACAGTGACCGCATGTCTGCGGCGGCAGCACCGATCTGCCTGTCAATCTCACGCTCTCCCTCTCACCCCTACTCGTGAACAAGACCCCGAGATACTTGAACTCCTCTACTTGGGCCAGGACAGCTCCACCGATCTGGAGGGGGCAAGCCACCCTCTTCCGGTTGAGAACTATGGCCTCAGATTTGGAGGTGCTGATTCGCATCCCAACCGCTTCACACTTGGCTACGAACCGCTCCAGTGCCTGCTGAAGGTCCTGGCCCCTGGCTGTGCCTAGAAATTCTGTCCATAAAGATTATGAACAGAACCGGTGACAAAAGGCAGCCCTGCCGGAGTCCAACATTCCCCGGGAACAGGCCCAATTTACTGCCGGCAATGCGAACCAAGCTCCTGCTCCGATCATACAAGGACCTGACAGCCCTGACAGGGACACAGTCGAATGCCTTTTCCAAATCCACAAAACACATGTGGACTGGTTGGGCAAACTCCCATGAACCCAAAAGTTAGAACATATACATCATATTTATGATATTTTAATGTCTGTCTTTGTAGAAGTGGTCATTTTCCTCAAGCCCCCTTGGATATAATAAAGATTTCATAGTGGTTCCTATGATGGAGAACTCTCCAGGACCAAAACATGACACTTCCACCCCCATTTGGTATGAGATTTTTGTTTTCAAATGCTTGGTTTGTGTCAAACTTGACTTCTGTTACTATGCCGAAATATTTCAATGTAGGATTCAGCTGTCCAAAGCACATTGTTCTGGTCCTGGTCTTTGTCTGTTCTGTGGCAAACTTTAGCCTGGCTCTAATGTTTTTATGACAGCAAGAGTTTCCTCCTTGCACACCTCCCATGAAAATCAAACTTGTTTGGATTCTTTCTGATGGCTTTGACATCAACTATGGTGAGAGCTATCTGTAGCTATTTTGTGGTCTGCTCTTGGGTTGAACTTGCTAGGACAACCTAATCTGCTGTTTGAAACATTCTCCACTTGCAAATTTGTTTCTGGACAGTGGAATGACTGATTTCTAATAGTTTTGAGATGTTCTTATATCCCTTCCCAGACCGCATCAACAAACTTTATGAAGCCATCAGACTTCTTTGGATGCCAGTCTATTCATCAATCAAGAATAAACTAGAGGTTTCTGAGGTTTAAATAAGACAGACTTCTCTAAATTCCCCTTTAACAATGGGCTAATATTTTTTATCTGATTATAACTTTAGGTGTGTGCGTGTGTGTGTGTGTGTGTGTGTGTGTGTGTGTGTGTGTGTGTGTGTGTGTGTGTGTGAAATACTCAGACTTCTTACCACCTAATGTGTAATGTGACTGGAACAAACATTCAGACAGGGATGGACAAAAAAGGTGACAGGCATGGGGATAATAAAACCTGACACAGGAACAGGGACAGTAACAGACATGGGAAACAAAACTGGAACAAATATGGGTAAAAAAAACTGAACAAGACCATTGACCTGAGCATATACAAGGTCTGAGACAGGGACATGCAATCCCAGGGAGATGCAATCCCATCAAACCTACTTAAAAAAGTAGACTAAAATAAACTCTTCTCTTAGTTTAGGTTACATACCTAAAGTTTGTAATGTAGCAGTTATTAAACCAATGCTTAAGAAAGCAAATCTGGATCAGATTGTACTGGATTATATAAGACCTATTTCTAATTTACCATTTATATCTAAGATTTTAGAAAAAAGTGGTGGCCCATCAACTGTGCAGATATCTGCATAAGAATCACATATATGGAAAATTCCAATCTGGATTCAGGCCTCATCATACTGTACTACTGAGACAGCCCTAGGATTACAAATGATCTCCTTCTTGCCTCTGATCAAGGCTGCATGTCCCTGCTTGTGCTGCTAGATTTAAGTGCAGCATTTGAGACAATAGATCACACTATTCTCCTAGAACGATTACAAAGCATGGTCGGAATCACAGGGACAGCCCTCTTGTGGTTCAGATCTTCCCTACCTGATCGGTTTCAATTTGTAAATGTAAAGGATGTGTCTTCCAATCACATTGAAATGAGATATGGAATCCCACAAGGCTCATTTTTGGATCACCCTTTACATGCTACCCCTTGGCACAGTAATAAATAGACATGGCATTAATTCCACTGTTATGCAGACAATACTCAATTGTATATATCAGCCAAACCTGATGATAAAACTAGATTAAAAAAATGGAAGACTGTATAAAAGACATAAAATCTTGGATATGGCATAACTTCCTCCTTCTAAATAGTAACAAAACAGAGGTCCTCCTTTGGGTCCTAAAATTGCAAGGAAAAAATTATCAGACTTAATGCTAAATTTGGCCGATTTCTCAGTTGTACCTAGTTCAGTAGCCAAAGATCTTGGCGTCATAGTTAATTCAGATTTATCATTTGACCAACACATAGGTAATAATACTAGGACCGCTTTTCATGATCTTCATAATATTTCCAAGTTAAGAAATGCCCTACACTTGTACACTGCTGAAAAACTGGTGCATACCTCAAGTGTAGATTACTGCAATGCACTGTTGTCAGGTCATTCAAGCTGGAACCTAAGTAGACTTCAGTTAGTTCAAAATGCTGCAGCCAGGGTCCTAACTAAAACTAGAAAATTTGACCACATCAGTCCTATCAATACTATCAGCACTGCATTTGCTTCCAGTTAAATTCCATATTGATTACAAAATGATTTTATTTACATATAAAGCCCTACACAGACTTGCTCCTGAGTACTCACAGGATTTAATTTACCTGTATGAGCCATCACAATCACTCAGATCACAGGGTGCTGGCTCCCTATTAGTTCCCAGAACTCAGAAGGCTTCAGCAGGGGCAAGAGCCTTTTGGAATAACCTTCCAGATAATGTTCAGGACTCAGACACAGTCTCAGTCTTCAAGTTTAGGCTGAAAACTTACTTGTTCAGTGTAGAATTTGGTTGTTAATGTCTTAGCTTTGTTACAAGCTGCAGATCCAGGGGTTCATGGACATAGAGATTTATGGTAAAGTGGAATGTTGGTGCTGCCGTCTAACTCCTTCTCACGATCACTCTGGTTTGTGACGGTGGAGCAGTTAGATGCCGATATTTCAGGATGCTCCCATGGTTATGTTACCTTCTGGTTCTCTCCTTAGTTAGGGTGTTATAGTCAGGTCTGCTGGAGTCACTCTGGTAATGTTTACATTCTCTATTCTAATTTTTACATTTCTCTGTATCTTTTCCGAGTTAATGATGACCCACCGGCCTGAACTGATTAGGTCCTAACCTCAAGCTCTTCTGCCCCATCTGAGAAGGACGCCATGCTCCCCTGATACATCTTTACATTAGCTTTCCACCTTCCGGCTACTGGACCTGGACTAGTTTCCCACCCTGCCATGGACTAGCTGCTCACCCACCATTACCAACTGTAGAAATCTGCTGTTAATATTATGTACACCAGCAAACTAACATTACTTTAGTATACCCGAATAATCGAACACAGGTGTAGGGGTCCAGTGTCCCCTAACTATGTATAAGTAGTTTGACCAGTGGAGGATAGGTCAGAACTAATGTCCCAACAACAGTTTGTAGAACCAGAATGGGCCCAGTTCTGGAGGCCAATGCAGGGGAACACTGTCTTTGTGTCACCCTCCAGACGCAGCTGGACTGTGGGCCTTGTAGCCAGTGTGGCAAGTGTTGACACTGCTGAAACAGTGGTGGTGGGTTCTGCCCCCACACTGGAACAGTGGCGACAGACTCTGTTTAAATATTATGACAGATGATCATTTGTGGCCATTTTAGGTAAACTCAGTGTGAGCTTTTAATGTTAAATTTAGTATGGACATAACATTTCATATCTTTCAAATAACTAATTATATTCTCCAACCAAATACTAAATACAATATTTCAGAATATAGGCCTAATTTGTTTGAGTTCCATGGTCTATGAAAGAGAACATTTCTTTATTTGCGCCCTAACACAGATACAGCATGGTGATAACCGTGTGTCTCCTGCTCCTTCCCTCACAAAAGGACAGAACCTGTCGTTGCTCATGTCATATGTATTGATGTATAACCTGACTTATGTAGCTCTTCAACATCTTCTGAACATTTTTAATAGCTATTTTCATAGCTTAGTGCCAGACACCATGTATATTTTTGAAAAAGCCTGTTGACAGTTTGGCCACTATGTGCCACTTTCTCTTGCATTAAATGTGAAAGCTACCTAGGACCCAGTGAGAAAACAAACTGCTCTTCTTGCTAATATGAATTTGACATTAACAATAATCGAAGAATTGGCTCTTATTTTCTTGTACTTAGTCTGGCAAGCCAGATAGTGGACATTTTAGAGAAGGTAAATTTGAATAGGCATTATTTGTGACAATCAATGTGGACCTGAATATAAAAATCTATAACAGTGGCAAAAAGGGGAATGGTGACATTTCAATCATTTGAAATTGTGATGGAGTTCCAGTTTATGAAAGTCAGATATGGCATATTCACTACCAAATCATAGAACATTCACCAAGAGATTGTCAAGATAACATATGCATGGGAGACACCAGAACCACCTTTTAGAACAGAGCAAGATCATTTTGAACATGTAATGTTAGCAACCACTGCTGAACCAATGGGTGTGAAAGGCCCATCCCCTTTGATGGAATGACAACTTTAAAATGATCAAAGATTTATTTTCCTGAGTACCAAAACAGAGTCTAACTTGTGCTGCTAAAGTTTCATTTAGTGTGCATTTGTTGATGCACATGGCAGAAAGTGTGCAATTGGGGACATCAACATTTCCATTTCAGTAATTTAATGGAACTCTGCTTAAGTTTTTCAATGGAACAATGCATGTGCCCACTCAAATAAGAATTAAGATAGAAGGTTGCTCAGGTGGAGAAGCTGAGAAATGAGAACATCATGGCCAATGCAAGTGTGAACATGGGGTAACTATTTGACACTCCCAAGTATTTCTACCCTAACAAAGAGGTTTTCAGAGTTTCCAGGTTATGTGACAGGCTTGGGCAGTCTGCCCAAAAAGGAGAAAACATCTGTTTTATCAAGGATAACTATTGAAAATAAGTTGATTCAGGTTAATTTACAGCCATTTAATACCTAACAGTGTTGTGTATATTTTTAAAATAGCACAGCTCTTACAAAAATAAATAATTCCATTGTACAGCTAATAGATGGAATTTTCTTCAAAATCATGAGTTTAGTGGCCTTTAAATTATCTCCTGTGTTTTAGTAAAGGTATCCTCTATATTTATGATTAATCATATATTTGCAGTGTATCCTCACTCAAAGAAAATGTTTAATGGCTATGCCAAACGACAAAATGTATGTAATTCCATTACCAAACAATTTGTAAATAACTAATGCTAGGTCAATGCATGGTTAGAATTATTTCTGCATGACATTAGATATTTGTATCAGCTTGCTTGATATAGCTTTTCATGAGTACGATTGTGAACAAGATGTTACTGTAAGACTGCAGGATGATACTATCTTTGCTTATTTAAATGATAATAGGTAATATTGTTATTTTTCTACTAACTATACTACAAGTGTATCTAAAAAACTGAATATTAGGGAAAAAATCAGTTGTATCAATAATTCAATTCAAAATGTGTCAGGTTTTATTTTCATTCTATGTAAAGTGACATAATACCTTTTTATTTGATTACCTGTATGGTTTATAGCTCATGAAAATCAGAAATTATAAGAATATTAAATTAAGTTTGATTAATGACTAATCAGACAGTACTAAAATTGAGACAAATAGCTTGAAATATATCCCTTTAAATGTTAGCAATATAACATATGACAGTTTACCTTTTTGAATTAAATTATGAACAAATAAATTCACAATATTCAAATTTTGGAGATACACTAGTACAAACTACAGTATATGCAGTATACTTTCAGAAAGAGGCTTCATCTAAACAGATTTTCTTTTTGATGTAATTTGATTGTAGGCTCTTGGTTAGAATTAATACAATTTTAGTAGTTTGACCAGAGGAGGATGGGTACCCTCTTGTGAGCCAGGTCCCTCCCAAGGTTTCTTCCTCCAGCATTGAGGGAGTTTTTTTCCTTGCACCATTGCAAATTCACCAGGGGGTTTATGTCTTTATCTTTTGTGAATGTGTTGTTCACCTTTATATTGTTTTATTTTAGTAAAGTCTGCTCTGTGAAAAAATCAGCTGTAAAAAGCGCTATACAAATGAATTTTAATTTGACATTAAATATACAATATTTGAAAATTGATTCATATTTAGCCAAATAAATAGATTATGAATTGGCTCTTTGTTTAGAAGACAGCATGTATGTATGCTTAGTTTGATGTCTTTTTCTACACAGCCAGAACGTTTTTTAAAACTCTCTTTTTATTCCTAGCCCCGGCTGTAATGTCTCTGTTCAGTCATACACTAGAAAAAATAGAAAAGCTAAACAGAAGCATATTTATCTCTCTCCACTCTGTCTCCATCGCTCTTTGTTTCTTAATGAATCACTGCCAGCAAAAAAAAAAAAAAAAAGCTCATGGTTCTGAGTATGTGTATGTCTATGTCTATGCTTTCTATGTCTGCAGGCTGGGTACCACATGGCATCATGAGACTCTAGCAATGTGACACCAGTAGCCAGAGGGATATAAACTCAGAGACAGGAAAATAAATAACAGACCTTAACTGTAAGATCTGATCACTGTCTGAAGTTCTGAAGTTGATCTAACTATCTATCTATCTATCTATCTATCTATCTATCTATCTATATATATATATATATATATATATATATATATATATATATATATATTCACATGTCTGTTTCTAAGATTGTGCTGCCTCTACAGGTAGGAGGGGGGTGTTCCAAACCCATTAATGGAGTGGTCTACCTTGCCTCAGGGGTGTGCTGGTACCAGCTGAGACAGTCTGACAGTCTTTAACCATGTGGTGCATGGTTTCTCTTTGTTGGGCTAACAACGTCAGTCCTTTAAATACCTTTTCTTTTGTTTTCCTTTTCTTTTGTTTTCATTAACTAAACATCTGCCTGCACCTGGATGTTCTGTGCATTGCATGTGTTAAGCATCTATCACCAGTTACTCCCATATTGGATTTATGCTGGTTTACATTTTTAATTTATCGTTAATTGACATTACAAAGAGTCTGTGAAGGATCATGTATATTAACTTATTAATAATAATAAATATGTGTAATAATTAATAAGTATATTAATATGAGACACTAACTTGAGGCTAGGGGGAGACACCAGGGGAAGGGAGGTCTCCATTAGTTTGTGAGGCCCTACGCAGTACACATACTGTGCATATAGGGTGGTGATATATCATATCTTGGAACTTCACTGTTCTTGAAGAGAACAATACTTCTAGACTGATATTTGGATAAACAGATTCTGGTCTGTAACATTTGCAGTTACTGTTTTTGGCATTTGTCCCAGAATATGTTAGAATAGAATAGAATAGAATAGAATAGAATAGAATAGAATAGAATAGAATAGAATAGAATAGATCTATTCATCCCTTGGCAGGGTTCCCTCAGGGAAATTAATGTTCCAGCAGCAGCCTCAGTACAGTGCAGAAAAGAGTAGAAAGATAAGATAATAATTATACTATATAAGAAACAACACTATATGAATATAAAGAATATATAATATACAGGCTATATAACAATATAAAATATATATAAATAGTGCATGAAAAAAGAGTCCAGTAGGAGGGGGTATTGCACATTATTATTATTATTATTATTGCACTTTTATTGCAGATAGGTTAGATAGCTGAACTTGCCCCCATTGACACTGATCTGAAGCAACAAACGTGCCTGCAGGAGTAAAACAGGAACAATATTCACCTTGTGTGAGAGAAGAGCTGCTAGTGTAAGTATAAATAGACCAGCATTTCATGGATGAGTTTTCCCTCCAATATCAAATCAAATCAAAATTTATTTTTATTGCACTTTTCACAACTGATGTTGTCACAGAGCAGCTTTACAGAGATCGAAAAATTAAAAATGTTAACAACACATGAACAAAAGATAAGAAATAGACCCCTTGGTGAGCAAGCCAAAGGGCGACAGAGGCAAGGAAAAACTCCCTCAGGGCTGGAGGAAGAAACCTTGGGAGGATCCAGGCTCACAAGGGGGGACCCATCCTCCTCTGGTCAAACTATTTATTTAGGGGACATTGAACCCCACACATCTGTTCTAATACTGTAGTGTACTGGTGTAATGTTAGTTCACTGGTTGACATAACAGTAACAGTAGCAACATATTTGGGTCTATATATATATACAGGGTTGGAAACTAGTCCAGGTCCAGTACCAAGGAAGCCAATGTGAGGTAGTGGCAGGGGAGCTCTTGATCCTTTTCAGATGGGACAGAAGGTTAGCATTTCTCAGAATACTTACAGGGTCACATTCACACAGTGTGTTCCTCTGAAATGGGAAGCATGCAGAGGATTGAAGGTCAGAAGAAACATGGGAAGTGGTGTTGATATGAAATAATGGTTTGGCTTCAGGTTTAAGATGTGATGTTGAGACACTGGCACTGGCTCTTTTTTTGCTAAGACATCAACTCCATTTTACTGAAGTTCTGTCGCTTCTGTTTTGGCTTGCTCAATAACATACTGTGCAGTTTGTTACTTCCAAGGGAATGGAATTTCCCTCAAGTATAGCTTTCTCAAGTATTTGAATCAACAGCTGCTTCAAGTGCTTTAGCTTCAGCTATGGCTGCAGCAGTCTCTTTTCTATAATTACCCTTAAATAGCCTTTTTTGTTTTTGATTAAAATTTCCTCTTCACAATAGGAAAGATGTGTCTTTGTTGCTTCTGTTCTCTCCTACTATCAAAACTTTGAAGCCAGTCAGTCTTTGTCAACAGGTTTATTGACATTACAAGCAAAGGTGAAAGTAAAACACCCAAAATGCATAGTTAACACTGTCCTTGCTTTTAACACCTTAACATACTGCTAATAGTTCAATCATGAATTTGTCTCTTTGCTTTTATTGTTGTGGTCTTTAATGTTTGAATTTAATTTTCTCTTATCTATCTATCTATCTATCTATCTATCTATCTATCTATCTATCTATATATATATATATATATATATATATATATATATATATAAATTGCTAAAGTATTGCAAATGCATTTTGTCCATTCCTCAAGGCAAAACTGCTCCAGCTCCTGCTGCTGATACAACTCCTGAAGAGGACAGGTCAGTCCCCTTCTCTTCTACAGCTGTTTATTTCAGTCTGTGTTCCAGAAAAGACACTTCTGTATGAAATACAGCTGATCTGAGTCTGTTTACATTTTTTAAGGCTGCTGTGTGTGTGCGTGTGTGTGTGTGTGTGTGAGTGAGAGAGAGTGTGTGTGTGTGTGTGTGTGTGTGTGTGTGTGTGTGTGTGTGTGTGTGTGTGTGTGTGTGTCACATTGGTGAATGTAACCCTGTAAGTGTTCTGATCTGTTCTATGAGCAGAATGATCTGTATATATAGCACAAGATAATATTGCACATTGTTAGCACTTTATTTACCATTTTATTAATTTATTTTGCACTTTTTATAGTTCATAGTTGATTATTTATTTACAATATTTTTATTTTATAATCCTACTTGTTCCCAGAATTCAAAAGGCTTCAGCAGCAGCATCTCAATTTTGTCTTTTCCATGTGTTATTAATTAATTTTCATCACAGTCTGTGTACTGTTTTCCTTGTGTGTTTAACAGCAAGCCAAACTCCATTCAAAAAATGCATGGGAGGCAGGAACTAGCGTCCAAGCTCTGGTGCTTTATTGAGTTGCATATTCACGTTATAAAACTAAAGTAAAAAATAATTGTATAAAACAACTAATTGTTTACACATTTAACTATATATTTACACCATGACTTGCATGTTAAAGATATTAATTATTGTTACGTCCCTGAGTTTGGGAGACTCTTTTCTTTTGGTTTGTTTCTTTTCTTTTTTCAGGTGCTGCTTTGGCTGGTGATTGGCTGCACTGGGGACATTAATTGATTGTTGCTCCACCCATGGCCACTTCCCATTAGCTGGTTCTCTTGGTGGGAGATTTAAAAAGGCTCTTTGTTTGGGAGTGAGGAGCTGCACCTTTTTCTCTGAGCTGACATGTTGCTCCAGTGAAGGCCCATCAGCACAGACCAATCTTGTCTGTTCCTTTGTAAAGTTGATTTTGCAGGATTTGTATGGGTGACCTGCCTTTTTTGTTGCAACCTTTGTTTATGTAAAGAGTGGGTAGGGTAGCTGTTTGTATTTTTGTTTCTTTACTTTTAGGATAAGTTAGATGCTTTCTTTTGTTATAGTTGATTTGTTTGTTGTTTTGGCCTGGGGTTTCCTTTTTCCTTTCATACTGATGAGAGAGAGAGAGAGAGAGAGAGAGAGAGAGAGAGAGAGAGAGAGACAGACAGACAGACAGAGAAAGAGAAAGAGAAGACAATGAGAAACAGAATGTCACATGTGAGACAGAGCAGGAGAGGAGGCAGATGTAATTGCAGGGAATATTTAATGAAGATATAAACCAAAATGCAATGAAACAAAAACAAGAACTTAAATGAGGAACACAAACTGAAAACCAATCAGACAAATGAATAGAAGCTAACAAGTAAACTGACTTGGCAATAGAATAGAGAAAACAAGGCTCACTGATAAGTTAACTGATGAGTTTCTGTTTTGTTTTGTTTATTGTTTTTTTTGCCTTATGTTAAAGCAAGAGTTACAACTCCAATTCTCACTCAGGGCTGCTAAGCCATTACAGTCACCAATCACTTTCAGCCTCCATAGTGGCAAGAGCACTGTTTCATCAAAGTGTGACAGCCAGGTTTCAAATCCCACCTTGAGCTACTTTGTCTGCTTTTGGCACCCAGACTTTGATTGGGACACTAAATTCCAATTCCCATCTGGATTGTGGCACTGTTGGTTGGTCATCCAACCTGGTATATCAAGAAACACATTGGTTTATTTTTCTAACTTTAAAGTACCGGTACTTAACTGGCCAAGTATGTCAACTTACCAGACACACTCCTGTGACCTGGATCAGTTCCTGGATCAGTCTTCAGGTACTAAGAGTTTTTACTGAACTAGGACTTGTAGTCTTTACAGTGCATCAGACAGCTGGAATGCAGGAAACTCAATCATTTAAAACATCTCTCTTAACATCAGCCACACAGCCTGCAAATGTTTATTTAATGTTTTATACAATTTTAGTTTTAGTTAACTTTTATCTTCCATTTAATTTTTTTTCACAAATATATAAATATATATATATATATATATATATATATATATTCTAATAATCACTGTTTAATTGTACTTATCTGTTTAATGTTTTATAAATTTAAAGGCCCGCAACATCGCCTGGTACTGCACAACCGTGGCCCTACCCTGGAGCCAGGCCTGGGGTTGGGGCTCGGGAGCGAGCACCTGGTGGCCGGGTCTTTGCCCATGAACCCGAGCAGAGTTCTGTTGTTGGACTTCTGCACTAGTTACAGATTGTCCATAACAAACACCATGTTCGAGCATAGGGGTGTCCATAAGTGCACATGGCACTAGGATGCCCTAGGCTGGAAATCAATGATAGACTTTGTCTCATCTGATCTCCAGCCCTATGTCTTGGACACTCGGGTGAAGAGAGGGGCAGAGCTGTCAACCGATCACTGGAGTTGGTGAGTTGGATCCGCTGGTGGAGGGGCAGGCTGGAGAGACCTGGCAGGCCGAAACATGTTCTTTGGGTCTGCTGGGAAAGTCTGGCTGAGCCCCCTGTCAGGGAAGCTTTCAACTCCCACCTCCAGGAGAGCTTCTCACAGCTACTTGGGGAGGCTGGGGACATTGAGTCCAAGGGGCCAAGCGTGCTGCTGCTTGGGTGGTCAAGGAGGCAAAAACCAGGAGCTGGGACGAGTTCAGGGAGGCCTTGGAGAAGGACTATCGATTGGCCCCGGAGCGATTCTGGCAAATCATCCGGCACCTCAGAAGGGGGAAGCAGTACCCTGCCGACCCTGTTTACAGTGCGGGTGGGGAGCTGTTGACCTCGACCAGGGATATTTTTGGGCAGTGGAAGGAATACTTTGAGGATCTCCTTAACCCCACCGTCACGTCTTCCAATGTAGAAGTTGAGGCTGAGGACTCTGAGGTGGACTCGCCCATCACCCGGGCCAAAGTTACTGAGGTGGTCTGTAAGCTCCTCAGTGGTGGGGCCCTGGGGGTGGATGAGATCTGCCCGGAGTATCTCAAGTCTCTAGATGCTGTTGGGCTGTCTTGGCTGACACGTTAAAAAGGGGGACCAGAGAGTGTGTTCCAACTATAGGGGGATCACTCTTCTCAGCCTCCCCAGGAAAGTCTACGCCAGAGTACTGGAGAGATGAATTCGGCCATTAGTCAAACCTCAGATTCAGGAGGAACAATGCAGTTTTCGTCCCAGCCGTGGAACACTGGACAAGTTCTACACCCTTCAGAGGGTGCTCGAGGGTTCATGAGAGTTTGCCCAACCAGTCCACATGTGTGTTGTGGATTTGGAGAAGGCATTCGACTGTGTCTATGGGGGGTGCTCCGGGAATACGGGGTCCGGGGTCCTCTGTTAAGGGCTGTCAGGTCCTTGTATGACTGCAGCCGGAGCTTGGTTCGCATTGCCAGCAGTAAATCAGGCCTGTTCCCAGTGCATGTTGGACTCCGACAGGGCTGCCCTTTGTCACCGGTTCTGTTCATAATCTTTATGGACAGGATTTCGAGGTGCAGCCAGGGGCCGGATGGAAGCTAGTTTGGGAACCACAGGATATCATCTCTGCTTTTTGTGGATGATGTTGTCCTGATGGCTTCTTCAAGCCAGGACCTTCAGCAGGCACTGGAGTGGTTCGTAGCCGAGTGTGAAGCGGCTGGGATGCGAATCAGCACCTCCAAATCTGAGGCCATGGTTCTCGGAAGAGGGTGGCTTGCGCTCTCCAGATTGGTGGAGCCGTCCTGCCCCAAGTAGAGGAGTTCAAGTATCTCAGAGTAGAGCTGCTGCTCCTCTACATCGAGAGGAACCAGTTGAGGTGGCTCAGGCATCTTTTTCGGATGCCCCACCTTCATTGCTAATGAATTTTATTTTATTGATGTATTGTTTATTTTTACGTTAAAATTATAAAAAACAGTTATTAAAAAGTGGTAAAAGTTAAACTTTAATATGCTTTTTATTTTGGAAGACACAAGTTTAAATGAAAAGAGATTATTTAGCATTTTAGGCTATTATGGGTATTTATTAATCTTAGTAAATATGTTTATGTTTTAATATTGATTAAAATAGGAAAAAGGAACAGAACAGCAACATGAAAGGCCTGGTACAGTGACAGTGAACTGATGGATTGTCCAACATCTGATAGTAACTCCTCTTGTCTTTTCTGCTAATAAACTATTACCTTTCACACTCTTCCTCCAAGTGCATTCTCCTCATGTCCACACGTTTCCTCCGGGTACTCCCTTTTTCCCCAGCCTCTCAAAATGGAATGAGAATTATCCTGCTACTGTAGTTGCTGCAATTGTATTGTTACCCACCATTTTTTCGAATTGTTCCAGATATTACTTGCTTGTCCCTTTCTGTTTTGTATTGCATTGTGGGAAAGACTGGTTCTAAGTATGTGTGATGGCCTAACTGCATGATCAGTCTCTTTTTAACCTCAGTGTGGTGAGGGTTGACCCATGCATAATCAGTGTTTGGCACCAAAACTGTTATAGCCTAATACATTCATATGAGACAAAATATGCACTAGTATCCACTAAAAAAATGGAGGGCTGACTAGTACTGATCTGAAATTTTTTTCTCCATTAGCTTATCTCAGAAGTACATAAATCCACTTATTCACAGAGCTTTTCTGCTCTGCTTACCTCCTGCATTGTATGCCAGCTTGTATGGAGCTACGGGTGGTGTGGATGGACAATATGCAATTGCAGAGAAAGTGCAGGGAATTGTAATCCAAAATAAAATACATTAAAATATGGACAGGGAACAAAACATTACCAAACAATCTAACTTATATTCCTGTGTTATTTTAGACTATAATGCTTTTGATAGAATTCACTAAACAAGCATATTGTTTTATATAATCCTTGCCAATTATTTATATATTATTCATATATTATTTATATTTATATATTATTTTTATCTCCTTTTTCATCTCCTATTTTCATTTATATGTTATTTAGAAGGTGGCACAGTGGCGCAATGGATAGCACTGTTGCCTCACAGCAAGAAGGACCTGGGTTCGATCCCCGGGTGGGGTGACCTGGGAAGTTTCTGTGTGGAGTTCGTGTGGGTTTCCTCCGGGTACTCCGGTTTCCCCCACAGTCAAAAGACATGCATGATAGGTGAATTGGTGACTCAAAAGTGGCCCTTAGTGTGTGCATATGCGCCCTGTCTAGGGTTGTTTCCCACCCTTGCGCTCAGAGTTGCCGGCTGGGCACCGGCTCACCTGTGACCCTATTCAGGAATAAGCGGTTTGGAAAATGAATGAATGTTATTTAGACCAAGATGGTGTCGCGACCACACCGCGAGGCTCAGCGTCTCTCCAGTTTTCGCAATTTAGTGTTTATTTACGTAATTATCCCCAGCGTTTTTGCGTGAATCACTCATGCGAATTATAGCTACTCCAGACAAGAGCTTCGGAATATCAACATATGCTGCTTAAACACCAGTTTTGACCATCCGTTCAACTTCAACCAGCTTCCTCCAGAGATGATCTGGACTCTGGGACCTAACGAGCCGCTCTTGCCGACCGGAAGAGCCCGGCGCTGGCGTCGCGAACGTAAACAAAGGCGAGGTAAGCGTGGAGGTGTGTGTAAAGCTAAACCCACACCGGCTGGCGCTACCCAGCATCTTTCTCACCAATGTTCGCTTGTTGCCGGGAAAGGTGGATGAGTTAAATATCTGGGCCCTTACAAAGAGAACACTCATGGACTGCAATCTCATGTTTTTCACTGAAACATGGTTGAGCAGCGACGTGGCGAACAGCGTGGTGGAGCTAGAGGGACGGGCACTGTTCAGAGCCGACAGATCAGCCGAGGCTACGGGCAAGCTGCGCTGCGGGGGAAACTGTATCTATGTAAACAAAGCATGGTGCACAGACTCTGTAGTAATGGAAACCCACTGCTCTGCTGACCTGGATTTCCTGATCATCAAGTGTAGACCCTTCTACCTACCCCGTGAGTTCACCTGTATTCACGCAGCTGTAGTCTACGTGCCTCCGGATGCTAATGCTAACGTAGCTATGGAACATCTTTGTGCTGCTATTAGCAAACTGCAAACTGTGCACCCGGACGGAGCCCTCATTGTAGCAGGGGACTTTAACCACAGCGACCCGAGAACTGGACTTCCAAAACTTTATCAGAATATTTTCTGCACCACAAGGAAACTTTGGACAAAGTTTACACCAACATGGCTGATGCATACAAAGCCACACCCCTCTTCCACCTGGGACAATCTGACCATCTCTCTCTGCTCCTGCTCCCCAAGTATACTCCAGTCATCCAGCGGGTAAAACCTACAACCAGGTCTGTAAAGATCTGGATGGATGGAGCTGACTCCACTCTTCAGCACCAGTTCCAGCACACCGACTGGAGTGAGTATGCTGCCCGGGCCCCCACAGACTCACAGATCAATATCGACACTTACACCAACTCTGTCCTGGAACACATCAACAACTGTGTGGACAGAGTGACATCACAAAGACAATAGTCACCTTCCCTAACCAGAAGCCCTGGATGAACAGAGAGGTTCGCCTCCTGCTCAAAGCCAGAGATGCTGCCTTCAGGTCCGGAGACCGGGAGGCTTACAGCTCTGCCAGAGCTAACCTGAAGAAAGGGATCTCTATGGCCAAGCATTGCTACAAACAATGGATTGAGGAGCATTTCTGCTCATCTGAACCCCGGCGTATGTGGCAAGGCATACAAACCTTGACTGATTTTAAACGACCCAACACTGTCACATCCACTAAATGTTCTTCTCTCCCTGACGAGATAAACCACTTCTATGCACGTTTTGATTGGGGGAACAAGGTGGAATCATCTAAAACAGTTTGTCCAACCCAGGATCACCCACTCACACTCTCCACCTTGGACATTTGTCGGACGCTGAGAAGAGTGAATGCAAGGAAACCAGCGGGTCCTGATGGTGTACATGGCAGAGTGCTGAGAGCTTGTGTTGAGGAACTGTCTGGAGTTTTTGCACACATTTTCAATCTGTCACTGGCCCAGGCAGCTGTCACAACCATCTTCAAGACTGCCACCAAAGCACTCATCTGCTGCAACCCTGAAAGACTTCCGCCCTGTTGCACTCAGCCCAATCATCTCCAAGTGCTTCAAGAGACTAGTTCTTTCTCACTTGAAATCCTGCTTACCTGCTATACTGTCCCCACATCAGTTTGCCTACCGTAGCAACAGGTCAACTGAGGATGCCATCTCCTCAGCACTTCATACTGCACTGACCCACCTGGACTGCCAAAACTCTTACATCAGAATGCTGTTCATTAATTTCAGCGCAGCATTCAACACAGTGATCCCTTCCAAGCTGATCTCCAAACTCAACCATCTGGGTATCAGCACATCCCTCTGCAACTGGATTTCGGACTTCTTGACTGACAGACCCCAGTCTGTTAAGTTAGACAACCTCTCCTCCTCATTCATCACCTTGAACACTGGTGTACCACAAGGTTGTGTACTGAGCCCACTGCTGTACTCTCTGTACACCCATGACTGTGTGCCTGTTTATGGTTCTAACAATATAGTCAAGTTCGCGGATGACACCACAGTGATAGGCCTGATCAGAGACGATGATGAGACGGCATACAGGGATGAGGTACAGCATCTGTCACTATGGTGCCAAGAAAACCACCTGGAGCTCAACACAAGCAAAACCAAGGAGATCATTATGGACTTCAGGAGGTCTAGAAGCCTGCACTCTCCTATCTACCCTATCACCCTACTCCCATCTGGCAGGCATTACAGGAGCCTCCGTTCCCACACCAGCAGGCTCAGGAAAAGCTTTTTTCCTGAAGCAGTGACCATGGTGAACGCCGCACAGACACTTTAATTCATTGCACTAACACTTCTGAACAGACACTTTAATTCACTGCACTATCAGTTCAACACCTGCAAACTCTGCACACACACCTTTAACTTTGCACTGCCTTTCTGCATCTTTGCACTATCACCCACAATACTGCACTTTATTCATATTCACCAACATAATACTGTATGCTCATTCTGTACAGTACTGTTTGGTAGTCATTTTATAATTCTGTAATACTGTATGCTCATTTCTATTCAGTACTGTTGGTATTCGTTTACTGTTGGTATTCGTTTATAATTCTGTAATACTGTTTGTCCATTCTATACAGTACACTTGGTATTCGTTTCAACTGTATTGCTGCTACCACCACATGCATACTACATTCTGCACATCTGCTCGGTATATATATTCTACATATTTGTAAATTTATATATGCCTTACTTATGTATACATATTTATATCCATGCACTTTATGTAAATAACACTGCATATTGCACTTCTGGTTGGATGCTAACTGCATTTCATTGGCTCTGTACTGGTACTTTGCACAATGACAATAAAGTTGAATCAAATCTAATCTAATCTAAAACATGTTGTGGATATTTAAGTATAGTCAAATTGCTCATACATATACTCATCTCATTTTATTTCTAATATTTTATTTCTATATTACACACACAAACAGGTCTTCAGAAGGCCCCTGAGAATATTCTTGAGAATGAGAATTGTCTTTTGCCCTGAATTCCAAGTAATGATAGTAATTCACTTGCAAGCAGATGTCCTTCATGTCCTTGTTTCTCACTAAGCAGGATTACAGCTGCTTTGAAGCAACACTGCTGTTAATCTACATTTAATCGTGGTCTAAATTACAGCTCTGGGTGGTTTTCACACTATAGTTGGTCTTTAATTCATCTTACACATTACACTATTTGTCATTTAAAGAATGTACTCTTAATATAAAGAATGTACAGTTGTGCTCAAAAGTTTACATACCCCGGCAGATACTTTGTGGCATTTGTACAGTTCTTCTGGTGACTTGACCATGCAGCCCATTTTTCTTCAAGTGCCTCCTTATTATGCATCTTGAAACAGCCACACTGCTAGTTTTCAGAGATTCCTGTACTTAAGCTGGTGTTATTTTTAGGTTTTAATTGCATCCTGAACAATTTTCCTTGGATTTTTCAGAGCCCCTGATTTTCCATTTATTAATCACAGTTTGAACACTGTTGACTGGCATTATCAATTCCTTGGATATCTTTTTCTATACCTGTGCTGTTTTATACAGTTCAACTTCCCTTTCCCATAGATCTGTTGACAAATCTTTTGATTTCACCATGACTCACAATCCAGAAATGTCAGTGACTGGATGAAAAATGCTGATGAAAGAGTCTGTCTAGATCCCACAAACTCACTCAGCCTTGATGTACAGACACTGATTACAAGCAAACAGATCACAGGTGAGGATGTTAGCTTTAGTAGCCCTAAAATTAACTTTTATTCAAAACCATTTGAGTCAACATCTGTGCATGTTAGCGGGCCAAAATCACCAGAGTATGTGAAATTCATTTGGAAGTATTTGGTTGTGATTTAAAAAGAGAAAACACAGTCATTTGACTATAAATAATATATAAATATATAAACCTTCAGTCAACCACTAACCCTGAGTGGGAAAAAAATGTTGTGTTATTATTCATATTCTCTGAAAAAAGGGCAAGAAAGCAAAAATTCTGCTGGGGTGTGTAAACTGTATAAAAGGCTTTGTTTTTTGCTAAATAATTTGTCATTTTTTGTCATCACATGACACACAGGGTTCATACATTCTGATTCTGTTCTGCAGTTCTCTAAAACACCTCTAATATTTCTGTTTTTCTAGGGATTTAGCCTTGGTTTGATTTTATTCACAAATATTTTTTGTATAAAATACACAAATAGCTGGTCACACAAGACCAGTAATACTATCTCAGCACACTGATTAATTTTTTTTAGATAATAAATAGATTTAGCATGGATGGAGGTGATGTATTGCCACCAATATCTACCATTTATTGAACTGTCCCCATCAATAATTTGATCTGTGGGCATAGAATTCACTGCCACTAATGCTGGGGTATGGCAATCCTGATCCTGGAGTGCCAACCTCCTGCAGTTTTTGTGCTTCTCCTGCTCAATGTGACTCACCTATTAATTACCAGGTTTAGTTGGTTTGATGTTGTAATAGAGCAAGAAAATCAGTAAACTGTGCTGGTGGCTGGTACTACAGGAACAGGGTTGCCTGTCCCTGCACTAAGGTTATGCATAGAAAGTTTAGATGACATAGGCCATCGTGAACAGCACTTTTCTATTTTTATCATAATGTTCTTCACAGCCATTTTATAGTGTTTGGCTATGTTTTTGTTCAGAGACACTGGGCTCTACATTATATCCTTAAACAATGGTGATTCAATGTCATGGCCAGAAACTGGAAATAACAGGCTCTGCAAACATGACACGTAAATATAGTAAATGGAGCTGATAAAAAGTGTGTGAGTGTCAGTGAGTGTAGAAAATACATAACATCAATCTTGTTATCTTAGTCCGGAGCCTACTCTGTGCAAGATATGGATACATCTAGCTGAGGCACCAATGTATATATACTTACTAAGATGTCTTATGTTACATATGTGATGTAGACATCTATATATAACAAAATGTCTACTTGTGCATATACACACACATTTCCATTGGAGTCTGAAAAAAATCCCTTTTTTTGGTAGTTGGTCTGATGGTCAGCAGGGTAACCATAGTAACAGTAACAGTGTTTGTCCAGGACATTTGGATTGCAAATACCACAAGCCAGTTATTTTCAGATAAAGCCTGTGCTCAACAAACACACACACACACACACACACACACACACACACACACACACACACACACACACACACACACACAGAGAGAGCGAGAGAGAGAGAGACAGAGAGAGATAGAGAGAGAGAGAGTCTGTAGGAAAAATAATTATAACTGTGGAGTTATGTATAGCAAGTTTGTCCAGTGGGAAATTGGTGACAATTCTGTAGCAGTTTTACAGCAGGTCTTTCAGCAATTAGTCCTGGCACAGAGCTGCCACTGTTGTTCTCCATTTCTAAAAACAATTTTTTCACACTTCCACTCACATTCACAAACATCCCTGTAGAACTTCCCAAATAGCTAAATTTAGTCTGATAGGAGCTTGTGGGAGCATACTTGGCTGTATCTACCTAGATGTCATTTAATAATGGTGCCTAGGGAAGACAAATTCATGAGCAGACACAAACACATGTAGGGAAGAAACAGCTCTTATTCCTGGGGGACTTAAGAAGACCAGCCTGCACCCATCCTCAATTTATTCTAAAGACATATTATAGAAATCAACCTGATTTCTGCCATCAGTGGAAATAAAGCCTGCTGCAGACAGGAAAACACTGCAATGGCTCAAGCTTGCCTGCCATCAAGAATATTCACACTGAGATGTGTAGAATGAAAGTCTGCAGCATTAGGAATAATATCTGTCACCTTTTACACATACTGATGTTTCTCAGTAACATTCAGACTCAACAAGCTCATCACTGTTACTCAAAGTAGTACACACTTTAAAATTTAAAACTACTTACTATATTCATTGATGAAACAAAACAAGACAACCACATGGACATGCCAGATCTGCATGCAGTTATGTCTCATCAAGCACATGAGGCAAATTAAGCAACATGATGGCTATGAAAAATGCTGATCTCTGTAATTGGCTTTGCAGCAGGTTCAGTACTTACATGGAAGGGTGTTGACACATTTAAGATATATTAAATATGTTTACTTTGTCTTTAAATAATTTTAAAAGACCCAATTCTTTGTGATACATTACTACATGGTGACATATATGAGCTTTCATGACATGTAAACCGACTTAAGCATTTATCATGGTTTGATGGTTCACATAATGATAACAATAGCAGTTAATTTGGGTCTGTGTAAATTTCTGTATAATTGGTGATGGCAGGTGGGCTACTAGTCCAGGGCAGGGTGGGAAACTAGTTCAGGTCCAGTTGCCAGAAAGTGGGCAGCCAATGTGAAGGGTTGACATGGAAGCTTTGGGTCCATCCCAGATGGGTGACAGGGGAGCCTGAGGTCAGCATTTGGAGGGGTGGCTGGGGAGCTTTTATACAGTCCTCCATTTTCTTAAATCAAGCTTTATCATCAGGTTCGACTGATATGTACAAATGTATCATCTGCGTAACAGTGGAAGTTAATGCCATGTCTGTTTAAACTGTGCCCAGGGGCAGCATGTAAACTGTGAAAAACTAAAAAAAAATTGGCCATATCAAAAATATAGGTCCAAGCCTCAATTGAGCAAGCCAGCAGGCAACAGTGACAAGGAAATACTCCCACAGGCTAGGAGAAAGAAATCTTGAAAGAAAACAAGGCTCAAAAAGGAACCCATCCAGCTCTGGCCAACACCAGATAACACAGAAGAAGCACAAATAGGAGTAAAATAATAAAGGAGTATAGCTAGCAGGCTGTGTATGGTCTAGAACAAATTATACAGTGGGGAAAATAAGTATTTAGTCAGTCACCAATTGTGCAAGTTCTCCCACTTAAAAAGATGAGAGAGGCCTGTAATTGACATCATAGGTAGACCTCAACTATGAGAGACAAAATGTGAAAAAAAAATTGAGAAAATAATTTTGTCTGACTTTTAAAGAATTTATTTGCAAATAATGGTGGAAAATAAGTATTTGGTCACCTACAAACAAGCAAGATTTCTGTCTGTCACAGACCTGTAACTTCTTTTTTAAGAGGCTCCCCCACTCATTACCTGTATTAATGGCACCTGTTTGAAGTCGTTAACAGTATAAAAGACACCTGCCCACAACCTCAAACAATCACACTCCAAACTCCACTATGGTGAAGACGAAAGAGCTGTCGGAGGACACCAGAAACCAAATTGTAGACCTGCACCAGGCTGGGAAGACTGAATCTGCAATAGGCAAGCAGTTTGGTGTGAAGAAATCTACTGTGGGAGCAATAATTAGAAAATGGAAGACCTACAAGACCACTACTAATCTCCCTCGATCTGGGGCTCCACGCAAGATCTCAGCCCGTGGGGTCAAAATGATCACAAGAACGGTGAGGAAAAATCCCAGAACCACAAGGGGGGATCTAGTGAATGACCTGCAGAAAGCTGGGACCAACGTTACAAAGGCTACCATCAGCAAGACACTACGACGCCAGGGACTCAGATCTTGCAGTGCCAGACGTGTCCCCCTGCTTAAGCCAGTCCATATCCAGGCACGTCTGAAGTTTGCTAGAGAGCATTTGGATGTTCCAGAAGAGTATTGGGAGAATGTCATATGGTCAGATGAAACCAAAGTAGAACTATTTAGTAAAAACACAACTCGTCGTGTTTGGAGGACAGTGAATGCGGAGTTGCATCCAAAGAACACCATACCAACTGTGAAGCATGGGGGTGGCAACATCATGCTTTGGGGCTGTTTCTCTGCAAAGGGACCAGGACGATTGGTCCGTGTACATGAAAGAATGAATGGGGCCATGTATTGTGAGATTTTGGGTGCAAACCTCCTTCCATCAGCAAGGGCAATGAAGATGAAACGTGGCTGGGTCTTTCAGCATGACAATGATCCCAAGCACACTGCCAGGGCAACAAAGGAGTGGCTTCGTAAGAAACATTTCAAAGTCCTGGAGTGGCCTAGCCAGTCTCCCGATCTCAACCCCATTGAAAACCTTTGGAGGGAGTTAAAAGTCCGTGTTGCCCGCCGACAGCCCCAAAACATCACTGCTCTAGAGGAGATCTGCATGGAGGAATGGGCCAACATACCAGCAACAGTGTGTGCCAACCTTGTGAAGACTTACAGAAAACGTTTGACCTCTGTCATTGCCAACAGAGGATATACAACAAAGTATTGAGATGAACTTTTGTTATTGACCAAATACTTATTTTCCACCATTATTTGCAAATAAATTCTTTAAAAGTCAGACAAAATGATTTTCTCAATCATAGTTGAGGTCTACCTATGATGTCAATTAACGGCCTCTCTCATCTTTTTAAGTGGGAGAACTTGCACAATTGGTGACTGACTAAATACTTATTTTCCCCACTGTAGTAGAGTGAGCAATGTGAGTGAGCATAGGATATAAGCTCAGTGTTGTTAGTCTGGTAATAATAACATTCTGGTAATGTCTTTGTTCTCCATAAATGAAAACACCAAACTAATTTACATATCTTTACCTTTCTCAAGTCAATGATGACCCACTGGCTCAGGCTTATGAAAAGCTCCCCTGCCACCCGTTCAAAGGGAATAAGAGTGAAAGAGAGGGTGAAATGGAACAAGAGTGAAAGAGGGTAAAAGAACATGAGAGAAGAGAACAAGAGAGAGAATGTGGAAAGGAACATGATCAAATCAAATTAAAATGTATTTGTATAGTGCAAGAGCAACTGATGTTGACACAAAGCATCTTTACAAAAATGAGATGATCAACACACAAACAATGTATAATCCATCCATAATTGATAAGGGGACACTGGACCACCAGCATGGATTTCGGCTATAATTCTCAGGTGTACTGAAGTGATGATAGTTTGATGGTGGACATAATAGTAACAGCTAATAGTAGCAGTTAATGAGGGTCTGTGTAAATTTCTACATAGTTGGTGATGGGCCACTAGTCCAAGTCCATGGCCAGAAGGTAGGCAGCTAGTGTGAAAAGTCTCAAAAGGTGACAGGAAGGTCTGAGGTCAGACGAGAACCAGATGGTAACATAAACATTGGTAACATTATTTTGTAGGTGTGAAGTGCCCTTAAACAAGGTACTAAATTCCCCAGCTGCTCTCCGGGCTCTGAGGATAGGGCTGCCCACTGCTCTGGTCATGTGTGCTCACTGCCCCCTGGTGTGTGAATTCACTAGTGTGTAATTCTGTGTGTGCAAAACAAAGTGGGTCAAATCAGTAAAATAAATTTAAAAAATAAACATGATAAACATTGGCAGTCATAAGTGAGCACATGAAGCAGTCAGACAACATTCCAGATTACCATAATTAACCATGTCCCTGAATCTGCAGCCTGTAACTAAGGTAGTTATATACAATGGACATTATGCATTTCCAAACATGTAATGCCTCACCTGAGAAGGACCCCGAGCTCTCCTGCCACCACTTCACCTGGACTAATTTCCAACCTGCCATCACCAACTATGTAGAGATTTACTCAGACTTAATCAGTTGCTACTTTTACTATTATGTCCACCAGCAAATTAACATTACTTCAATATACCCGAGTATTAGAACACACATGTGGGGGTCCATAACTGGGTCCCATAACTAACTATGTATAAGTATTTTTACCAGAGGAGGATGACACCATCACCTCCCTCGTGAGCCTGGTTCCTCCCAAGGTTTCTTTCTCCAGCTCTGAGGGAGTTTTTCCTTGCCACTGTTCCTTTGTTCATGTGTTGTTTACCTTTTTATTTTTTGATTTCTGTAAAGCTGCTCTGTGACAACTTCAGTTGTAAAACCGCCTCTGCTCTCTCCATCTTACTCTCTATTAGAGTAGGCTTGTTGAAAGCACTCAATAGGTCAAAGAACATTTTAAGAGCCAGTTAATTGATTTGTGATAATAGTTTAATAAAAATGTTAAAATATGGTGAAGAACATGCAATAACAATTCATAATGACTGAATTTTGTAACATGAATAATTTAGTAACATACATTTTTAAAGAACATTTCTGTATTCTTGGCTTCTTACAGTAACACATCATTTCCTTCTTGAGTTAAAGTTAAATTGCAGCCAGAGACGTTGGAAGCAACACATTTTTATGACCTAGCCATATCGAGTCTAATTTTGTGTTTTATAAGTAAACCTTTAAAAGAAGATTCGGTCTCACTCTTGGTACAAAGGTATTGAACAGAAACAGAGTGCCACTACAAATATGATTCTAACAGTGCTTCCCACCTTTTCAAGTTGAGCGGGGGATCTGTGGTGTAGGTAAGTTATGGCATCCTCTACTCCAATGCCTGGCTTGTAAGCAAATCGCAGAGGATCCAATGCTGGTCCCATAAGTGGATGAAGATGGGCAAGAACAAGTCTTTCCAGAGTCTTCATCAGATGTGAAGTTAATGCCACGGGTCTGAAACCATTCAGATCACTGGCATATGCAGTTTTTCAGGTAGGTTCTTCACAAAATATCTTCCAGAGTATTGGCACTATCCCCTGTTTCAGGCTTGGTTTGAAAATGTCCTTTACTAGCACACACAATTGGTCTGTGCCTCAGGATCCTAGGACTGGTGATGTCTGGACAAGCTGCCTTCTTCACCTTCATCTTATTCTGTTTCCTCCTCATTTGATCTCTGGTTAGGGACAGAGGAGCACAGGGCTGAATGCTGGGCCCTGACTTGCTCAAGGATGTGAGAGGTGCTGAGTTTCCAGGTGTGAGACCCATGGGACAGATAATATCCCTGGAAAACAGGGTTAAATGATGAGACAAAAAATGTGGCTTGCTTTCATGAATACCTCTCTGGTCTCTGATTAATAAAATTTACAATGACTCCCAATGCTCTGCATCAATGTTTAAAATATATCACTTTATAGTTACATACATAATGTGTTTATATAATAATAAAATACAATGCTATTTTTAGCTTTTCTTTTGACTTCTCATACATGCAGTAACACAAGCTGATATAAATTTAATCTGAGCTGAATAACTGTATACTATGGTTCTACAGGCTGATCACAGGTTGATGCTGCAGAGGTGGCAGCCTGTTGCAGTAGTTCCTGCTCTCTTTTTCAAAGTTTCTTTCTAACTGTACATAAATTCACTTTTCTGTTTGTGAAGTGTCATTTTAGCATTTGTAACCAAAATGGACACCAAAATCATGGTGCTTGTTTTGGTTTTAGCACTATTTTCTCTATGTTTACAACAGTGTCTGGAGATCCCATGTGGAGCCATGCTACTATTGTTTACTCCAAATTCACTCAACTGCCTCTCACCCCACAGAGACATCCCTGCTGAACCCTTATTCTGGGACACTACCCTGCATGCTGCCCTCCCCCCTTCTCAACAGCTCTCAACTCACTGCCTCCCCCCTCTTGCTCATCAGCTGACCAAAACCCAATGTGTGATAGATGTCGGAACCTTAATATCAGCTTGACGTGACATTCCAACATCATTAGATGTTGATATTTTGTTGTTTCAGGTTGGTAAGTAACCTAAATCAAACTTCACATCCTTACATCAAATTGATGTACAATACCAACATTCAATACCAACATGGCATTAACTTCCACTGTTACGCAGATGATACTCAATTGTATATATCAGCCAAACCTGATGATAAAACTAGTTTAAAGAAAATGGAAGACTGTATAAAAGACATAAAATCTTGGATGTTGCGTAACTTCCTCCTTCTAAATAGTAACAAAACAGAGGTCCTCCTTTTGGGTCCTAAAATTGCAAGGAAAAAATTACCAGACTTAATGCTACATCTGGCTGATTTCTCAGTTGTACCTGATTCAGTAGCCAAAAATCATTTGACCAATACATAGGTAATAATATTAGGACTGCTTTTCTTCATCTTCGTAATATTTCCAAGTTAAGAAATGCCCTATCCTTGCACACTGCTGAAAAACTGGTGCATAATTTTATTACCCCAGCTGTGGAATAACCTTCCAGATAATGTTCAGGACTCTGACACATCAATCAATCTCAGTCTTCAAGTCTAGGCTGAAAACTTACTTGTTCAGTGTAGCATTTGGTTGTTAATGTCTTAGCTTAGTTACAGGCTGCAGATCCAGGGGTTCATGGACATTGGGATTTATTTATTTATTTAATTTCTGTGAAGCTGCTCTGTGACAACTACAGTTGTGAAGAGCGCTATACAAATAAACATTGATTTGATTTGATTTGATTTGATTAAAGTATATTGACACAACATCTATTCCACATAATAATATTAACATCAGTTCAACATGACATTCTAACATCAACAGAGGTTGAACTTTCAGGTGATGTTCAATAAACAAAATCCAGCATCTTCTAAATGTCACATCCTAAAATCATACTGCCATTGAATACTGACATTTAGTTGTGAGGTATGGTGACCCACTAAACCAGGGGCAGGCAATCTTTAACACCCAAAGAACCATTTGGACTCAGTTTCCATGGAAAATAAAACACTGGAAGCCGCATATACTTTTGACGTCTAAAATGAAGATAACACTGAATATACTGCTTTTTTCTTACCTTTACACTTTGAATAAACAATATAGTGTGTTGCTTATGAAATCCATGAAGTGCTACACAGAAAATTAAATTTTATTTATTTAATGAACACATTTTGATTCTTGAAAAAAAATAACAAAATTAATTTTTAATTCAAATTAATTAAAAAGCTGAACTTGCATTATCCATGTAGCAAACAAAAGCAAAAGCAAAGCAAAAAAATATATATTGCCATTAGGCTTTCGGAGCCTGGACCTGAATTTAATATTTGCAAAATATCTGCATAAACATTTCTTTGAGCTGGTTAATGGGACATCTGCTCCTGAACCTCTCCGCAGAGTGTCTGCAGATCGGGCTGTACAAAGTCTCTTTTACCTTTACAGGACAGTAAGCTGTGTTTGTGAGTCGTTTTTTAAACGTAGTTCATGGTGGAGAACAGCTGCTCACATACTTGTTGATGGTTGATTTACACCTCCTGCGTTTTGGCAGGTAAACCGGCTTCTGCGAGTGTTACGCTTATTTTGAGCGATGAAAAATGATAAAATATAATTTTATTTTAATATCTGAAGATCACAATAATCTTCCAATTTAGAACAAAAGTAAAAAAAGAACTAACAAGAACAAAATACACTTCAATTAAATACTTATAATTTATTAATTATAATTATTAATACTTATAAGCTTCTCCATCCCAATCGACAGCTCCTTAGTTTCCCCTTGACCTCATGTTAAGAGTCTGGGTGTCATCCTAGATAGCTCTCTATCCTTTCATGCTCACATCTGTAATATAACCCGGTCTGCATATTTTCATCTCCGTAACATCAATCGCTTACGCCCCTCCCACACCCCCCACACTGCATCTATTCTTGTCCATAGTCTTGTCACCTCCCGTATTGACTACTGTAATTCTCTCCTCTTTGGCCTCCCTCACAAATCCCTCCATAAGTTTCAGTTAGTTCAGAATGCAGCAGCTCATATCATTTCCAAAACTTCTTTTTCTCATCACATTACACCTGTCTTTAAACAACTCCACTGGCTTCCAGTTAAATATAGAATCACCTTCAAATTACTTCTCTATACATTCAAGGGCATCCATAATCTCGCCCCCTTATATCTCTCAAATCTCCTCAATATCGCACCCTCCTTCCGCTCGCTCACATCCTCCTCTTCCATCCATCTCTCTGTCCCTTCTGCTCGTCTGAGTACCATGGGGTTCAGAGCTTTCAGCCGCTCTGCTCCTAAACTCTGGAACTCCCTCCCACCCGACATTCGTAACATTGATTCTCTTCCTCTCTTTAAAACTAGACTCAAAACTCACCTGTTCAATGAAGCATATTCTTTATAAGTTTCCACTCTAAATGTCTCTTGTATGTGTTGTACTTCTGTATGTTTGTTTCACTAATTTTTTGTAAAATGACCTTGAGTGTTGTGAAAGGTGCTTATAAATAAAATTTATTATTATTATTATTATTATTATTATTATTATTATTATTATTATTATTATTATTTATTTTCCCAAACCACACACAGTATAAGGAACAAAGAGCGACCCCTGTGCTAAATATTAGACGTCTAATGGATGTGGACTTCTAAGGCAGGTGCAACACTGTTGTTATCAATATTGGCAATGAATACACATATAGATTATTCGTGATTAGATATCATTTATTGTTGTCATGTTTCCCTCTGTTCCTCCGGACTCCATTTCCCACGTTCTTCCTTCGTTCTGTCACAGAGGATGGTGTGAAACCTTGTCTCGCCTGTGTGTGTGTGTGTGTGTGTGTGTGTGTGTGTGTGTTACTCTCTGTGTCTACCTCATTGCAGAGTTCTGCTCTTAGCACAACAAAGTGTATCACTCTGTTCCTTTGTTGTTTTATCTCATTTTCTGTTTGTCTGACTTTAATCTATGTTTAGCCCTTTTTGTTTATGCCCGGTTTTGGACTTTAGCCTGTGTTTTGGACTCTGGCTACTGCTGATGGTTTTAGATCTAGACTGTTTTGACTTGTTTTGAATATATATTTGTATATATATATATATATATCGAAGGACTCCAGATGGACAAATGTAAAAGCCACTTGGAGTAATGGGATATAAGACTGGATTGATCCATATTTAATATTTTTCATTCACCTTCTAAAACAAAGCCATTAATTACAGTCCTGGACAACCAATTATGCTTCCATTCTCAATTAATAGAATGACCTTTTCCTAAAAAAAGAAAAAGACACAAGCTTAAGTACAGCTTTTTACTGAATTTCATAGAACACAAATTCTGTGCGTTGGCTGAAGTTAATATTAGAAAAAAATGTCCAAACATTGTTTTATCGCTATTCAATATGTTCAGTTCAATAAATAAGCACAGTATTAAAATGGGCAGAACTGTCTTTCTGGGTAGGTGACTTATTTATACTTAATCAAGTGAGAGGTTATGCTTGATATGGTCTTGGATCAATTTGTTTGCCTTCTTTGGTGTCTACAGAACTCTCATTGTCCAGATTTTGCAAGAATACAGAACTTCAAAGAAAACTATTGTCTAGATCATTCTGATCTTTTTAAAGAGATATCCATTTGAAAAGCTCCTTCATATTTGTCCTGCCAAGCTCTGTTGTTGTTAATCACTGAAATGAGTAGACAAACACTGTCCAACATCTCCACATCTTCTCCATCAGTGGTAAAGCTGGCATTGTTTCCTATCGTCATGACCTCAGATTTTAGTGGCATGATTTTACTGGCTTGTGGTATGAGGGAAATTGTGCAATAGTTGGCACACTCTTCCTTTGGTATTGGGACATAGATTGACCTCTTCCAGTCTGCAGGCCTTTGAGATGTTTTCCATATTTCCATATGGCATAGTGTGGTCAGTACATTAACAGAGTCATCCTTGGTATCCTGAAATATCTCAAATCAAATCAAATCAAAATTTATTTGTATAGTGCTCTTCACAACTGAAGTTGTCCCACAGCAGCTTTACAGAAATCAATAAATTAAAAGGTTAACAACAGATGAACAAAGGATAATAGATATATCCCCTAGTGAGCAACCCAAATGGTGACAATGGCAAGGAAAATGCTGGATGAAGAAACCTTGGGAAGAACCAGGCTCACAACAGGGAGGACCCATCCTCCTCTGGTCAAATTACATATACACAGGTCCAGTAGCTGGAAGTTGGAAAGTCAATGTAAAGTTGTAGTAGGGGAGCTTGGGGTCCTTCTCAGATGGGGCAGAGGAGCTTGAGCACCAAATCAGCTCAGGCCGGTGGGTCATCATTATCTTGGAAAAGGTACATAGATTAATTAGTTTGATGTATAAATTTACAGAGAATAGAAAATCTAAACATTACCAGAGTGTGGCGAGTGGCTCTGGCAGATCTGACTATAACAGCCTAACTAAGGAGAGAACCAGAAGGTAACATAAACATGAGAGCATCCTGAAACATTGGTGTCACAAACCAGAGTGATCGTGAGAAGAGTCAGATGGCAGCACCAACATCCTAGTTTACCTTAAATCCCTATGTCCATGAACCCCTGGATTTGTAGCCTGTAACTACGCTAAGACATTAATAACCAAATGCTACACTGAACAAGTAAGTTTTCAGCCTAGACTTGAAGTGTGAGACATTTGTGTCTGAGTCACAAACACTATCTGGAAGGTTATTCCAGAGCTGGGGGGCTTTGTGAGAAAAGGCTCTTCCCCCTGCTGAAGCCTCTTGAATTCTGGGAACTAATAGGAAGCCAGCACCCTGTGATCTGAGTGATCGTGATGGCTCATACAGGTAAATTAAATCTTGTAAGTATTCAGCAGCAAGCCCGTGTAGGGCTTTATATGTAAGTAAAAGAATTTTATAATCAATACGGTAACAAAACAAAGTTGCCTTAGCATTAGTAAAAAAAATATATATCTTTTTGAGGTAGAAAAGGAGAAACCCTAATACAAAAATCTCCCCTCACTAGACATCTTTTTTTCTTTCTTTGTTTAATTTTTCAAATAGAATTGTTCTTGAAAAAAAAACAATTAAAAAATAAGGAATTTTCTTTATTTCAGTGGACTTCTGTTTTTTCTTAAATAAACAGAGTGTAAAAAAATATCACCACACAACTAAATCTCCTGAGGTAGAGGGCTGACAAACCACAATACAACAAAATTAAAACACCACAACTTCTTCTTTCGGCTGCTCCTTTTAGGAGTTGCCAGTGCGGATCATCTGCCTCCATCTTGCCCTATCCCCTGCCTCCTCTACTGTTACACCAACCATCTCCATGTCCACCTTCACTGCATCCATAAACCTTCTCTGAGGTCTTTCTCTTCTCCTTCTCCCGGCAGCTCCATCTCCAACATGCTTTGTCCGATATATCCACTATTCCTCCTCAATACATGTCCACCTCTCTGGCTTTATTGCCAAACTGCTTCACCTTCACTGTCCCTCTGATCTGCTAATTTCTAATCCTGTCCATCCTTGTCACTCCCAACGATAATCTCGACATCTTCATCTCCGCCACCTCCAGCTCAGCCTCCTGTCTTTTAGATAGAGCCACAGTCTCCAAACCATACATCATAGCAGGTCTCACTACTGTCTTGTAAACCTTCCCTTTCACTCTTGCTGCTATCCTTCTGTCACACATCAGCCCTGACACACATCTCCACCCATTCCATCCTGCATCCTCTTCTTCACCTCTTTACTGTACAGTCCATTGCTCTGGGTGGTTGCCCCAAGATTTTTAAAGTCATCAACTTTTATGACCTCTACTCCTTGCATCTTCACCTTTCCACCTGCCTCTGTTTCATTCACACATGTATTCCGTCTTGTCTCTACTTAGCTTCATTCCTCTCCTCTCAAGTGCAAACCTCCATCTCTCCAGGTTCTCTTCTCTGCTCTCTACTCTCACCACAGATTAAAATATCATCTGCAAACATCAAATCAAATCAAATCAACATTTATTTGTATAGCGCTCTTCACAACTGAAGTTGTCACAGAGCAGCTTCACAGAAATAAAATAAAATAAATAAATAAAAAGGTTAAAACAGGAACCTATAAATGACAGAGCAAGCCAAATGGCGACAGTGGTAAGGAAAAACTCCCTCAGAGCTGGAGGAAGAAACCATGGGAGGAACCAGGCTCACAAGGGGTGGACCCATCCTCCTCTGGTCAAACTACTTATACATAGTTAGGGGACACTGGACCCCTACACCTCTGTTCTATTACTCAGGTATACTAAAGTAATGTTAGTTCGCTGGTGGACATAATATTAACAGTAGATTTCTACTGTTGGTGATGGTGGGTGAGCAGCTAGTCCATGGCAGGGTGGGAAACTAGTCCAGGTCCAGTAGCCGGAAGGTGGAAAGGTAATGTAAAGATGTATCAGGGGAACATGCCGTCCTTCTCAGATGGGGCAGAAGAGCTTGTTGGTTAGGACCTAATCAGTTCAGGCCTGTGGGTCATCGTTAACTTGGAAAAGATACAGAGATGAATTAGTTTGAAATTTAAAAATTAGAATAGAGAATGTAAACATTGCCAGAGTGTGGCGAGTGACTCCGGCAGATCTGACTATAACAGCCTAACTAAGGAGAGAACCAGAAGGTAACATAAACATGGGAGCATCCTGAAACATTGGCATCTAACTGCTCCACCGTCAAAAAAACCGAATTTAGTAAGAGGCACACTAAACACTAAAAACACTATATAAATATATAGAATATATAATATAGAGACTATATTACAATATACAATATAGATAATAGTGCATGGGGAAAGGATCCTGTAGGAGGGGGTATTGCACATTATTATTGCACTTGAAAGAAAACTGTTATTGCACATAGAGTCCAGTTGTGTTGTGGTGGTCTGGTTGCAGGTTACTGTTAACTGTTGACTGATTGGTTTGGCACCTACTCATTCCCATCCTTTATCCTCCTGTTACCCCTCCTCCCCCCCAGAGAGCAGTTGTACAGTTTGATGGCATGCTGAACAAAAGAGTTTTTAAGTCTATTGGTAGTGCACTTGGGAAGGAGCAGTCTCTCACAGGCTCCTCTGAACAGGCTCATCTGAACAGGCTCCTCTGAACAGGCTCCTCTGAACAGGCTCCTCTGGTGGCTGATGACAGTGTGTAGAGGATGTCTGGCATTGTCCATAATGTCCAGTAGCTTCTTCAGAGTCCTCTTCTCTGCCACTGACACCAGAGAGTCCAGTTTTGTGCCAACCACAGAGCCAGCCCACCTGATCAGCTTGTCCAGCCTGTGTGTGTCCTTCTTGGATATGCTGCCCCCCCAGCATACCACAGTGTAGAACAGGACACTGGTGACCACAGACTGATAAAACATCCACAGGAGTTTCCTGCAGATTTTGAAGGACCGTAGTCTCCTCAGAAAGTACAGCCTGCTGTCCCTTTCTGTACAGGTGGTCGATGTTGCATGACCAGTCCAACTTGCTATCCAGCCACAGCCCGAGGTACTTGTAGGAGTCCGCAGCCTCCACCTCATCTCCCTCAATCAGAACTGGTTGTAACTTTGGTCTGGACCTCCCAAAGTCAATGACCAGCTCCTTGGTCTTTGTGGTGTTGAGCTGCAGATGATTCCTGTGACACCAGGCTGCAAAGTCCCTCACCAGGTTCAGTTTGTCCTGAAGCATAAGGGGCTGGATGATGTTGAAAGCACTTGAGAAGTCCAGAAACAGGATGCTCACTGTGCCGTTCCCCTTATCTAGGTGCGAGTGGGCTCGGTGTAGCAGGTAGATGATTGTATCTTCCACACCAACACCTGCCTGGTACGTGAACTGCAGATCATCCTGGGCATGTTGCACCTGGTGTCTAAGGAGACTGAGGAAGAGCCACTCTAGCGTCTTCATCAGATGGGAAGTGAGTGCCACCGGTAGGAGGTCATTCAGCTCACTTGGCTGGTTCTTTTTCGGAACTGGAACAATGCACAATGTCTTCCAGAGGGTAGGCACTCTCCCCACCTGCAGGCTGAGATTGAAGAGATGCTGGATTGGCTCACCCAGTTCTGCAGCGCAGGCCTTCAGCACCTGAGGACATACTTTGTCAGCCCCTGCTGCTTTCCTGGAGTGAAGCCTCCTCAGTTGACCTAAGACCTGGTCTGCAGTGAAGAGTGGAGTCTTCATTGTGGTTGATGACATTGTTGTAACTGGTGGAGGATGTGTTGAGGGAAGAGGAAGAGGTGGATGCAGTGAGAGAGAGGGTGGGGGGTGCATGGGTTGGTTGAACCGGTTGAAGAAGTTGTTCATCTTGTTTGCCTTCTCCACTGTTGCCCCCACACCTCTGGTCTTGGTGTTGTGGCCTGTGATGGTTCTCACACCTTTCCAGACCCTCCTCATGCTGTTCTCCTCCAGCTTCCATTCCACCTTCCTCCTGTAGTTGTCCTTGGCTTCTTTCAGGCAGCGTTTCACTTCTTGCTGTGCTGCTCTCATCACCTCACTATCCTTGCTCTGGAAGGCGGCCTTCTTCCTGTTGAGGGCAGCTTGACTTTCTGTGTTACCCATGTCTTGTTGTTGGGGTAACACTATACCTTCTTGGCGGGGGATACCACGTCTGCACAGAAGTTGAGATAATCTGTCAGGCAGTGTATCATCCCCTCAATGTCCTCACAGTGTGGGCTAAGCAGCACATCCCAGTCAGTAGTATCATATTAGTCCCTATGGGTTTCTTCCATTTCTGGAGACCACCTCCTGATGGTTCTGGTGGTTGCAGGCTGTCTTTGGACCATTGGGGTGTACTTTGGCTGGAGGTGAACCAGGTTGTGGTCTGACTTCCCAAGTGGGGGGAGGGGTGTGATGCTGTATGCCTCTTTCACATTAGCATACAGCAGATCGATTGTCCTGTTGATTCTTGTAGGACAGTCCACACACTGGTGAAAAGTAGCCAAAGAAGCATGATTAAAGTCTCCAGAGATTATCATAAATGCTTCAGGGTTCTGTGTCTGCAACCTTGCTATAACAGAACATATCTGCTCACATGCAGCGGCTGCATCTGCTCTGGGGGCGATGTATACACAGACGGCGATCACTTAACTGAATTCACGGGGGATGTAGTAGGGTTGGAGGCTAATGGCTAACAGCTCCAGATCCGAACAACATAAGACCTTCTTAACAGTGATATGACCAGGGTTACACCAGCAACTGTTCACGTAGATGATCAGCCCCCCACCTTTGCTCTTCCCACAGGCTTTGGTGTCTCTGTCAGCTCTCACATTAGTGAAGCCCCGTAGGTCCACATTAGCATCTGATACGAGCTGGGTTAGCCATGTCTCTGTAAAGATTAACAAGCTGCTCTCTCTGTTAATCTTTACAGACTCTTTACTCTTTCTGTTGAGGGTAGACAGCTCATCGATCTTGTTTGGCAGCAAGTTCACATTCCCCATGATGACAGAGGGAATGGACGGTTTGCGACGCCGCCAGTTGTCAGTTAGCTTAGCACCGGCCTTGCAGCTCCGGGCTCTCCTCCGCAGTTCCTCCAGGATCGGGTGTCATATCCCGGCGTGTGCCTTTGTTCTCAGGGCCAGCAGCTCCTCTCTCGAATACGAGAGAATCTGGCTCCTGGTTGCATCTTCGAGGTTGTACATATCCATGGGATATATATATCAATACACACTGTGTCATCTTGAGAAGAGAAATTGTGTGGAAAGATGAAAAAAAAAAGTTAAAAAAGAGCTAAAACCATGGAGCTATTGGGAGGCAGCCGTCTTGCACAGCTCCATCTTGCCATCTTTACCTTGAAACCATTTGTCACTCCTTCTGCATACCTCACCACTGTCTCACTATCCTCATACATGTTCTGCACCACCCTCCCATACCTTTCTGCCACACTTGACTTCTTCATACAGTACCACAGTTCCTCTCTTTGCACCCTATCATATGCCTTCTCTAGATCCACAAAGACACAATGTAGCTCCTTTTGACCTTCTCTGTACTTCTCTACCAACATTCTCAATGCAAAAATTGCATCTGTGGTACTCTTTTTGGGCATGAAACCAAACTGCTGCTCACTGATCTGAACCTCTCGCCTTAGCTTTGCTTCAACAACTCTTTCCCATACCTTCATGGTGTGGCTCATCAACTTTATACCTCTGTAGTTACAGCTCTGCACATCACCCTTGTTCTTAAAAATGGGGACCAGTACACTGCTTCTCTACTCATCAGGCATCCTCTCACTCTTCAGGATTTTGTTAAACAACATGGTCAAAATGTTCACTGCCTTGTCTCCTAAACATCTCTCCTAAACAACTCTCAACTGCCTTTCCATTCTTCATACTTTTTAAAACTCATTCATTAGCTCTTCAAAGTACTCCTTCCATCTACTCAACACTCTCTGTTCACTTACTAGTACATTTCCCTCTATCCTTTATCAGTCTAACCTGCTGTACATCCTTTCCAGCTCTATCTCTCTGTTTGGCCAAACAGTACAAGTCCTTTACTCCTTCCTTACTGTCCAGCCTCTCATATAGTTCATCATAGGCCTGAGCCTTTGACCTTGTCACCATTCTTTCGCTATGCGACTAGCCTCACAGTACTCCTGCCTACTTGTAGTATTGATTGAGTATCAGCATTGGTATTGATATTGATATTTGGATCGATCTGCCCACCTCTACCGCTGAGAGGTCACCCACTCGTCGAGCTGTGACGACTCAGAAGCCAGGGTTGAGGGGGTGCTGACTCTCCTTGAGGCACCCTGCTCTCACTGCTAATACTGACTCTAACACTGTGTCCTTCAGGAAACCCTGGATACATACCTAACTTCTGCATTTTTCCAACAGGGAGCTTATTATCTGACACTTGGCACAACCAATATCACTATCATTGTCACTGAAAAGGGGTTTAAACTAAACTTACCACACTGAACAAGCAAACAATCCAGCAGCAGACATGGTTAAACAGGTAGTCACTGCTTCTGTGTAGAATACTTACACCAAACAGCAAACAAACCAGCAGGAGAAAACAACTACTCCATTCTGAGAGCTGCAGAAAAGTCTGAAAAGGGAATAGGAGAAATTTTTCCCCATCTAACCCACTTCTGCATATTCTTTGATGTAGAGATGACACAGTACCACCAGACATAAGTTGTAAACAACAAGTTTATTTCCACCAATATATTGGGAGAACCCTAAAGAGTTTTGAAGACATAGCCCCAAAGAGTTCTGAAGAAGACAAAAGCAAACTTCAGTTCTAATACTGCCAAAGTGTCAGGTCATGCTCTTTTGACTCTTCCCCAAATCCCTGCATAGCCTAGGCTACTTTGCTAACACTGGTTGGTTTGTTACACACGGCAGATTGTTCTGTGTGCCGCACACATTTTATACAACTGACACATGCCTAAGATCATAGTTCTAACATTTACACTACTGCATGATTAATATATGATCCCAACAAAACTGATTTGAATATATTGCTTTCACACATTGCATGGCTAATATTTGATCCCAACAGGATCTAAAATGGTTAATGTGGAAGAAGCAGTTTCACAAGTTGCACAAATAGCAAATAAACAGCAAACAAGCTCAGCAAGAGAAGACAGCTACACCATCTAACTTTGCTAACAGTACTACCACATCTACTACCATATCTCTATTGATAAGTTGTCAGTTCCTGTGGCTTTCTTCCTTGGCAGTGATCTAAGGAGACAGTCTTTGTAGTCAACATTGAGAAAAGTGTCTTGGCAATTTACATCTTTTTTTGTACTGGTCTTCTGTGTATTCCTTCCATCTTACTTTGATCTGTTTTTTGTCCTAGATTATTATAGTTCATGAAAACCAATCAAACAGAAAAGAATGTAAAATACTGAAATCTCCAACTTCTGACAAGTATGTCCATTTTACACTCAATACTTGGTTGGGACCCCTTTACCACAGTTCACTGCGTCAGTTTAGTGTAGCATAAGGAAGTCATCTTGTGGCACTGCTGAGAAGTCCCTGAAATCTCTTTCATTTGGTAGCAGTTTTGGTACTGTGGCCAGGTGACAAGCCCGGGTGAAAAAGGCAATTGCCATCTTTACAAAGCTTAAGTTTTGACAGCAGATGGAAGCATAATGTGTTTTAAAATCTATTGGCACATGCTGTACTGATTTTGGACCAGCACCATAAACCATCACAGACTGTGGAAACTTCACAATGGACATTTTGGATTCTGTGCTTCTCTACTTTTATACCAGACTCTGGGAGCTTGAGTCGAGACTTTAACCAAATTAAATGAATTTTTTACATCTGCATGTGACAGATTCAGAAGTAGTACAGATTCAGAAAACGTGACAATTGTGATACTTTTAAAAAAACTAGTGTTGTGTTTACATTATCACTGTTAGTTCCACACCTGTCACTGTCCTTCTGCCTGTTCCTGCCTGCATTTATGCATCTCTCTGTTTCATGGCTGTGGTGTAAGAATAATTTTCAATATCTGTGCATCCCTGGTCCAGTGGAATGCTTTTGAAAGAAGGATATCAGTCTCTCTGTCTGTGCTCAGGTGCTCACTGTCTGCAGTGGGATCAGCTGATGTTTATAACAGCAGGGTGTTTTTTGAATGCTGTAGAGCTTCTAGAGATTGCATAATCAGTGGATTTTCCACAGGTGTGACATTAAAACACCTGCCTCTTACAGACCACATAATGCCAAAATCTAAGAGATATAATCCATATAATATAGATATAAGGGGTCAAGTTAAATTTTTCATAACCTTTACTCACTTACCTTTCTACAAGGTAAATTCAGTAATAATGTCATAATGGCATTAGATAATCAGGATAAAAGACAAAAACAAAAACAAAAAAACACGAGCATATCACATGTGAAAGAACTAGGGATAAAAACAAAAAGAACACCAACAAAGAGATGCACTTGAAAGAGAATAGCCAGATACATGGGTTGAGACCGAATGCAACTCCATTCTAATTTATTAAAAACAAAGGAAATATATATACACATGTACACATAAATGTGCATAACAAATAACAATAAAAACAGGTATTTACATTTTTATTTACAGTGGTTTTAGGTGGCTGTGGTCAGTAGGGTGTGATGTGATGAATGTTACTCACTGTCCTTCAGGCAGTGAAATGTTGCCACATATCTGGCAGCGAGAGGTGCTGTTCTGCCTTTGCTGAGGAAAATTTGTAGTTTTTGTAATTCGGTCATATTTTCTATGTTTGGGATTTTTTGACTGAACGTTTCTCTGATGGTGCTGAATTTTGTGCAGGGAAGGAGAAGTGCAGCTCTGTCTGGACCTCCCCACTCTCACACTGACCACACACTCTTTCCTCTCTGGGGAGCCAGGACTGTTTATATGTGCCTGTCTCTATGGCCAGGCTGTGGTCACTGAGCCTGAATCTGTCTCTGCTGTGGATCTCTGACGGTGAAGATTTGTACGGTCTGTTTACGGCCCGATAGCATTCTAATTTAGACTGGGTTCTGGTGTCATTGTCCCAGTGTTCTAGGGACAACTGATCATTGAGTTGATCATTTGGTCAATTCTGATTGGACTTTGGTCAGCAGTGCTGGTCTGAGGCTGTGGTGTGTTAGGGGTTAGTGGTTTAGTTAGTCTCAGAACCAGCTGACAGAGGGGACTGGGTTTAGGGCTGAGCTCTTGGGTTCTCAGTGCTTTATGAGTTTCTTCATCACTTTTAGATGGAGCCAGAATTTTACAGCTCATTTTTGGATGGGAATGATCAGAGGAAATTGATCTAATTCTGCCCTGTATGTGTTCGTTGGGGTTTTTCTTTGGACTTTTAGTATCATTCTGCAGAATTCCGCATGCAGGGACTCTGTGGGATGTTTGTCCCATCTAGTGTAGTCGAGTTTACTGAGTGGACCCCAAACCTCACTTCCATATAAAGCAACAGGCGCAATAATGCTATCAAATATTTTACACCAGATTTGAATTGGAATGTTGATTTTGTGGAATTTTTTCCTGATTGTATAGAGGGCTCTTTGTGCCTTTTCTTTTAGTGCATTCACTCCCAGATCAAAGTTCCCTGAGGTGCTGATTTTCAGGCCTAGGTAATTGTAGTGTACGGCGTGCTCTAGGTCGGTGTTTCCCAGAGTGAAAAGGTGGCTGTTTTTCTGAGACCTGGCATTTTTTTTGTAAGTTTAGGATTTTAGTTTTGTCCAGATTGACTGTCAGGGCCCAGTTCTGACAGAACTGTTCCAGCACGTAATGTTCAATTCTAAAATACAAATAAAATTAAATTGCCACTTCGCCATCCCAGCATATTGGCTAAGTGTCACCAACTATAGTATAGAAGTCAATCAACTGATACATATCAAAAAAGAGTATTCCCATGCTGTACATAAAGCTCAATAGGAATAACAGATTTTATTATGTTCATCCCCACAAGACATGGCATACAGGTCTTAGAAAAGTGACAGCATCACCGTTGCTCTTGGTAATCCTTAAATACATTCTGGGAACTTTCCCCAGGGTAACTACATCCACTTCTCATTATCCCAAGTAGGGTATGTCCAAGCTTTTAACTGTATCCAAAGGCAAGACTGAAGAGTCAGCTGTAACTGACCGTGCAGCCAGTTAACAAGATATGATCTCAGCCCCAATAATCTCCACTACAGAACATTTTCCAAGCAGACACTCCCCTCCCAGTACTTGGGCTCCTGTGTCAAGGGGACCTAGTTTTCCTGCTGTTTTCCAATGTTGCCTACTGTCTAGCCTTGAAACTGTATTGTGAATCACAGTTAAAGGAACCACACCTGGGATTACTAGACACTGCATGAACCTCCAAATGCTTTATCTAGTTGGGTTTGCTGCTTTCAAATATACTTCTTTAGCTCTACTAACCCTAACCCTAACTCATTACATTCTCTATAAATCTAAACATCAAACTAATTACATCTCTGTACCTTTTCTGAGCTAATGATGACCTTGAAGAAATGCTAACCTTGAGCTCCTCTGCCCCATTTGAGAAGGATCCCAAGCGCCCCTGCCACAACTTCACACCTTCCAGCTACTGGACATGGACTAGTTGCCCAACCACCTCAGCAACTAGAAATTTACATAGACCTAAATTAGTTGCTACTGTTACTATTTCCACCAATTAACTAACATCACACAAGTACATCAGAGTATTAAAACAGATGTGTGGGGGTTCAGTGTCCCCTATGTATAACTATGTATAAGTTTGACCAGAGGAGGAGGTCCCCTCTTGTGGGCCTGGTTCCTCCCAAGGTTTGTTCCTCCAGCTCTGAGGGAGTGTTTCCTTGCCACTGTTGCCCTGTCACTGTCACTAGGGGGTCTACTTTTTATCCTTTCTTCCTGTGTTGTTAAACTTTTTTTATTTGATTTCTGTAAAGCTGCTTTGTGACATCAGTTGTGAAGGGCACTATGCAAATAATTTTTTTAATTTGATTTGATCTGAACTCTGGGTATACACACCATTGGAGCCTACCTCAAACTCTACTCCTGTATAAGTATTACATAAAAGCAAATGGGGCCAACGGATTCTAGAAGGCTCTCCTTCTACTGCCCTCTCAAAAAGCTTATCCAAGTAAGTTATGGTAGGGTTTGAAGGAACCTGACATTATAACTCCCCCCTCAACAAGCTATTTTTGCCCATTCTCCTTTGCAAAACAGCTCAAGCTCAGTCAGATTAGATGAAGAGTGTTTGTGAACAGCAATTTTCAGATCTTGCCACAAATCGATTTTGACTGGGCCATTCTAACACATGAATATATTTTGTTTAAAACCATTCCATTGTAGCCCTGGCTTTATGTTTAGGGTCGTTGTCCTGCTGGAAGGTGAACCTCCACCCCAGTCTCAAATCTTTTGCAGACTCCAGCAGGTTTTCTTCCAAGATTGCCCTGTATTTGGCTCCATCCATCTTACCATCAACTCTGACCAACTTCCCTGCCCTGCTGAAGAGAAGCAGCCCCAGACCATGATGCTGCCACCACCATATTTGACAGTGGGGATTGCATTTTGACCATAAAGTTCAATTTTGGTCTCATCTGAACAAAGCACCTTGTTCCACATGTTTCCTGTGTCCCCAACATGGCTTCTGGCAAACTGAATAGGGGACGTATTATGGTTTTCTTTTAACAATGGCTTTCTTCTTGCAGTGCATGACTAATAGTTGTCCTGTGCACAGATTCCCCCACCTGAGCTGTGGATCTCTACATTTTGTCCAGAGTTACCATTGGCCTCTTAGCTACATCTCTGATCAATGCTCTCCTTGTTCGGCATGTAAGTTTAGGTGGACGGCTTTGTCATGGTAGGTTATCAGTTGTGCCATATTCTTTCCATTTCCGGATAATGGATTGAACAGTGCTCCGTGAGATTTTCAAATATTTTTATAGCCTTAAACTTCTCCACAAACTTAATCCTGACCTGTCTGGTGTGTTCTTTCATGATGCTGTTTACTTCCCAATATTCTCTTAACCAACATCTGAGCCCATCACAGAACAGCTGTATTTATACTGAGATTAGATTACACACAGGTGGACACATTTTAGTCATTAGCAGTCATCAGGCAACTTCTGAATGCAATTGGTTGCACTGAGAGAAAAGGGGGCTGAATACATTTGCACACCGCACTTTTCAGTTTTTTATTTGTAAATTTTTTTTTGAATCATGTATAATTTTCTTTCCACTTCTTTCAAATTAAATTCCAATGAAATATATTTATGTTTGTAATGTGACAAAATATGGAAAAGTTCAAGGGGTATGAATACTTTTGCAAGCCATTGTACACCTTGAAACCTCCAGTGTTCAGTAACTTCTTTCACTACTCCAATTCTGTTTCAAGCAACTTTCTTTTGGAGTAACATCTACACTTTTCAAAGAGAAAGAATATGTTTCTGAGAGGTCACTCAGGTACAGTGGTAGTGATAGACGACATTCTGATTAATATTCAATTAAATATAGAGTATTGTAATTGGGAAGAATCACATCAGACCAAATGCCCTACACCCATGCACTGATGCCCTCAACAAATACTGAACAATGCACCTAGGATGGTGAATGCAGATGCTTGTAGTTATGGTCTTAGGGCTGCCTTTCTACAGAAACAGATTTGAGAACTACATCCAATTGCTTTCAAACGTTTACGCCAACAGAGCAGCAAAACTCCAAAACTTAAATGGAGTGCCTGGCAGTGGTGTAAGCATGCAAAAGCTTTGTATGGTTTGTAAAAAACATGGACAGATTTTGTCTAGAGAGCTCACAAGGCACTTGTTCCCCTAATAAATTTGTATGATCATGACACCACTGCAATGTTAGCTTTGCAATACATTCCATGTTCCACAGAAACAGCACGGATAGTAGCAGACACACTTTGAAAAAAAGCACTCCCTGAAATTAATGTCTTGAGGGGAGGGGGAATTGAAAGCATATGTACAACCCACAGTGTCTACTAGACCCGTGACTGAAGACACATTGGGCACACTCTGAAATGCCACCTATGAGGATGCTGATCTAAACTCAGTTGGCAAGTTTATTCAGGAAGGCTGACCCTGGGAAATATTCCAACTGTCTCCCTCAGTGCAAGAGTTCCATGCTGCTTGGGCTCACCTCTTGGTTGTGGATGGACTTTTGTATGATGACAGAATTTCTGTCCCAGCATCTCTGAGGATGTAGGTGCCACACAAGATTTATGAAGATCTTCTGGGCCTCACAAAATACAGAACATGAGCTAAAGCATCCTACTTCTATGCTCATTTTGAAACAAAAAGAACACATATGGGTTAGGGTTAGTTTGTGAACTACAGTACACTCTCCTGTCTCTATCAATGGGACCACTGTGGAGCGACTCATCAGCATCGATTTCCTTGGTGTTTACATATCTGAGGAGCTTATATGGTCAGAACACACCACACGGGTGGTGAAGAAGGCACAACAACCTTTGAAGAGGTTTGTTCTAAATCCCCGCATCCTGAGCAGGTTCAACACCTGCACAGTGGAGAGCATCCTGATGGGCCGCATCACCTCCTAGTACAAGAACTGCACTGCTCTCAAGAGGAAAAATCTGCAGAGTGGTGCGCACAACCCAGCACATCACCGGCATTCAGCTCCCAAACCTCCTGGATTTATTAACCAGCCACTGTCTGAGGAACACCAGGAGGATTATAATGTACTCCACCGACCCAAGCCACTACCTGTTCTTAAAGCTGCACAGTGATACAGAAAGAGGTACAGAAGAATGAGGATCAGAACTAGCCAGTTCTGAGACAGCTTCTTCCCCAGGCCACCACTGACTAAATAGTCAGTAGCCCAATATCCAGTTCCATCTTTATTTTCTTCTGTAGCAGATGGTATATGTACACAGAATGGTTATTAATTGGTTGTCATTTATTACTACTTATATAACATTGAAAGAGCTCATCTGTCAACTGCCTGGCAAAGTAGGCCCATCAGTATCTCTACCACCTCAGATGTCTACACCTTCAGACATCTACACCTTGATCTTTAAAATGTCAGATATGCTCCTGCATAAAGTTTCAGAGCACGTGATGTGGGGCACTGTCACCAAAACTATTGCTTTACAGAGAGAAGCAATTTTACAGTTCTGTTCAATCTTTCTCATTAAGCCAGCAATCAAGCTCTTGAGGATTTCACTTGGATTTGGACCTCTGTCAACAGAGAGCTCTCCTGAAAATCTTCGTAATGTATACATTAAATGCAGTCTTGAAAAGGTTCAGTGTTTAGCTGTTTATTCCTATAAATGGGTGCAACTGTAATAATTGCAATTGCAAAAGTATTTCTGATTCTGACACTAACCTTAACTCTATTATTCACATAATTTGTTCAGACTGATACTGATTAAGAATCAAGTTACCAATGTTTTTATTTTTCTTTTATTTAAAAAAAGGCAAAAAACAAGAGAAATGAAAAGTACAGAACTGTCCATAAAAATGCTCTGTGAAGGCACACAATCTATATTGTTCTTTTTCAAAGATATTCATTTTTCACAGATACTGATTTCTACAGTTCATGAGTTTCTGCTCACGTACAACACTAGCCCTATTTAAAGAAACACAAGTAAAACTGCCTGAAAACCTTCATGTTCATAAATGCATTCAAATAGCTTTACTTCTTTATCAACCACTTTTCTGGGGGAAGTTTACATTTCAGGTGACAACCTCATGTCATTGTAGGAAGCTGGGATTTTGTCCAAGATTTCATTTAAACTGTGATATTAAGGCAGTAAACAGGGTCATTTTTGTGCCAACCGTGGGAGAGAATGATACAGATTTAATATAACAGTGTTTACACACTACATGAAACTCTTATAAACAGTGAGGACAATTATTTATTCCATTATATAGGCATGTAAAAATAACTGCAAACATGTAATTCATTTGTTTCTGGTAAAATGTTCATGTGTTAACCAAAGAGCATGAGGTTTTATCACCACTCACATAAATGCTCTGCAATATGAGTGTAATCAACTGTTCCATACTAGAAGTCTCATCACACTGCCTTATTTTATGTTCTTTCATAGCTGTTATAGTCAAGGCTGGACAAGTGGTATAGAATGCAGATTTAACTGAGTCACTTGGTTTACAAACTTCCAAACTTACAAAAATGGATACAGAGTGAAGTCTCAAGGTAGTGGCTGAAAATGTGCTGAATGCCAATATACTAAGCTATACTAATATACTAATCTGTGAGCATTTGAAATGCAGTATTTGAAAACTGCTTCACAGGGTCCTAATCTAACGCTCAGGCCACAAGACTATATTATCACCGAAGCTACCATTATCCATAAAGCTCACATGGTCACTTCACAAAGATTTAATTGAAATTTCTGACTAAACACCTATAATTAAATTGTGTTACAATACGAGTGCTGGTATCTTTAATACCATTTTCCTCAATTTCCATTATCCAGAAAAAAAACAATTGTTGGAATGATTTTTACTAACACAAGAACTCTAATTGTAGACATTGTAATATAAACTGAGTTGTGTGTAGCAGTCATCAGGTTGAATATTAATACCACTCTAAATGTAGGTACTGTACTCATTAGGGTTGAACATTAATAACAGTCTAAACATAGGTATTGGGATATACAACGAGGTGGAATTACAGTCTCTCCTTGGAATTCTGTGGTATTTTTTTTTTACAAAAGTGTTGTAATCATTGTCCAGCCTGACAAAATAAGCTACAAAAAACACTTTACTAGGTGGATCCTCAAAAAATCAATTACACTACAGTGATCTGAAGGGTCACTGGGCAGGCCCTGGTCCACTCTGAGGAGCAGGTGAGGAGACTGTGGTTTGCTGAGAAGAGGTTGCCATAACAACAGCTGCAACCGGCTCCATCTTGCTGATGTGTGTTATGAATCTGAGGCGAAGCTTCATGGCTGGCCTCAAAGTGCAGATGATCTTCTCTACCTGAGAAAAAGAGAAAGAGTGAGTCAGTTAGACACTGGTTTCAATAAAACACACACACAGACATATATATATATATATATATATATATATAAGCAAATCAATGCATATTATGTTCCATGTCACATCAAGCCACAGATGACTGTTGCATTATTGGAGATTATGATGACAACCTGCCAATGACACTCAGTGCTTAGACTGCTGCACCACCATGGTGGTTGTTAAATTTCCTTTGGTGTGAAATAGTTTTAAAACTTAAAGCCTACTACTTATCACCTTTAACTTACAATAACAGATTCAAATGTAAAGCTCCACAGAATGACATCTCTATTACTGCTACTCTATTACATCTCTTACATTACATCATTAATGCTCCAGGTGCAGCATGCTGCTAACTGCACTATGTAATCATGGTGAGGCAGGCAAGAAAATGTTCAGATGAACTTCGTAACTCTAGAACCAGAGTCATGTTCGTGTAAAATCTTGTAAGATTACTGCCTCAGTCCACATGCTTCTTTCATGTTCAGATACAGTATGAAGTGCCTTGAAGTACATAATACTGTAGAATAACAAACTTAAAGTTTTGCTTAATTGCATTACTGAACAGTTCAGATGACAGATGTAATATCTGGAGTGGAAGAGAGTATATGTGTTACCTGGTCTTTAACACTGTCCCCTGTGAACATATATTTGATGTGGTACAGAAAGTCACAAATGGGGTCCATATAAGCCAGGTGCTTACTGTGGTGGTCCACCGCCTGCAACATCTCATAGAACCCCACTCCAATCTGAAAGACAGACAGACAGACAGACAGACAGACAGACAGACAGAGAGAGAGAGAGAGAGAGAGAGAGAGAGAGAGAGAGAGGGGCTGAAACTCACCAATCCAACCTGATTCAAATAATCTCTACGTTAATGGTTTGCCTTAGTGTTTTAAATTTTAATTAGATTTGAAACATTTCAAACAACTGTTCAGTACAGGCTAACTTGGTACTTGGTTACAGAAATAACACAGAACTAGGTACTACATCGCAGATTTGACTTTGGTTACCTTCATTTACTGTGATCGAAAGGATTAACAAAAAGCTTTTAGTAAGTAGAAGTTATGTAAATGTCTAGAACCATGCTAAAGTGAGTGTGTATGCACATGCAGATGGACCAGTTAGACCGTGTGTTTGTGTAAATATTATATACCTCCAGCATGCAGCGAGTTCGTTCCTGCTGGAAGCGCTGTAGGAATGGACCCACCAGATGGTAGATGTAGAGGAGCTGGAACTCAGTCTTCACCAGTGGCTTCAGCACCTCGGACAAAAATCTGACAAATCATCACAATCTAGATTTAACATGGTGGTACACTCAGGGACGTGCTTGTGTAGACTGGTAACTAGTCAAGGTGCCAATATTGAAATTGAGAAATCAGTGTTTGGGTATTCTTTTACGTGTAATCTCAAGGGTGGAACACTGCCTTTGGGGCCAGTGGTGGTTCAAAGCAATGTGTTACTGATTACAGGTCCTGTAGCTTTTAACTGTGGGTTCAATACCTGGGCCTTCCATGTTGGACCCTTCAGCACTTCTCTGCACCATATCATGACTGATCCTGAGCATTGGTTATTTGACCCCAATGAAAAGAAGAATGTAGTAGTTATCAGAGTTACCATAACCTTTTTGTCTGTTTGACTGAAGGCCAGAACACACAAAATTCAGAAATGAAAGGGTTGTTGGTTGTTCCTGCTGAGAACTTGAATGCTTGAAGAATGCGAATGCTTGAGCATAGAGCTGGGCACAGTTCATGTGTTGTTAACCTTTATATTTTTTGATTTCTGTAAAGCTGCTCTGTGACATCAGTTGTAAAAAGTTTTGATTTGATGTAAAGACAGACCAATATTTTTTATTTTTTTTGCTGGAGGTGTTAGTTCAATATGTTATGTTCTGGTCCATACTGTGCTGAGCTGATGTTCTCTCAGTGTGGATCACATTAGTGTACCAGAGCAGAGTCTTTACTCTGCTTCGCCTGCTTTTTCACATTTTACTTTGGTTGAGTTTGAGTCAGATATGGTAAAAAGAACAGATGCTATCATAACCTGCACAGTAATACAACACACCCATAAACCCTCAGAACCTTTCCACAATGTTTTATTTTCCCCAGGTCAGACAATATACACACACGTCCCCAGGCACGTGTGTGACTTCAAGCTACAAACATTGGTATCTCACTTGAAAAAAATGCATGAAAGACTTCACAAGCTGTAAACATGTATTCCATGCTATTATGTTTAACCTTTGGCAGTGAATCCCCTGTTCATCTGCGTGAACAACAGTGGCTGTAGCATGCTGCTAACATTAGCAGCGGCTGTTGTGGGGACAGTTTTTTCTTATTTCAGCTCACTGCTGTCCTCACTGTGATGCCCTTATACTGAAATTTGGCACAGACTAATTTGATATGAAATGGTATTCAGTAATACCAATGTAATTTGGTTGGTATCATTAAAATCTCAGACTTCGGTATCCAACACTTCCTGGGCAAACTACATCTTACAAATTGCACATTTTAATGAAGGAAAGCCATTTCCTTGGACATTTGCACTGTAGCTTTGTCCTACATATTGAGGTTTTAAGTGTAAAAAAATAAAAATAAAAAATATTATCAAGTGATGCAAAGCAATTGGTTGAGCTCTTACTTGGGAATGAGGGAGAGTTGTCCGATACTAGAATGATGCCAGACTGCATGGGCTAGTGCAAGTACGTAGCTGCAGTACATCTCAGAGTAGGACTGATGGCAGGCTGTGAAGTCTAGCAGCTGAAAAGGGTACCCTACCCACTCTGTCTCTGATGTTAGCACTGGACTGCTGATCACAGTGACAATGCGATCATGCAGTACAATCCAGTATGGCTCCTACAAAATAAAAAATAGAATAGAAACCTTAGTTAACATTCATATTAATGGCCACATTAATATTCATCAGACTGTATAAACAGCTGAAAATGATCTGTTACTTTTTTGTATTTATATTTTATTTCATTTTTTCCCAGAATGAATATTTTGGGTTTTTTTCTCATTTCAATAAATGTAAAGATCATTTAATTTATTCTGTGCATATATTTTCATACTTGTATACCATAAAGCATATAATATGAAGCAATACAATGTGCATTTAATAGTGCTCTGTAAATAAAGGAGAAACAGCAAGGTAATACATATCTGAAAGAGAACAAATGTGTAAGAGTGAGCAAAGTAAGTTTTAGGAAACTGGCCATACAGGCAGAGCAGTGATGACCAGCCCAATAGCATTCATCCAGGCTGTCACATTCTCGCGGGGCACCAAAGGCTGACTATAGGAAATACAGAGGACACATACCATCAAAACACATATTTTGTTTTATTTAGTATTTTTGGGTAACTATTGAAAATGTGTTTTAAAGGTGATGAAGGGCTCTCTGACCTCTTGAGCACAACGTTAAGCAGTGCATTTCCCACATCTTTCCCTGGCACAGCAAGAGCCATCAGCTCAACACAGGTCACATGAAGTGCATGTGCTGCTGGGTTCGGAAATTCATTAAAGCGCCAGTCACAGTTGGGAAATGGCCCTGGGGACTTTCCAGCCATTGGTAGTACTCGTTAAGCAAAAGACTCGCTAAAAAGCACATGCTCATACATTGCACATGATTACACATTCTTCGTACATATATACTACAAAATGGGGGGCAAAAAAATTTTAATACTTAATAACAAAGACCAGAATTTGCAGAAAACAATATTAATAAGTCAGTGGTTTAGTTACAGTCCCAAACATTTACATTTTCTGTTCCAATGTCCACTAAATAAACCAGTGTACAGGAGTTGGACAATGAAACTGAAACACCTGTCATTTTAGTGTGGGAGGTTTCATGGCTAAATGGAACAGCCTGGTGGCCAATATTCATTAATTGCACATTGCACCAGTAAGAGAAGTGTATGAAGGTTCAATTAGCAGGGAAAGACCACAGTTTTGCTCAAAATATTGCAATGCACACAACATTATGGGTGACATAGTAGAGTTAAAAAGAGGACAATTTGTTGGTGCACGTCTTGCTGGTGCATCTGTGACCAAGACAGCAAGTCTTTGTGATGTATCAAGAGCTACAGTATCCAGGGTAATGTCAGCATACCACCAAGAAGGATGAACCACATCCAACAGGATTAACTGTGGACGCAAGAGGAAGCTGTCTGAAAAGGATGTGCGGGTGCTAACCCGGATTGTGTCCGAAAAATGTCATTACCAAGACGAATTGACGCTGTATTGGCCGCAAAAAAGGAGGCCCAAATACACCATACTGATAAATTATTGTGGCCTAAAACCAGGTGTTTCAGTTTCATTGTCCAACACCTGTAGTCTTTCATTTGTTAATACAAAAAAACAGCTAATTTCTATTAGAAGCAATAATAAAAACTGCATAAGGGCTACCTACAGTGCACCAGCTGCATTAACACAAAATAAATTTTTTCTACAAATATGCATCACTACTTTAGCATTTATACATTTGACAATGAAGAACACTGAGCAGAACACTGAACCTGCCTTCTGCACTCTATTCCAAAATTGCAAGAGCTAAAAGGATATTGTCAACTAGGCGGCCTACAAGTTTGCAGTAGTAGGTGTCGTCAGGGATCCAGACGTTGTCGTCACGAGGATTCATGCCAAATTTGAGGTAGGTCTCGCTGAGGCACCAGCCAGGTGTGCGGTTATCCTTCAGTGAGCTCATGATGGCATGAACCAGCTTGCGCTTCAGGTTGGTGCGGTCACGCAGGTGCCTCTCATAGTAGTGCAGAGTGTTATAAAGGTACGTCACTGGCCGATCTGAAATATAAGAAAAGCCAGTACTTCTAGTTCTCCTTCATTAGTGAGTGGCTGCTGCTGGAACTGAACAAATCCATACAGTGACACTGAAGAGAAGATCAACAACCAAACCTGGTTTATTTTAATGTTCTATAACAAGGGAAGGCAATCCCAGTCCTGGAGTGTCAGATTCCTGCACACTTTTAGTTCACCTGTTAATTGACCATTGTAGTCTGTTAGAACAGAGAAATCAGCAATCAAGTATACTTGAGGAGCAAAGTGCAAAACTGTGCAGGAATCCAGGTCCAGGTTTACTTATCCTTGTTATATTGAATTAGCACAGCTACACAATTTCATTATAGCAGAAAATCACTCCTACCATTTAAAACTCAATATTCATACTTCAGTATCACTCTACATTCCACAATGTCAGTATCAATCCACAAACCAATGTCACTATGTTTTTGGTTTCATAATTGTAGCCATATGTATTTGGAATCAAACAAGCAAAATTCTTTGCTCTTTCAGATCTATAACACAGGAAAACTGTTCTATGTTTTCTTCTATCCTTCTCACCATGGAACTTGTACAGCCCACCTAGGTGGTCCAACAGAGTCTCCAGGGATTTTGAGACAGGCAGCAACTCCAGGAAACGGTGGATGACGATGTCAAAGACAGGCAGAAAACGCAGACACACATTACCAAAGTAGATGGGCAAGTACTGTGGCTGAAGCTGCATAGGAGGGTTCACCTGCTCTGCCAGGCCCTCAAAGTAAAGCTTCTCTGGATATTTCTGCATGGAGGGAGGGAGGGAGAGAGAGAGAGAGAGAGAGAGAGAGAGAGAGAAACAGAGACAGACAGACAGAGAATGAACTGTTGTTTAAAACATTCAACAACTACAGACTCCCTTACGCATCTGTCTGTAATGCCTAGCCCAGAATCATTGATGGAGTATTTCACCAAGAAATACCATTGATGCAAGTACAACAGAGGTTAACAAGTTTAATGCTAGTAGCATCCACTCAGGACTGGAAATGTTGGTGACTGTCCATTGGTTACAGTAATACTTGAGCTTGAGGTGTCCGCTATTGCAAAGGGCAGAATTACTTTCAGGAGTAATGACTGTGGATATTACCAAAGAGTTTCTAAAGCAATTCATCTGTAGAACCTGTTTTCAGTGAACTGTTGTAGCCTTGTGGTACAATCTGCTTTTAGTTCTGTTGGGTAAGGTTACCTATTGGTCAAATCTGTTTCTACTACTTTGGCTAACAATGTTGAGTCGTAGAATCTGTTTTCATTGTGTTGGGTAAGGTTACCAGCTGGCGAGACCCATGTTGGTGTCTTGGCAAGTGCACTTTGAAGAACAATAGGTTTGTTGAGAATGGTTCTTTTTTTGTAGCTTTACCTTGTGGTAGGACATGTGCTTGTTGTGCCAATCACTTTGTAGCCAGTGTTCTGGAGCATTCTCCTTGACAAAGTCACTGACACGGTTGCGGAAGTCGTTGGGCTTGAGGAGGAGAAGCTGGATAATGAAGTAACAAACCTGGGCTTCATTCCCCTCATGACTCCTCATTGCCTATGGCATACAAAGCGAGAACCAAAAAATAAAAAATAAAACCACAAATCCCACAGTGCAATAGTGCAGACTGAAACAGCAGTGAAGGGTTAGCCAAGGTCCTGCAATTATTATTTTAGATCAGTTTAGTTTCAAGACGATTTCAAGTATGGATATATTTTGAGTTCCTCACTGTATGTTTATTAGTTTTACAAAATTGTGTGTATGTGTGTGTAATCTTTACCAGACAGAGGATTAGACGATCCAGAGTGACGATGTTATATTTCCACACCATGTCGTTCAAGATCTCAATGCATTTGTTTAGTTGCTGTCCACCAGCTGAGGTGGAGAATTCATACACTAGAAAATCAGCAAATGTCCGTACATGTGCCACCAGCGCACGCGCACCAATCCGCTCCAGAACCCTGCAGATGATGGCAGATGGTGGGAGAGGGGTTAGAAACAAAAAACTACAGAGAATGGGTAGAGTTACAGTCACACAATAAAGCTCATTTGACACCAGTCCTGGTAATCGTGCTGCACTGTAATGAGAAATATGTTCTTGTATTAATCAATCAATGTAGCTTTTCACACACTGTGCTACATAAAGTGGTAACGTGCGACCAAACACACTTTGGGACTATTTTTGATATGAGCTACCTGTGGCATGCTAACAGTTTCTTGGCACAGTGAGAAAAATTGGTGACCATGGAGGACTGGATGATTGCAGCCAAATACAGGAACATCCTTGAAGTAAGCCTCCTTAAGGGCACACATGAATTTAGACTGTGGTCACAATGTGACCTCACAGTTTAATTTCAACTCTATATTACACAATATAGTAGTTTGGTACACTACTGCTTAATAGTAGTGTTGTTATGATTGTTATGAGAGACGAAGTGCTTACAGCAAAATAAACTGACAGTAACTATAAGCAGAACAGCTACCTGAAGCCAATCTGGTTGATGTGGTCAGTCTCTAGAAGCATCTTCCAGAGCAGACAGAGGAAGAGTGGAGGAGAGCCCTGCATGGAGAAGTGTGTGATGATGTCATTTTCATTGGTCATGGACTTCCATTTCCTGTATTCTTCCTCCACGTTCTTCTTGAGGTTGAAGCGACTCTCCTGAGGAACATTATTCTGTTTGAAGAATGCCTGTGTGGAGGACAAAAAAGTGAAAGAGGGAATATTTAGCATGGTTTTCTGAGTTATTGTAGCCTTTATGTTTCTCCAATGAATCTGGCAATTCTCCACTGACCTAGGAATGTTACAATAACTATTCTTTTGACCGATACATTTGTCCCACAAATAATTGCAATAAATTATATTTTATAGTTTTTTCATATATTTTAACAAATGTAAATTTGACATTCACACCGGAGTTGAGGTAACTTGTGAGGTGGCTGTTTATATTAAATAGGCTAATAAGCGATCTTAGCAAAGAGTGTTTTAAATTTCTAATAATTATATCAACACAGCATTAAAAGCATTTTAAGTGTTTTTCAAAACTGAATAAAATTATGCAAAAATCAGTCAAATATATTTGTTTGTATGTCATTTTATTTACAACCCATATATAACCCATCTTATTGTATTATACTGTACTATCAAATTAGGTCTAACCTTTGTTTACTGTGTCTACTCCATGAGTGTGGCAGCACCAGGATTCAGTTCTGTCTGCTAAATACAGAATACTCATGTAGCTTGTGCTGACCTGTAAGGGAGCTGGGAAGCAGCTTAGTGTGTGAGAAGCCCAGTTATGAGGTGTAAAGTTCATGATTGTCTGCAGAATGTCCTTACACCACGTGCCCTGGATGGAGTCTGAACCTGTGAAGAAATCTAGAGCAAGAGAACAATCAAATGGGCTATGTTTTTGTGTCATTTGTGTGGCAGTGTGAACAGTAAAACACACATTAAATAAATGACTGACATGTAACAGACCTCATAAATATTTGGGGAGATGTCTCTGCTCAAACAAAAACATTTTGGGACCACTCCATACCTCTAATGAAGTAGTCAAATAACGTGTACCTTTTCCTGTCACAAGCCAAGCTGTCAATCATTGCCGCTCCTTGACAGCTCTTGTGATGCTGGCAAAAATTAATGGACCTTTTGTCCATGCCTGAGTCTGGGAGTGCAAATGTTCAGATATAGGTCCAAAAAATTAAACATTTAAAAGGTAGTGTGAACAGCCAGAAGTGCAAAAAGTGGGCCAGATTTGCCCCAAATTTGTCTGCAATCTGGGTCTTCACTCTCAAGAACTATATGAATGCATTTTGTTGTCGTTAATCCATACTGGTTAAAGGAAAATAAGCAACAGACATAGTATGTGAAAATTAGTAAGCTAGGATTCACGAGATAATGTATGTAAATACAGCCCAAGCACATATCAGTCCAATGAGGCCCAATATGCTAGTACCTGACCGATTCCTGGAACAGAAGCCACTTAAATGTGTAGTCCCTGATCAGTCACTATTACAAGATGTGCCCATGTTTCTGGAAACCCCTTCTTGTTAAGGCATTCGGCTAATTTAGGTTGTACCCATTTCTGACATAGATGTGCCATTGCAAACACAGCTTGTCTAGTCCCTGTAGAGAAGCATTGCCAATAGAATAGGGGACTGGATCAGAGAAACATGAATCTTTTGACACAATGCCTAATGACAGACATTGGCTAGATGGGTATAAAATCTGCGGATCAGAAGAACGTCTCTGTAATAATGGTGCAATCCATCCATCCAATAAATTGGGTATTTGGGGATGAGATTAGGTGGTGATCATCCAACATCCTGATCTCACTAATTCTCTTACAATCAAATCCTCACAGCAATGATCTACAATCTAAAAAGTTACTCCAACAAAAACAGGAGAAACACTTGATTGAGTTTGTGAATGAGCAAGTGTCCCAATACTTTTGTCCATATGCTGTAATTTATGTTTATGTCAACGGTGTGGTTTGAATGTATTGGTGCTGTTGAATATAATTGTGTGAATCAAATATAGGGGGAATAATTCTAAAATTGATAACAGCCCTTGACTTTGAAGGCAAAAATGATCTTAAAGACAACAGTCTCTGTGTGCGTGTGTGTGTGTGTGTGTGTGTGTGTTGGTGAGTCACTATTGGTATTTCAGTATATTTAGGAATTGAGATTTCCACATTAGATTAGCCCTTTGTCATGGACAAATATAAAAACAAGACACACATTAAGATGAAGAGAAGAAGCCCAGTATGCCAGTGCATGGCATTTTCAAAGACTGATATCAACTGATGCAAAGAGTGTGTTCATGCACTCTTTATGAACAGGGTTTCTGGTCATCTTATATTCAGTTAGAAAAGGGGAGTTGGGGTGGAATGTACTCCCAGTAGTGAACTTGTATACTTTGTTTTCAGGGTAGGGGTGTGTAGCTGATTGCAGGAGAAATATTTCATTTATGTATCTATTCAAACTCTAGCGCCCCATTAGTATATTTAGACCAACATTTGTATTCTATTAGGTAAAAACTCTAGTTCATATTAAGCAAATAAGCTCAAAATCTAAGAAAAAAAGTGATATGGAGCAGAAGATATGGAGTTCCAAGATTGCCACCAACAGGCCAATATGGTGGTCTTCAAACACCCGAGAAGCAGTAGGGACTGTTGACCAAGTTTCATGTCAGTGTGACTTGTGGTTTGGTCTGTGCACTTCGTTTTAGGGGAGGAAAAAGAAGAACCCTAACAAAAACAGGATTCCCGCACATTTGTACACCTAATACGACTGTAAAAGAATAGTATAAAATATGGGTTAGAGTACCAGTGATATGTGTGGCACGAGCAAGAGTTAGGACTAGTGCCCGGTTCAGCTCTTCAGACTCTGCGGACAGCACTGTTTTGGGGTCACTGAGGAAACGTGTGAACTGTGGCTGGACCTCTGAACTTCCCAATGCAGTGATTAACCTTAGGGCTGTGCTCTCCACGCTGAAATAAAAAAACACAGTAAAATTAGTTTTATACAGAAGAAAAAATGGGTATTCTGAAAAGAAAAAGTGTTGGCTTTAAATATTTTATGTTAATTTAACATATTGAAGATCAAAGCAATATTATTTCCTTGTGAGTGATTCTTAAAAAAATTTACTTTTTGAAGTTTACATTTCCTCCATTTCAAGATACCCAAGGACATTTCACATTCAGCACTTAGAACCAACACATGCTGGTTAGAAATGACATCCAATTGCACTATTAATTCATTGGCTTATTCATCCTTCCATCCACCCACCAATATAATTATGAAACTCTTTATTTAACCTGTCACACACATAACATGTTGAATTTCAACATTCATTCATCCCTTGTAAAATCTATGGTAGCATAAATGTGTGTAAATGTAAACTGTCTGACCATAGGTGTAGCTGGTTCTGATTGGTTTGTGGTACAGCAGCGAGTGAGTGGAGATGAGAGAGAAGCTGGACACGGTAGTGCGGCTGGATGTGGTGCATCCGGTAACTGAACATCTCCAGCAGGGTGTGTAAAATCCCCCATGCATGACATTTAAACACATTTGGTAACAGCTGACCTAAGGAGAGAGAGTCAATATTAATCAGAGTTAACAGAGCTCAGATGACACTTTTTTGGGATTTATGCATCTACACGTTTTGTGTGAAACTGACAACTTTTACACTCAGGAAACATCAGAAACTTTTCAAATGATCTCTTCACACAGTGTTCTAGGTCACATTGGATTTCATTATAGAGAGCTGAGAAAATATGAAACATCAGAAAATGTAACCTGAAAAACCTGAAACCTAACCCCATCTGTAAAAAAGCTGACGGTGAAAAGAGATGAATTCTACAGCAGGGTGATGATCCTAAACACAATTCACAATCTACAATGGACTACCTCTAGAGATGGCACGCTTTTTCACATTTTAATGTATTTTTTATGGTAACATTTTAAACAAATGGCCCAAACTTTAGCATGACACTAAATAATAGTCTGGTAAATAATGCAATCATGATGCAAGTCAAAATAATAGGACACATTGACACTGTAAAGATGCTGTAAAGTATTAGGCCAATTCAACCATTAATGATCTAAAGTTCTTAAGGTTACTTTATGAACCAACAATCCAAATGACCAATTCTGTAACCAAATAAAAACAAAAAAATATGTTTTTGACATCTTGTCAATCCCTTTGTTATAAGTATAGGGGTTTGCAGGTTCCATAGTGAGAAAAGAGTAAAATACAGTAACAGAACTCAGGCTTACTGATAAACCCTTTGATTCCAAGTGATTCAATTTCCATGTAGACCAGCAGGCGGCTGTACGTCTCCACCAGGGCAGGGGCCAGGGCTAGACTTGACTTGGCATGGGCCAGTTTAATGACGCGTGTGGCTATACTATGAATAAGACTAGAACAGAAAAAGATAAAAAGAGAAGTGAGGGGTATGTGAGCAAAAAGTAAGAAAATATTGTATCTCCCTAATTATTTATTCACACAAATATACAAAAAACTGTTAGTGAAACAATAAAGAGAGTTAATAGTAACTACATTGATTTAGTATCAAATAAAGCTGCAGTCTCATATATATTTTCTGGACACAGCAGTTGGAATAGATCCAAAATGTTAAATATATAATCACAAACTCTTTCACAAAGTCTTTTTTTCTTCCATTTTTCATCAATATACAAGCAAGTGAGCCAGCAGCAGGACACAAAACTGTCAAAGGCTGCTCACAGCAATCACTAGCTTGAAAAAACACATACAACGGTAAAGAACCTCACTGCAGATATGAGATGGGTGATCATAGACCTGCACAAGTCAGTTCACAAACAACTGCACACAAGTAGAACTTACTGGTAAGAAAAGTAAAAAGTTAAGCAAAGTAAAAAGTAAAAATATTAACATCTTATTGCACATGGGGAAATTGAAAAAATATTGCACATTGTTATGCTGCATTGAAAAACTCTGTTCCAATAGTGTGTGAAGTTTAAGTTTGGCTTTCTGTGGTCTGCTGAGAGCTGCCATCGAGACCAGTCCATAGAACATGGCAGATGCCACTGCTGTGCAAAAGAAGGATCCATGCACTCTAAATGTGTTTCATCAACAGTTAGTCTGCTCTGGGTTTATCTGTAAAGTGCAGCAGTGTTAAATGACCAGTCCAATTTGTTGTTTTAAGTGAACCCCCAGGTATTTATAAGTCCACTCTCTCAATACCCATTTCCTTAAAGCACCTGCAGAAATCCATCACCAGTTCTTTGGTCTTCCCCATGTTTATCTGGAGGTTGTTCCGCAAGCACCACTCCACAAATTCCTGAATCCCTGTACTTGTTCTCTTCCTCATTAGTTATGAGGCTGATGATCGCAGGGACATCAGAGAACTTCAGGTGGTGACAGGTTGGTGAGCCATTCCTTGAGGGACCCCTGTGCTGCTGACCACCTTAGCTAAAAGACAGTCCCATGCCCTCACATACTGTGGTTAGCTGGTGAGAGGAATATTCAATTTCACAGGTGAATATCCACATCAACATTTTCCACGTTGTCCTTTAGCAGCCCAGGCTGTACAGTGTTAAATGCAATGGAGAAATCAAAAGTGGTGATTCTCACCATGTGTCGAGGCTTCTCCAGGTGAAAAAGAGCTCGTAGTAGAAGAGGGATGACAACATCATTCCCCCTGACTGAAACTGAAGAGGGTCCATGGAAGTGCTCACCAGAGGGTGCAGATGAGTAAGGACCAGCATGACTTGAGGTGCCTGGCACTGATGCAATCTGGACCTTAGTTCATTCTTCACACCTGGGCTGTTTTGAAAGACAAACTGAAGCTGGGGGCTGGGTGCCGGAGTGTGTGAGTGGCGCATTGCAGATGATGAGGGGGGGGGGGGGGGGGGGGTAAGTTTCTGTCAGTGTAGTCAGAAATGTCTCTGCTGCGACAGCCTGCAGACAGCTGAGTTCAGCAATGTTCTTACTGCAGATTTGTACCTCAACAGTGATATGCCCAGAGTTAAACCATCCATCATTACCAAATACTGCCATGTCCACCTTTGCTCTCCGTCCAAATGATGTGAAAGCAGGCCATAGATATGAGGAGTTAGCACTGTTAGTAATGAGTCCACAAAAACCATGAAACTCTACTACTGGTAAAAACCAGTACAAGTGTATGAAAACTATAGGAGACACTTCATTAACAAAAAAGTAAACTTAGGTAGAAGAAAAAGAAAAAAAAACTCAGAAGTGAGAAGGAGCTGTTGCAACAGGCTGACACCTCCACAGCACCATCTTTGATAATAGAGTGGCGCCATTTTTCCAAGGTCTGAAACAAAACCCAAACTGTCACCCTCAGATGTTTCCACCCACCATGCTTCACGGTTGAGACAGTGTTCTTGGTATTGTAGTCATCCTTCCTCCAAACATGAGTGGAGAGTGTGTGGTGAGTGGAGTTGATACCAAAAAGTTCATCTGACCACATGACCTTCTCCCATGCCTCTTCTGGATCAAATCGGCCTGGACATGTGCTGGCATGAGCAGGGGGACCATATGTGACCTGCAGGATTTTAGTCCATGACAGCATAGTGTGTTAGTGATGGTAATCTTTGAGACTGTGGTCCCAGCTCTTTTCAGGTCCGTGTAGTTCCGGGCTGATTCCTGACTTTTTTGCATGATGTTCAAGACTGAGGAAGATACCAACAGTTGCCTACCTACAATTAAAATTACAGACCTCTTTGTTCTTTGAAGGTTGCAAAATCTTCAGTATATCAAATACTTATTTTCCCCCACCAAACATGGATTGTGCTTTAAAGCCAGGTCTGACTTCCAAAGAGAAGCGCAATTGTGTGTCTTTCACAAAAAAAAAACAACAACATCAACCCACTCAACAGTGACATAATCTGCCAAAAGATTTTAATTAACCTGTAAACCTTCAAAAATGAACCAATCATGAACTCTCAAACTGTAAATTACTGGAATGGTCAAATGGAAGTAAATTTCTGTTTATGTAAATAAACGAATACGTTTTGTTCCTAACAAATCAAGTATGGAGTTACATATGGGTTAATAGTTAATCTGCACAATTTGGAAATCCAAAAATTTGACTTCAAATGTACCCAGGTTAAAATGTAAGCAGGCATCAAGGAATTCCCATGGCTCACCTCATTTTGGCATGGACAGTGAGGGAATCAAGCAAGTTCATTGGAAGTGGAGTGACTGAGCCAGATGCCATGCAGTTGGTTCCCGGCAGTGTGATGCGCACAGTACCATTCCCATAGATGGTCTCCACCAGCACCCCCATGGGCAGCGTGAAGCACTCAGAGTTGGTGGAGTAAGCATTACAGAGCAGAGCAATCTTATAATCAGTCATTGGCAGACTCTTGTTGCGTAAACTCTGCTGCAGAAACCTGAAGGCAGAGAGACCAAGTTATTACAGTGTATTAGTGTTATTTTTTTAAATCAACAGCTATACAGTACATTCTGTAGTTGCTCAACAGCATTTTCCTCATCTTCCTCAACAGGTTTGTTTGTGGGGTGTTAACCTCTTACTCGTGGTGTAGTTTGAGTGAGTGTGGAATAGGAATCTGCAGTTTGGAGTTGTCATTCTGAGCTTTGCGATTCAGGTGGATCCAAATGCAGGTCATAGCGAAGGCATGGGTTGACTGGGGTTTGTTGATGTCTGAAACTGGAATACACTGTAAGAGAAAGAACACAACAACTTTAGGAATTAGCACCACAATGACAACACAAAAAAAAATACAATACACAACTGAAAAATATTTTAGAGAAAGTCTTCCATTGCTTTTCTTAGGCTGCATTAGAATCATGTATACTAGTACATCTAAAAAACAAAAACAAAAAAAACCCAGAATATCATGAAAAGCCACATTTGTACTATGCTTTTGTTATTCATTGTGCTACTGTAATCCATCTATCCATTTATTTATTTTTTCTTCAATGTTGCAAACTGAATGGGTTAGATGCACTAGAATGTTTATTAGGTGACAACACAAACACGAACAATTAATATTGTTTTTATTTTTACTAAAATGAAAAATTATCAAACAATGTCACATACAATTCAAAACAAGATTTCAGGTACCTCTTTCTCAGGGTACAGCAGATCAAAAAGCTTCATGACAGGCAGGAAGTCAGCCAGTGCATTCTTCTGGATGCTTCCAGAAATGAATTGCAGCAACACCCACATCAGGTGATCTCTACCTTTAATCAGACCACGACCAGCAAGCTGCCAAGAGACAGAAACAAACATCAGGATTTCATCTGTAGAACTGACACACTGATTTTATAAGAATACTGAAATAATAGTATCAAACTCAAAATTCAGATGTCATGAATTTAAAACCTGCAATGAGTGAGAGAATGTTTGCTAACTGAATACATTCACAAGCACAAAATCATCCATCAGTCCAAGCTTGGTTGCAAAGGCAATCTGTGCAAATGTGCTTGATTTTATGTGCCTAAGCTTGAACTAGTCAATATAAAAAAAATTGAGCACTGTGAAAAATGTGAAACTGATCACAAATTCACATCAGTTTTGAGCCTCAGCAGAAATCAAGATTCATTAGACCAGACAGTGGTCTTCCACTGTTGCAGCACATCTGCCATCATTCTAAGATGTTTTTTGGTCAAAACAATTATATAGGGTGGTTATCAGAGTTACTGAAGTCTGATGACCTTTCTCTTTCTCTGTTGACCTTAACAAGATGTTCTCTTAATGTCCACTAACTGGAAGATTTTCTTAATTACACCATTCTGACAGAACTATAGGTATCGTTGTGAGGAAAATCTCAAGAGATCTGAAGTTCTAGAACATTCTGGTTATGGTTGATGTGGACATTTCCTGAAGATGCTGACCTGTATCTAGATGGTTTTATGTACTGCATATGATTGTCTGAGGAGATAAGTAAGATAAAGCGCATAATGAGTATATTTTAAGTGTCAATTTTCTTATAAGCATATAAAATATTCTGCATGGCAGAAGATTAAATATATAAACATGACTTCATATAGTTTAAATCTGCCTCATAGACAGATTTAAACTATATTTCTTGCACAAGCATAGCTTTGTTTATTTATTTATATTTTAAAGCAGAAACAATATAAGTAAAGGGTCCCACTAATGTCAGTGTTGTACACTTGTATTTGCCAGTCAGGCCTGATATAGTTGGGTATGGGTTAGGCTTGGGCTTCCCTTTCATGCCTGCATAGAACTCTACTGTGTTTGTGACTGTGTGGGAGTCCTCTAAAGCACCTTCTGATGCAGTGACAGCACCATGTGTGGGAAGCTGGCGAACTGGAAGAGGACGAAGAAGATGAGCTGGCTGGACAGATGTTGCCACAGTAGCTGGCTGGTTCCACCATCATCAAACTGCTCCTCAGTCTCAGAGCGCTCCATGGCATAAACCACCAGGTCCACCAGCTGCTCCTCCAGCACGGGGCAGCGCTGCTTATGCTACACACCCCGCAGAGCAAGAGACACAGTGACAGAGTAAGAGTGACAGAGAGAGACACAGAGAGAAACACAGAGAGAGAAGGAATAGAAAGACCCACAGGACAGATATGCATATGCAATTTTGTTCTCTAATACCTTTAACAGTGCATCCTAAAAGTTTTTACAGCACTTGACTTTTTGCATATATTGTTATAGCCCTATTCCACAATGGATTAAATTTTCCCCTCAAAATTCTACACACACACTACCCCACAATGACAATGTAAGAGAAGTTTGTTTCAAATTTTGCATTATTGAAAATAAAACACAAAAATATAAACTACATAAGTGTTCACAGGTTTTGCCATGACACTCAAACGTGAGTTCCACTGCACCTTGTGGTTACAGAGCTCATTCTTCAGATGTTTCTACAGCTTAATTTAACTATACCTGTGGTAAATTCAGTTGATTGGACATGATTTGAAAAAACACACCTGTTAAGGTCCCATCTTTGACAGTGCATGCCAGAGCACAAACCAAGCCATGAAGGCTAAGGAATTGTCGGTAGACCTTACAGCACAATGGCCTCCATCATCCTTAAAAGGATGCAGCATGGAACCACCAGGACTCTTCCTGGAGCTGGCTGCCCAGCCAAATTGATTGATTGTGGTAGAAGGGCCTTAGTCAGGGAGTTGACCAAGCACTCAATGCTCACTCTGACAGAGCTCCAACATTGCTCTGTGGAGAGAAGAAAACCTTACAGAAAGACAACTATTTCTGCAGCACTAAACCAATCAGGCATGATTGTACAGAGGCCAGATGGAAGCCAATTCTCAGTAAAAGGCACATGACAGCCTATCTGGAATTTGCCGAAAGGCACCTAAAGGACCATCACCTATATCATTCCTACAGTGAAGCATGGTGGTGGCAGCATCATGCTGTGTGGAGGTTTTTCTGAGGAAGAAACTGGGAGAAAAGTCAGGGTGGAGGGAAAGATAACCATAGCCAATGTATAGCGTTCCTTGATTATAACCTACTCCAGAGTGCTCTGGACCTCAGACTGGGACAAAGGTTTATCTTCCAACAGGACAACAACCCTAAGCACACAGACAGTAAAATGAAGGAGTGGCTGTGGCATGATGTTCAATTGCTGTGCAATAATGTTTCCCATGCAATCTGATGGAGCTTGAGAGGTTCTCGAAAGAACCAAAACAGGTGTGTCAAGTTTGTAACATTTTAATCAGAAAGATCTGATGCTGCAATTGCTACCAAAGTGCTTTAACAAAGTATTGAGCAAAGGCTGTAAATACCTATATGCATTATATTTTGTGTTTTATTTTTAAAAATTGTGAACATTTCAAACAAACCTTTCCACTTTGTCATTGTGAGGTATGTACATAGAAGTTTTAGGGGGGAAAATTAATGTAATCCTTTTGCAATAAGGCTGTAACATAACAAAATGTGGAAAAGTGTAGCACTGTGAATACTTTCCGGATACACTGTACTAGAAATAGATTGTCGATTTGTTTTAGCATTAAAATATGTTCTAAAACAAAACCTGGGTTTTTAGACATCACAGAGCTTTTTTTCCTTATCATATAGAGGTATTGAATGTTTCAGACATTTTGATGCCACAAATATATACGGATTTAAATGACCAAAATGAAAGAAGTAAAGATCAAATCTCAGAAAGCAGTGCAACAGAAACAGCATTGAGACAACTGTATGGATTTTACATGGAGGGCAAGTCAATCTATTTCTCGATTAAATTAAAGTGATGGTTCAGTTATAGACAAATTTACACATTATTTGCCTTTTAACCTCAAGTATCTAAAAAAAAAGCAAAATTCAGGTTTAGTGGTACATGTGGCAGGCAAGCCGCAACAATGCTTTGCTGACATTGTCTAACTAATCAACTGCTGTAATCAATGTAGAATTCTTACCATTTGTAAATCCTTGTTGACTCATTATTATGCAAAAATTTACTTTATTACTATGACCTTATGTAAAATATAACAGTAGTGGACTACCAGTACCATCAATACAGTTACCAGGTCTCTAAGAGTACTCCACTATTATCATCCACTATTCTTCTATTATTCACTAATATCTAATTTGCTTAAATGTCCTCTGAATTTCAGATTACTGTGCTTTGTTGAGTCTGACTGTCCCCTCCTTAACTGACTATCATGAGCATGGTGTTGTTGTTAAGATAAAGTCAAAGTAAAAAGGTTACGACAAGGTGACTTGACACATTTGATTTTGACAACAACTGTTGCTAAGGCAGCTTGGAGCAAACCAATTATCTCAATAAATTAGTACTCAGTTCTGGATTTATAAAGTTCTGAAATCTTTGGCAAAGGGCTGTGACTGGATATTAAACATTTTTCATCCATCTCCTCTGCATTTGGTGCAGTTTTACTGTGCAACAGCTCCTTGTCATTGTTCCCTCTAAAGAGCACTGCTTTCTACATCTTTGCATCTCTGTATCTTGATCTTCTGTTGCATTAATCAATATTTTTGAGAACATTTGGGGTTTAAAACATTTTTAAAAAATACAAGCTAAGGGTGGTGGGACAAATGGCCCTTGAAGAAAATCCACCATCTCTGCTACAATTTTACAATCAACATTCCATATAAAATTCAGAAAACACTGATGGTTTGAGAGTAGATAGAAAGTCTAAATTTGTGTTGCTGACCACTGGTCATACTCAGTATAAAGAATCATTCATTTTCTTCACAATTTACTGTTCCACACCAAAGCCATCATCAATCATGATCTTAACTTGTATAATTCCTTCATACAGTTTGAGCAGATTGTGTGGTGATTAAGGAATATAGTCAGCAACACTCTAAAAGTTGGAGTATACATCGCATTCCAAATTATTATGCAAAATGGATTTAAGGGTCAAAGATTACATTTTTGTTTTTCAATTAAACCCATGAATGGTATTGTGTCTCAAAGACACCTGTGATAATTAGTTTGCCAGATGAGCCCGATTAAAGGAAAACTACTTAAAATGCATGTTCTCCATTATTAAGTACACCACATGTTTCAAGCAATATAGGAAAGAAAAAAGATCTCTCTACTGCTGAAAAGCATCAAATAGTGCAAGGCCTTGAGGTATGAAAACAATATATATTTTAAAAAAAACATAAGCGTGATCATTGTACTGTGATTTGAGATTTGTGGCTGATTCAGGGCACAGATGGGTTTGTTCAGGTAATGGCATAATGAGGAAGGTTTCTGACAGACAAATTCATCAGATTAAAAGAGCAGCGGTTAAATGCCAGAGCAGCAAACAGATATTTGAGTCCCACAAACGTCAAGGTTTAGGATCCTCCAGAGGTTTTCTGTTGTGCATAAACCAACTGTTCGGCCACTCCTAACCAATGCTCACAAGCAGAAAAGTTTGCAGTGGACTAAGAGTAATTTTCAAATAGTGGATGGTTGCCACCATGACCCAACAAGACTGTGACGTCAGCAAGGAGGTGGTGGAGTCATGTTTTGGGCCAAAATCATGGGAAGAGGACTGCTAGGCCCCTTTAGTGTCCCGGAAATTATGAAAATGACTTCAGTTTCTGACTGACCACTTCCATGGTACAAAAAACAAAACAAAACAAAAAAACTTGCCTTGCACAGCAAAATCATCTTCATGCATGACAATGCACCATCTCATACTGCAGTATGAGTAGTAGTTTTTGCTCACTCAAAAACTATAAACTATCTACCCCATTAACTGCTGTTATCATGTACATCTATATGTTACAGTATGTTACATATCTCTTGCACCTTATTCTCACCACAAACATTTCATTTCATTATACCTTTCGGTATTGCACTGTCCTGTCCTGTCTGTTAAATTGTCTCTTGTTTACTGTATTTATTGTATTTATTGTAGTGTTTGCACTTTATGTTGTCTTATTGTATTGTTGCTCCATGTTGCACCTTGGTTCCTGAGGAATGTAATTTCATTGAACTGTGTACCTGTACTCAGATGTAATGACAATAAAAAGCCTTGACTTGAATACTTCTGTGTCATTGGCTGCTATGGCCATAAAAGGAGAGAAACTCATAGTTTGGCCACCATCCTTCCCTGAACTCAACCCTACTGAGAACCTCTGGAGTATCCTTCAGCAAAAGATCTATGAGAGTAAGAGGCAGTTCACATCAAAACAGCAGCTCTGGGAAGCTATTCGGACATCCTGAAAAGAAATTCAAGCAGAAACTGATGCAATAATTATGAGGGTAATTTCAAAGAAGGGGTCCTATGTTGACATGCAACTTGGCCTGTTAAAATGTTTTTGATTGAATAACTTGATTTCAGTAAGTCTGACGTCTTAATGCTTAATTCAACAAATGGCCATTGTCAGTTCTTTACAAATTATAAAATGTTTTTAAACTCCATTGTGTATAGTAATTTGGAACAGTGGATTTTGATTTTTTTATTAAAAAAATACTGTTATCATTGGGAGGTTTGTAGAAAAATATAATTTTCATAATAATTTAGAATGTGGGGTAAGCTTTCAATAATTCATTTTAGCTCCAGTGTATAAATAAGAAACAAATTTCATACATTACAAAATTCTAAACTAATAAACTACAGTGCATCTGGAAAGTATTCATAGCGCTTCACTTTTTGCACATTACAGCTTTATTCAAAAATTAAGTAAATTCTCTAAAAACTCTACACACAATATCATGATGAGAAAGTGATAGATTGTATGAAATCTTTTCAAATGTATTTAAAATAAAACAAAAATATAACATAAGTATTCACAGCCTTTGCTCAATACTTTGCCGAAGCACCCTTGGCAGCAATTACAGCCTCGAGACATTTTGAGTATGTTGCTAGAAGCTTGGCACACCTGTTTTAGGGAAGTTTCTCCCACGTTTTTTGCAGAACCTCGCAAGCTCCATCAAATTGGATGGGAGCACTTGTAGACAGCCATTTCTAGATTTCTAAGAGTTTACAGAGTTGTCCCAAATCCACTCCTTTGTTAACCTGTTGGAAGATAAACCTTCATCCTAGTCTGAGGTCCAGAATGTTCTGCAGCAGGTTATCATCAAGTATGTCTCTGTACATCATTGCAGTCCCCTTTCCTTTGACCCTGTCTCCCAGTTCTTGCCTCAGAAAAACATCCCCACAGTATGATGCTGCCACCACCATGCTTCACTCAGGTGATGAACAGTGCCTGGTTTCCTCCAGGCATGATGATTTGCATTCAGTCCAAAAAGTTAAATATTTTTTTTCTCATGATCCTAGATTCATTTAGGTGCCTTTTGGCAAACTCCAGACAGGCTGTCATGTGCCTTTTACTGAGGAGTTGCTTCCATCTGGCTACTGTACCATACAGGCCTGATTGGTGGAGTGCTGCAGAAATAGTTGTCCTTCTGGAAGGTTCTCCTCTCTACACAGAGCAACGTTAGAGCTCTGTCAGGGTGAGCACTGAGTGTTTGGTCACCTCCCTGACTAAGGCCCTCCAATCACAATCACTCGGTTTGATGGGGGAAGCCAGCTCTAGGAAGATTCCTGGTGGTTACAAACTTCTTCTAAATATAGACGAGGACACTGTGCTCAGTGGGACCTTCCATGCAACGGGAATTTTCCTGTACCATTCACCAGATCTGTGTCTCAATACAATCCTGTCTCTGAGGTCTATAGACTAATTCCTTTGTGTGTACCTTTCCAAATCATGTCCAATCAACTGGATTTATCACAGATGTATTCCAGTCAAGCTGTGGAAACGTCTGAAGGATGATCAGTGGAAACAAGGTGCATCTGAGCTCAATTTTGAGTGTCATGGCTAAGGCATTGAATATTTATGTATATTATATTTCGATATATGTTTTAAACTTTAATAGATTATCAAAAATTTAGATGAAAATCTCACCATCATCACTGGGTATTATGTGCAGAATTGTGTGGAAAAAAATACATCTAATTAATTTTGGAATATGACTAACAAAATGTGCATAAAGTGAAGTATTGTGAATACTTTCTGGATGCACTGTATTTCTGAGGAAATTGTGTAAATTTGACTTTTGACCAAATTATCACTTCACAATCAAGATATATATATATATATATATATATATATATATTCTCAATCAATAAATACCTAAATACACCATTCAACAGCAACCACAGCTCAGAAAATACAGCCACACAAGAAACATGGAAGATGCAAAAGTTTTCACTGCATAACACACACACACATACACACACACACACACACACACACACACACACACACACACACACACACACAGAGACAAGAGCATGGTACAACAACTGCACAGATACACACAGAAGCCCTGGCACCAGGGAAAGCTGCAACATATCACTAAATTGCTGCAATTCTTGTGCTTCAAAAGAACATTTCAGTATTTATCCCCTGATTCTACTGCAACTGATTGTTTTAACATAATAGTAGGGTTCATTGTGGGGAAGCGCTACACCCTTGTGTTGAGCATTACACAGCTCAACAAGGAGGTTTAAATTACCCATAGATAATATTATAATATTATAATTTCAGACACACATAGTCAATTTATTGGTAACTGTATTTTAGTTTGTGCATGATCTCAGGATTTAACTTTAAATTTAATTTTGAATTTATGCATGGTAAACACTTTATTTTGAAGGTCCATTTCAAATAAACATTAAATTTATATTCATATAATTCACATGAAAGATTATGCTCCTTTTTCTCCATAAGCACAAGAGTACATTCCCATCAGACCCGGCTACAATACCTAAATTATAAATGCAGCCCAAAACTCACCTTAACCCAGAGAAATCCAGACACATTATGCTCACTATGATGTTCTCTTAAAATATATAAATAATCTGTACTGATTGATCTCTGCATTTATCTTCTTTTAATGTTAAAAAAAATAAAAACACAAAAAAATAAATATCACCACTTCAGGGCCAGGTGGAATATTGATATTTTAATTATTGATATATTATTTGGTTTGTAAACTGTCATTGACATATGATGGATGACTGTCGCTTAGTGCCAATTCAACCATCTGCAGCTGCACACCAAGACTAGATAGATTGTGGTGGTCTTTCTGGACTACAGAAGGCACTGACTGAGCTGGCTTTTACATCTTGATGAGACTGGGGTCCTTCAACATCTGTAGAAAACTCCTGCAGAAGTTCTAACACTCTATAATTGCCAACATTCTCTTTTATGGTGTGGTGTGCTGGGGTGGTAGCACTGTGGCTGGACAAGCTAGTCAGGCAGGTCGAGACAGTGGTTGGAATGGAGCTAAAATCTCTGACAAAGAGTGGCAGAAAGAAGAACTGTGGACAAACTGCTTTCTATCATGGACAATAATAGTCACCCAAACTATAATCACGAAGCAGAGGAGTTTGCTCAGCGGAAGGCTCCTCTTCAGCAGGTTAAATGCATGCTCTATTGGGTTAAGGTCAGGTGACTGACTTGGCCAGTCTAATAGTCACTTACTAATATTTTAGGGGTTATCTTCATAGCTCTCACAATATTTTGGTCATCAACAACTGTTTTCCTTGGCTGACCTGTTTGACATCTGTTGCTCAGTACACCAGTAGATTCTTTCTTCTCCAGGACAGTCCAAATTGTTGTGCTTGACTTACCCAATGTTTATCCAATGGTTTGATTGATTTCCCTTCTTTTCTCAGCTTCAATTTCACTTGCTTTTCTCCCATAGTCAACTCTGTGGTCATTATGTTGGTTTATCCTCTTTAACGAGAAACCCGGGCTAAAAACTTAGTATTGTCATGCAGAGTTATTTCTTTGAACAATCAACCTAAAAAGCAACACCTAGCCAACAAGAAACACCAGTCAGTCACATTTCAATAGTTTTGCTCACTTGAAAATTGGATGGGGTCAAACAAAGGGTGGTCCTGGGGTGTCCTAAGTTGTTTAAGACATTTAGATGTAAATACCAGGAAATAAAAGCTGAAATTCTGAACTCTTGTTTCATACTCATCCTATGTCTTCATTGAACAACAAAAACAAAGGAACTGTCCTTGCAGTTCCAGTAGTTTTGGAGGGAATGTACCTTTATTATCTTCTATTACATCTTTATTTATTATATTCTATTGTTGCATTAAACAATGTCCCTAGGGTTCAATAATGTATTATTTCTTTCTGACTGTCTGACTGCCTGTCTACCTATCTATGATTAAATAGCAAGCCCTTTACTTCACTACACTATACAATGTGCACAGAGCACATAGTACTCAAGCCTTATTAAGAAACATAGTAAATAAGAGATATATTAAAATATAAAAATCTAAAACTACTGGGCTACAGAGTAAATAATTTGCCATTACGAATATTCTGTATGTAATATGTAGTTCTATACGTTGTAGACTGTGTCTTTAATGAAACTAGAAAATATGATCATATGAACCCAATTTTATAAGCACTGCACCAGCAATTCCATTCACATGATAAAATTATGTTACTGACATAAAAAAACCCCTGCAAAAGGCACATGGGGTCACAAGAGGATTTTTTCTTTTCTTTTTTTTTGTCACAATCTTTAAGACTAGACTGAAAACACTAATTTAGATTTTGGTAAGTAATGCCTCCATTTAGATAAAGGCTGCAGATCCAGGGGTTCTCGAACATAAGAGTAAACTGGGATATTGGAGCAGTCATCCTGCTGCTTCCAATGATCACTCAGGTTTATGAATGGTGGTGTGAAAAAAAGTTTGCCCCCTTCCTGATACCCTGTTTTTTTTGCATGTTTGTCACACTTAAGTGTTTCGGAACATCAAACCAATTTAAATATTAGTAAAAACAAAATGCAATTTTTAAGGTGTTTATTATTAAGGAAGAAAATAAAATCCAAACCTACATGACGCTGTGTGAAAGTAATTGCCCCTAAACCTAATAACTGGTTGGGCCACCCTTGTCAGCAACAACTGCAACCAAGTGTTTGAGATAACTTGCAATGAGTCTTTTACATAATTATGGAGGAATTTTGGCTCACTCACCTTTGCAGGGTTGTTGTAGTTCGAGTTATATTAGAGGGTTTTTGAATATAACGGCCTTTTTAAGGTCATACCACAACATCTCAATAGGATTCAGGTCAGGATATTGACTAAGCCAATCCAAAGTCTTCAGATTGTTTTTCTTCAGACATTCAGAGGTGGATTTACTGGTGTGTTTTGGCTCATTGTCCTGCTGCAGAACCCAAGTATGTTTCAGCTTGAGGTCACAAACAGATGGTTGGACATTCTCCTTCAGGATCTTTTGGTAGACAGCAGAATTCCTAGTTCTATTTATCGCAGCAAGTCGTCCAGGTCATGATGCAGCAAAACAGCCCCAGACCATCACACTACCACCACCATATTTTACTGCTGGTATAAATGTTCTTTTATTGAAATGCAGTGTTACTTTTATGCCAGATCTAATGGGACACACACCTTCCAAAGAGTGCAACTTTTGTCTCGTCGGTCCACAGAATTTTCCCCAAAACTCTTGGGGATCATCAAAATGGGTTCTGGCAAAATTGAGATGAGCTTTAATGTTTTTTTTGCTCAACAGTGGTTTTCTTCTTAGAACTCTGCCATGAAGGCCATTTCTGCCAAGTCTCTTTCTGATAGTGGAGGAATGAACACTGACCTTAACTGAGGCAAGTGAGAACTGCAGTTCTTTGGATGTTGGTGTGGGGTCTTTTGTGACCTCTTGCATGACTCGTCGCTGCACTCTTGCAGTAATTTTGGGCGGCTGGCCACTCCTGCAAAGGTTCACTACTGTTCCATGTCTTCACCATTTGTGGACAATGGTTCTCACTGTGGTTCGTTGGATTCCCATAGCTTTGGAAATGGCTTTATAACCCTTTCCAGACTGATCTCAATTACTTTCTTTCTCAATTGTTCCTGAATTTCTTTGGATTTCAGCATGATGTGTAGCTTTTAAGAATCTTTTGGTGGACTTCACTTTGTCAGACAGGTCCTATTTAAGTGATGTATTGATTGAGAAGAGGTGTGACAATAACTAGGCCTGGGTGTGGGTAGAGACAATGTACTCAGGTGTGATAAACCAGTTACAGTATGTTTTAAAAAGGGGGGCAATCAGTTTTTCACACAGGGCCATGTAGGTTTGGATTCCCCCCCCCCCCCTAATAATAAACACCATCATTTAAAAATTGCATTTTGTGTTTAACTGTGTTGTTTTTGACTAATATTTAAATTGGTTTGATGTTCCGAAACACTTAAGTGTGACAAACATGCAAAAAAACAGGGTATCAGGAAGGCGGTAAACACTTTTTCACACCACTGTAGATACCAATGTTTCAGGGTATTCCCATGTTTGTGTAACATTTTGGCTCTCTCACTATACTTAGGCTGTTATACACATATCTGTCAGAATCACTTATCACCATCTGGTAACATTTACATTCTCTGTTCCCCATAAATCTAAATACAACTAATTCCATCTCTCAGCCTGTAAGGGTCTAATGGCCCATGCTGACACAGATGGAAGGCTGACCTTTGGCTCACCTGCCACCACAGTTTTTTTATAATTATAAGTAGTTTGACCAGAGGATGGGTCCCCCCCAATGAGCCTGGTTCTTTTTTCCATGCCAATATTGCTCTTAGTCAGGGCTTTTTTTGTTATTTTTTAAATCTACTTTTATCTACCATCAATTCTTAATGATCTTTAAGGTAAGATTACATTATAATAAGATTACAAACCTCACCTGGTTGAGAGAGCTAAGAGTCAGAAATATTGATTTATAATGGATTGACCACAAAATCAATAAATGAAGCCATATACAATTAAATGTCAGATGTCATGAATTTGATTTGATTTTGTAGAGAAGATATAGAGGACCTTCAAAATTAGTGTGTTTTGAAAAAGACCTCAAAAAAACATTAAAACCTTCTGAGGGACCCTCTGCTGTCTCCAGATACACTGCAGCTTGCCCTTTGAAGTGACATGCAGGGGATTTGTTGCACTGACATTCTGGGGCACTGACTGGGGTGGAAGTTTACCTGGTATGTCTGTGGAATGAAGGCACAAGTGTATAGTTGAACCCTGTTTTGTGAAGCTTATGTTTCAGGGATTATTTGGCCACTGAGCTACAGAAATCTAAACTGCCTGCTGTCAGTAAAGTGAAGCCTCACATTAAATACAAATATAGCAAAAGAAAACTTGGGTGTGTGAAGTTTGTGTCTTAAGCTAGAGATGTGAGGCTAACATAACCAAAAAAATTATTTTTGGACTTCATTTAAAGTGTTGGCCTCAACCAAAGAAAGTGACATTTTCTATTGTCAGAAAATCCATCATAACACAGAGAACACCTGAAGCACAAACAAATCCAAATCAAACCTCAACAGCTATAAGAGGAGAATAAACAAGCAGAATTTTGTGACACAGAAGAAACAGCATTTAACACAAAGGTTATTGATCCAGCCTGACTCTGATCAAAGACCAGAACACACAGCAGAAATGAGAGCATATGAAGCACTCTGTTAGATTCCAAAACGTTTAGGTTGAAGGTAGATGACCAGCATGATCAACAAGCTTTACGAAACTAAATAATCAGTACAACCATAACTGAGGGCAGCTAGTCCACTAAAAAAAAGCTGCTTAACAGATGGTTACAGTGATATGCAAAAGAGGTGAAAACTTACTAACTTACTATTAATTCCCGATTTCTGGTATGGAGATTTTTTTCCATCTTTGACAAAAGGGAAAAGGGCCTGTGGCAAAGGTTTGGGCACTCAGTAACACAGCATGTAAATGGGAATTTAATCACAGTACACCATTACATACCTTGATGACATGTCTGTCCATACAGAAAAATACTACTTCTGTATGTGTAGTTCAATAAATATTGCCCATATCAGTCTCAATGTCTGAATGCAATGCTATTTGGAAAGGAGATGAAGGTTATCAGGAACAATCCTTCCTGGTAATCCTTCCTTCCTGATACAACTAATTGTACAACTATTATCTTTAAGTGAAACGAAGATGTGTTCTTTTTATGAAATCCTACACGTGTTATTCCCAATTTATACCAAATATATTCCAGCCAAGGCAAGGAAACAGTTACTGTTAAGGTAACAACATTCAAACACTTATTTGGCCATTTTAATATTTCTGTTTCATGTAAATAAAGTCCAAGTAAATTTACATATTCTAATTACAGACACATTTTATATATATATATATATATGTGTGTGTGTGTGTGTGTGTGTGTGTGTGTGTGTGTGTGTGTGTGTGTGTGTGTGTAGCTTTTGGTTATACCAAGTGATTAGTCCAAGAAAGAAACATTTTATTATAAAGTACACATTTGCTGTACCCAATCTAGCGATATGCCCCAGTATGGTCACAAATCTAGTTCTGCTGCATCTGTAATGCGGCTGCAGTGACAAAAGGCTTAATCCCTCCATTTTCCATGCTATTTGTGAAACATTACACTTGCCATTTTCCAATTTCAAATTGCATGATGCTTTCTTCCTTAAACATTTGAAACTTTTCATCTTTAGAAACATCACTTACCTAAGTGGGTGCCTACATTTGCATGCCACTGTACCAGCATAGGTTTTCAACCACTTTGAGCATTAAAGTCCAGTTTAGAACATCTGAAACCAGCTACCTGCAAAAGCTGTTTTTTTTTCAGCAGGGATATGCTTTTTGTTTAACACTAATTAATACTATTAGTTTTAAGTGGGTTACAAAAGGTCCACTGCCACCAGCAACTGCATTTTGAAGACTGTGTAGTGGAGGTGAAGTAAAGATGCTGCTGCTGTTTGTAACTGTTCAAAAGACTAATATAAAAATTTTAACAGGGCCACCAATATATAAAATGAATTTCCATTTAAATGGAATTTCTTTATTTAAATAAACAATATGAAATAATTCAGTGTCAAAATCATAAATAAATAAGATCTAATGCTTGACTGATTACCCCTTAGCAAGTTTCTATTTCCACAAATGAATAACAAGTCAAGATGACTCTCATACTGTCAACTATTAGAGGCTACCATTTTTATGAAGCTGCTCAGGTTTTATGTTGTAGGCTGTTTGATTAACTTTGATATTAGAGCTCCCCTTAATAGTAAGGCTCAATAACATTCTATTAAAGACTAACAAAAGTCAGGATTCTGGAATGGAAAAGTAGAAAGAATTTGCCATTTGCATCACTAGAGATGATGTAATAAGCACTGAATAACATGGGAGAAAAACTTCAAGAGTTGATTCAGCCAAGATGATGAATTTATTCTTTTATTTTTTAAATAGAATTTTAAATACAATTCACTGACTGAGCAGCTTCTTTTCCTAAACCAATTCCAAGGACCACAATAAAGCAGCCTCAAAAATGTTTAATTTAGGAGCAGCAGTAATTGCAACACCTACATTTACACCTCTCTGTGTGCATGTGTAGTTCACATAGGCGTGCATGTATGAATGTGTATGTATCTGTTCTGTCAAATTAGATGAAATCAGTTTGTTTGACTATGAAGAAGCTTCCATAGAGTCTGGTTAGTCACAATACAACAGTAAGATTTATAAACATACCTGAGCAATGTTCAGGGTCTAGAGCATTGGCGCAAGGTGGCAGGGTAAGACAGGACAGAACAAAAATAAAGGAAGAAAAAAAAGAAGACAAATAACAGTGACTAGGAGGCTAGCTCCACGTACCCCCTGTCAGTCAAGCCAAGCTACACCCCCCAACAGACATGTATCAGAGAGACAGGTGGGGCTCTCCTTGACAGCAGAGCAAGCTTTTGTTGGAAAAAGGAGACAGACAGTTAGAGGTCCTGCCCACACCCACAGAGGAGAAAGAGAGAAAGAGAGAGGGAGAGAGAGAGAGAGTGAGAGACTGACTGACTGACTGACTGTTGCAGGAGGGACTGCACAGCCAAGCAAAAGATGGTGGAGTTTGGAGGTGTGCTGGAGTGGGGCAGGGAATAGACTGCTGGAGACTGGCCTTGCAAAAAAAAAAAAAAAAAAAAAAAAAAAAAAAAAAAAAAAAAACCTACTGTAATTCCCTTAACACTACTTCAGTGAGGCTTAAAACCCCACTGACTAAAAATGCTGCTGTTCTGTCTTTCTAATATTTTCTTCTCTTTCTCCCCCTCCCTAAAATATCTGGCTAATTCTAACAAAGTCTCATCGAACAGTAGAGGGAAAATATGAAAGGAAAGGGAAACAAGAGAGACGGAAAGACAAAGATACAGAAGTATATACATAGAGACAGGAGAGAGAGAGAGAGAGAGAGAGAGAGAGAGAGACAGAGAGAGATTGTGTGTGTGTGTGTGTGTGTGTGTGTGTGTGTGTGTGTGTGTGTGTGTGTGTGTGTGTGTGTGTGTGTGTGTGTGTGTGTGTATGCACGTGAATGAGTGAATTGTATGAAAATAGTGATATCAAAGTGAGACCAAGAAAGAAAAAAGAGAAAGTCGTGAGGGACAAATGTGGGAGTACCTGTTTGTTAAGGCCAAGCATGTTGCAGACCATATCTCTGGAGTAAGGCTGCTCCAACACATATCTCAGCAATCCTGTCTGGGGCTCAAACAGGTCCTGTAGAAGACAAAATGTTCACAGTCATGGATGGGAATGTGTAATAATAATACTCATGTGGGCTAAACTGTAACATGGATCTTTGATGGAAGTATATAGGCTTAAGAGAGACATGTGTTTACTTATCTTCTCATGTTCTAAAAGGTGCTTGTGGTTATAGAATTTTTATAGTTTTGTGCAGAGGTCACATAATTCACTTTTACAGAGACATGCACCCCTGGTCAAAATTATTGTTACTATAAGCAAGTTGAAGAAGAAATGATCTCAAAAGCCACAAAATTGAAACACACTTGTGTGATACTAGTGTATTATATTGGAGTACCTTGCAAAATAATGGGAACCCCAGGAGATTTACGTGTTCAGGTAATTTTGAACAAGGTCTCAGAACTTAACTAGCCTGTTACGGATCTTGCTTCTTCATTAGGAATCATTATCATTAGGAATCAATCAATCATTAGGAAAGGCCAGCTGAAGCAAATTTCAAAGCAGGAGAAGGCTATAAAAAGAAAAGATTTTCAGATCTTCAGTTCAAAATGTTATTAAGAAATGGCAGTTAACAGGAACAGATGAGGTCAAAACAAGGTCTGGAAAACCAGAACATTTTTCAGAGACCGCTGATTGTAAGATTTCTAGAATGGCAAACCAAACCTGTCTGACTGCAAAAGACCTTCAGGAAGATTAACATTATCCCACAAAAGTGAGTACACTGCTCTCATTTCAGCAAATATTGGAAATAACTTGGAGAACAGCTGAATAAACCTTGTATAGCAGAACAGATTTGCTGAACACGGTACTTCATGGCAAAGAAGTGAGGACATGAGAAATAAAACTGTTGCTCTCCACAAAAATTGCCTAAGCCAGGGGTGTCCAATCTTATCCACAAAGGGCCGGTGTAGCTAGAGGTTATATAGAGATGTTTAGGAGAGAAGGCAATGGAGAGAAGGCAGTGGACCAGGATGTTTAACAAAATCCTGAAGAGTGAGAGGATGCCTGATGAGTGCAGAAGCAGTGTACTGGTCACCATTTTTAAGAACAAGGGTGATGTGCAGAGCTGCAGTAACTACAGATGTATGAGTTGATGAGCCACGCCAGGAAGGTATGGGAAAGAGTTGCTGAAGCAAGGCTAAGGTGAGAAGTTCAGATCAGTGAGCAGCACTTTGGTTTCATGCCCAGAAAGAGTACCACAGATGCAATTTTATGTATTGAGAGTGTTGGTAGAGAAGGTCAGAAGGAGCTACATTGTATCTTTGTGGACCTAGAGAAGGCATATGATAGGGTGATAGGGTGCCAAGACAGGAACTATGGTACTGTATGAGGACGTCAGGTGTGGTTGAAAAGTATGTTAGGGTGGTGCAGGACACGTATGAGGATAGTACACAAGGGGTCAGCTTTGAGCCCCTCCTTGTTTGCAATGGTGATGGACAGGTTGACAGATGAGGTCAGGCAGGAGGCTCCATGGACCACAATGTTTGCAGATGACACTGTAATCTGTGATGAGAGTAGAGAGCAGGTGGAAGAGAACCCGGAGAGATGGAGGTTTGCACTGGAGGGGAGAGGAATGAAGGTCAGCAGAGACAAGACAAATACATTTGTGTGAATGAGAGGGAGGCAGGTGGAAAGGTGAAGATGCAAGGAGTAGAGGTCATAAAGGTGGATGACTTTATATCTTGGGTCAACCAAACAGAGCAATGGACAGTGCAGAAAAAAGGTGAAGAAGACAGTGAAGGCAGGATGGAGTGGGTGGAGATGCGTGTCAGGGCTGATGTGTGACAGAAGGATAGCAGCAACAGTGAAAGGGAAGGTTTACAAGACAGTAGTGACACCTGCTAATATGTATGGTTTGGAGACTGGCTCTGTCTAAAAGACAGAGATGGCGGAGATGAAGATGCAAAGATTTTTGTTGGGAGTGACAAGGATGGACAAAATTAGAAATGAGCAGACCAGAGGGACAGTGAAGGTGGAGCAGTTTGGAGATAAAACTAGATAGGCCAGGTTGAGATTATCTGGACATGTGCTGAGAAGGAATAGGTGATATATTGGACAAAGAATGTTGGAGATGGAACTGCCGAGCAGAAGAAGAGGAAGACCTCAGAGAAGGTTTATGGATGTAGTCAAGGTGGACATGGAGGTTGGTGTAGAGGACGCACGGGATAGGGCAAGATGGAGGCAGATGATCCGCTGTGGCAACCCCTAAAGGGAGCAGCTGAAAGAAGTATTGCCATATCAAATTTCAATCATGAAAGCCTCACATTAAACACTGCAGAGATTTAGTGAACACAAAGCTATTTTACTCTTACAAATTGTTACTACAGCCTGCTAAACTAGCTAAAATGTCTCTTGTTTTTAATAAATGTATGTTACCTTCCTTTAATTCACAAGGTAGCATCTTTCTCTAACTTTCCGTTCTACCTTAAATGCTGCAGCAGTTTCATTCAGAGTAAAATATAGCTGCAGCTGTAGAATAGCTCTAGAAGGTAGAATAGAAGCAGTAACATTCAGAGAAGTCATCCTGGAAGTCAGTAATTATACTGATTTGACCCATTGTGTTGTGCACACACAGGAATTAGACCTCCGCATTTTACCCATCCTCACACAGTGATACATGAAAGGGGGCCGTGAGCACAGGGCAGTGGGCAACCCTATCCTCAGCAGCAGGGGATCAGCTGGGGAGTTCAGTGCCTTCAGGGATTTCAGGTATTCAAACCTGCGACCTTCCAGTCACAAGCCTGGTTCCCTAACTACCAGGCCACAGATGCTATAGCATTTAAAGGTAGAATAGAAGCAGTAACAATCAGAGAAGTCATCCTGTAAATGTATACATTTATTGACTATCAAACCAACTTGTAAATATTTTTTTTTTTTATATATATATATTATATTATTATATTATATTTTTATATTTAATTTTATTTAGGAAAAAGCTGTGCTTATAAATTATAGACCACTGATTAAATAAATATAAAAAACAAGATTTACATTGGGATTATTAAACAATTTGTTGAATAGTCTTTATTTAAAAATAAGCTAATTTGTATTTCTGATTATTCATAACAGTTTGAAACAATAACCGAGAATCTCCTGTATCGAAAAACAATAGATATTACTCTTAGGTTTTGCTACAAACCGAAGACCTGTATCAGAAAGCAATAACAACCAAGAAAGTAATTTTCCCATTGATACCAATATTACCATTGATTTTATATTTTAATAATTAATTATAATTGTTTAAATGTTTATACAAAGTCCTGATAATTATGTTTATTATAAAACTTGAGAAATTTCAGTGTATTTAATTTTTTTTAACCATATCAGCGACAATAGGTGATACCTGTAATGAAATCGGCATACATTTTTTATATTGTTTTATCTCTACACAAGAGGGTTAAACTAACACACTGTTACAACAAGGCATTGGTTGTTTAATGTAATTAACCATACGTGTTTAAATGTTAATTATAATGGTGTACAATACAGTTTAACTGCTGCTATAGTCTTTCATATGGTTTATTCAAGCAATATAAGGGCATTGGTTCCGTGTGTGAAAATTTTGCCTTACAATATGTGTATTGCATCTGTTGTGAAAGAAATATTGCATAATGATTCCAGCTGTCACGTGTGTCATGTCGGATCTTGGACATACAGTGGGGAAAATAAGTATTTGATACACTGCCAATTTTCAACGTTTTCCCACCTACAAAAAATGGAGAGGTCCATAATTTTTTTATTGTAAGTACACAAACTGTGAGACAGAAAAAAAAAATTACAATGTATGATTTTTAAATACTTAATATGTATTTTATCTGTACACACTGCAGCAGGAAGTTTGGCCTATACAAACAAGCTTAAAGCCATAAAGTTTTCAAGAGGAGAGATTCTATGTTTTGTTTTTGTCTATATTTGTGATTACTTCTATGACTGATCGTAATTGTTTTCGTTGATCGTAAATAGGTTTTCCCATCCTGTACATAGGACAACAGAAGTTGGTCATTTGCAAAGTTGCATGTGACCCAACAGTTTTTCTATTTAAGGACAAGATGAGTACAAGTGCTTCTCTGGCTCATTTTGGTGTGCTTCATATTTCTGGTCAAAATACACAGGAGCTGTGTCTCTCTACACCCATATTTGTTTTGCTGTTTGTATTATTATGTCTAAATCAGAAGTAAACATGTCAACATTCGTACATAGATAAGCTTTTGAGGATAGTCATACAAAGATGCTAGACAAATTATGGTTCAGAAAAGAAAGTGAAGATAAGACATCTCATTGAGAGTCAGACTGGAGTTGGAGCAGTGATTTAAAGTATTAGCCAAATTTCTGAACAGAAGGAAGAAAATACACAGCTATTAAGAGTGTTCCTATTAAGAGATCAGAAATGTGCATCCAAGAGTGCACAAAACATATTGCTAATTAGCAAAAAAAAACCTAACAACATGGTATTTTAATGTAATCCCAAAAAATCAGCCAAAAAATCTCCTTCTAAAATGGTTAAGGAGTTATGTGACAAAATGCATTTTCCTGTTCTATATATGTCTACCTGTTCTGCCTTGCTGCCAAATACGTTTTTCTTTATTTTTGACTTGATTTTCACAATTCTAGGAATGGGGTAACTCAAGATCCAGTTTCCCTAATAATTAGCAAAATTGTCCATCCTCAATTGTAAAATAAATATGAGATTTTCCATTTCACAAATATCATGTACAATATCAATCCACTGTTTTGATTGGAGGATCCAGCTGCATCAATTTTCTCTGTACAGTCTTTTTGCTGGCTGTCAAAAATACTTTAAGTAGGTATGTATCATTCTTTCCAACTAAGTGAAACACCTTTCCAACATAAAGGTTTACCAATGAAAATTCAAACTTAATACCAAATAATTATTCTTCTTTCTGTGGTTGTTCCAAAATGGTGTCTTTTTGGTGAGAGATTGATATTGCTATAGAAGCCGAAATACCAAATAATTCTTCTATAGCATTACTAATCTCTCACCAAAAAGACACCATTTTGGAGTAACCACAGAAAATATGAAAATGATCAACCAGATCCCTTCTCTTTGGAGTACAGAAGTATCTAACCATGTTCTTCCAATTAAATTTTCTTACTAGTCTTGAATGTGATGCAGAGATAATCAGTCTGCAGAAATCCCCTTCATCTGAAACAGTCTGCAAGCCCACTGTTCACAGGAGACCTGTGAGATGTTGGTCTGGTGGGTCCTATGAGGCTCTGAAGGACTGCATTGAAACAACACTGGGAGGTTCTCTGTGAGCCACATGGTGAAGATTTTGACAGTCTCACAAACTGCATTACAGACAACATACATTTCTGTGTGGAGAACACTCCACCCACCAAAACTGTACAGTGTTTTCCAATAACATGCCCTGGGTTACCCCAGATTGGAAGGCCCTGAAGACAGCATTCAGATCTGGAAATAAAGAGAACATGAGGAGAGTACAGAAGGAACTCCAGTCCAAGAAGAGAATGGATGTCTAGCTGCAACAGATCAATCTGTCCAACAGGCAGCTTACAGGAAAACTACAATGGGCAAATGACTTTCCTTTCTTCTTCAACATATTCAATATGGTATCTGACTCTCTCTTAGACCAGCTTGCACCTCTGCTTTCAGTTCCAACACTCACAACTCAGCCCTGTGCTCCTCTGTTCCTAACCAGAGAACAGGTGAGGGAACTGAGGAAGATGAAGGTGAGGAAGGCAGCAGACCCAGACATCAGTCCTAAGCTCCCTGTGCAGACAAACTATGTAGGATAGTAAAGGACATGTTTCAACCTAAGCCTAAAACCAGAGAGTGTACTAGCACTGTGGAAGTACCTATCCCAAAATCGGTACCATTGATCTGAATGGTTACACAGACCTCTGTCTGATGAAGGCTCTGACATGTTCTTGCACTTATTAATCAATTGATGGGATCGGCTATTGATCTTCTGCAATTTGTCGGGCACTGCAGTGGAGGACACAAGAACTACTACTCCATAGATCACTCACTCATCTTGAAAAGGTAAGAAGCATTTTATTAGAATTCTGATTAGCATTTTGTTAGAATCATGTCCTTTGACCCATCAAGTGCTTTCAACACCATGAGGCCTACTCTACTAGGGAGGCAAAATGGAGAGAGCAGGAGTGGAGCATCATCTCATTACGTGGACTATGGGCTACTTCAGACCACAATATGTGTGACTTATGGACTGTGTGCCAGAAGCATTGTTCTGCATCACAGGGGATCCCACAGGGAATAATTTTGGCCCTATTAATCTTCATTTTCTCTATACTGCAGACACCTACTCAACTGGTCATCTACAAAAATTATTTGATGACTTATTGAATACATTTCAGATGACAAGGAAAGGGAATACTGATGCCAGCAGAACTTCCTGCAGATCACAAGGGGGGGAAAACCCTAAAAGCTGGTGGTGGACATTTCAATGAACATCTAGGGATATTGACATTGTCACAAGCTAAAAATATGAAGCTTAAATAAACAGAAACACACACAGTCTCAGATTTATGTTATACACAAGTCTCAAATATGGTCACAATTTAATCAAATATGTCCAAGTTATTAGCCAACAAATACAGGTATTTGATGCTCCCCCAAGGTGAACTGATTACACTTTGGTGTGGAGATGGAGGGCAACCCTAGTTGGTGCAGGTTTGAGCATTGCACTGAAATGCCAATTGAAAATGAATCTGTCTGCTTTTTAGAGGATAATGTGGACCACTTGCTCTAAGATCATTATCAGATGCTCTCCTGTGAGAGAGAAGTCTTGGAAGTTGATGTGCTCTCCCTATGTGAAGTCCATTGCAGAGACCCTCAAACAGTGTAATAAAAGCAGGTATGTTGCCAACGACATCTATTAAACGTTAGGAAATCAGCACATGAAAACAGACAGCATAAGGTCTGAAACATCAGTATAGCAGTCTATTTCCGCCAAGTCACCAATCTGAGCTGCCGTTAATATCTCCACTCGCTGCATGGTTGGTAAACAGTTCTTTTTGAACCTAGAAAGCCTGCTAATTAGTTAGCTATAAGTTAATGTGAGTGTAATAAACATTGAAGATCTTTGTTGTTGAATGTTCGAGTCTAATTTATTTCATATTAAATTTCACAGCAGGCTTTAACTATGCCACTTGTAATGAATATGAGTTCATCCTTCTGCATTAAAATATAAAGGAAATTCTATTTTTCAGATGTACTAGTACACACATCTTAATAGTAATGCATCTTGTTTTACTTTTTAATCAGTAATGCATATAGCTAACAAATTAGGAATGCAGTTTCTTACATTCTTACAGTTTTTCATACAATACATAAGATATTTCATTACAGAGGACAGGTACTATATTCTATTATGTTGATTGTGTTATTTTTTTGTACCCTTTTTAGTCAGCTTTCTGGGGCAGCAAAGGTGCAAATTGCAGATGTCAGGGCTGGTTGCTGAACTATCTTTTGTCAGAGTGCTGTTATTGCTCTACTGCTTGGTCACTATAGCTTCTTCCTGACCTTGATCTGTTTGGGTACTCACACTGACCCTTTTGTAGTTTTGTTGGGATGTACCTCTCTCTGCTATGCTAGATCAGCCTGTCGTCAGGGGCCCTTAACTTGCGGTGCACAGCTACAGTTCCCTGGGCCAGACAGTCTGTGTACCCAACATCTAGAGAAAATGTTCAATTGGTCCAGCGAATGATCAGTTTGTCTGAATCAAAAATCCTCTCCTCTACAGACTCCTTACAGTTAACACTGTATTTCCAAAGCTAGTTTTTGTGTACCCAAAGCAAGTGAGCTCAAAAGCATGTTAACATGTGTAGTAAGCGCTAAAATAATAAATTCAGTTTGTGTATTTTATTCTAATTTTGCACATTTCAATCGTTATATATGAACTCTTTTTCATGCTTTATTTCCACAATTCTGACTATGTTCTTCACATCATGGAATTTATAGGGCATTATTTGTTGGCAGACATCTATGCGAAAGTACACATTGTGTACACTGTGTGTGTGTGGACAAGTAGTACCTTATCATAAGGCAGCATGCCTCTGAGAGGGAAGCGCAAGGTGGTTGGATCCAGCTTCCATGAGTTACAGATAGCTCCAGAGTTATTCACCACGGGGAGGAGACTACAGCGACCTAATATGCAAACAAAGAGAAAAACATTTGCCAGATTTACAAAAATATATTACCTTTAGTTATGTTAGAAAAAAATGAACACTGCATTTTAAAAAAAAATATATAAAAATGTGGACATTTGATTTTCTTTTCTGTAGGTATTATAACTACATAAAAACAAAAATGTCTTGTAAAATGTAATAAATAGAAATGCAATTGAGAGGAAAAAACCCCTCAAATGTTGTAGAGCTGAAACTTTCTCCCAGTGAATGTGAGAAGTAGACGAGAAATGCCTCATTATTTGTATTTTAGCCAGAGATTGCGGGACAATCAGTATCAGGATAACTTTGCTAATCCCAGAATGAAACTGCAAATTCTTACAGCTGCACCCATCAATATAAAATATATAAACTAATAATAAAAAATAAAAATAACAAACACTAATAAACAGAATAAACACTCTGAATCAAAAAGAAACTCTCCATATATATATATATATATATATATATATATATATATATATATAAAAAACACACAATGTATCACAAAAGTGAGTACACCCCTCACATTTCTGCAGATATTTAAGTATATCTTTTCATGGGACAACACTGAAAAAATAACACTTTGAGACAATGAAAAGTAGTCTGTGTACAGCTTATATAACAGTGTAAATTTATTCTTCCCTCAACTTCCCTAACTCAATATATTATTAATAAATGTCCAAATTGAGCACTGCTTGTCATTTTCAATGAACAATAGAACATCTTTGGGGCATCCTCAAGCTGAAGGTGGAGGAGCGCACATTGGTGGGATGAGTCTTGCACTGCAAGGGCTTCTGTCTGTCATCACCGTTAGGTAGAGTGGGCGACAGTCATTGTCCATAATGACCTGCAGTTTAGACAGCATCCTCCTCTCCGACAGTCTAGCTCAACTCCCACATCACCACCAGCCTTATGGATCGGTTTGTTGAGTCAGCCTCAGCCTGCTGCCCCTGCATGCAGCAACATAGAGGATAGCACTTGCAACCACAGACTCATAGAAGATCCTGAGCATCATCCAGCAGATGTTGAAGGACCTCAGGTACCTCAAAAAATAGAAGTGACTTTGGCCCTCCCTGTAAAGGCCATTAGTGTTCTCATCAGAGTCCAGTTTATTGTCAGTATGAACTCCCAGATACTTGTAGTCCTCCACAGTGTCCAGTCTGATCCACCTGATGGTCACAGGGGTCACCGGTGTCTGGTTCTTCTTCACATCCACCACTACCTCTTTCGTCTTTGTAACACTGAGCTCCAGATGGTTCAGCTTGCACCAGCTTCACTGGTAGTAGCTGAGGTCTGTGGAGTACAGGGTGAAGAGGAAGAGAGAGAGGACAGTTTCCTGTGGGTCTCCAGTGTTGGTAACCACTCTGTCTGACAGAGCTGCAGGCGTATATACTGTGGCCTGCCAGTCAGGTAGTCAACAGTCCAAGGAGGGTGTCTACTCTGTTAACCTGCCTCCCAGGAGAGCAGGCTGAATGGTATTGAATGCTCTGGAGAAGTCAAAAAACATGACCCTCACAATGCTGGTGGGCTTGTCCAGGTGAGAAATGACTCTGGCATCCTCCACTCCCAGACAGGGCTGGACTGGATGGGGTCCAGAGATGGCTTGAACATGGGTCGGAGCTGGTCCAGGACCAGGGGTAGAGATGTCAGATGAGCTGTCACAGGAGGGGTGCAGGCAATTTGAAGGAGGAGGGAGGGCAAGTGGAATGGACTGCTAAGGGCCAGCAGCAGAGGAGTCAGGACAGAAGAGGACAGAGCTTGCAGTGTCAAATCTGTTAAAGAACAGATTAAGTTTGTTGGCCCTGTCCATGCTGCTCTCAGCTTCTCTGTAGTTGCTGGACCTGAAACCGGTGATGGTCAGAGATTTTTGGTGCTGTGTTTTATCACTCCTTGTACACCCACGACTGCATGACCACTTCAAGCTCCAAAATCATTGTTAAGTTTTCTGACAACTCTACTGTGGTGGGCCTGATCTCCGACAACGACGAGAAGGCCTACCTAGAGGAGATTGTACGCCTGGAAAACCGGTACCTGGGCAATAATCTCCTGCTCAACATCAGCAAAATCAAGCAGCTGATAGTGGACTGTAGCAGGACACAGATCCAGAGCTACCACCCAGTAAGGATCAACGGTGCAGAAGTAGAGAGAGTGGAAAGCTTAAAATATCTTGGAGTTCACATCCTGCAAGATCTGACATGGTCTTACCACACCAAGGTCCTGGCAAAGAAAGCCAGACAGAAGAGAAAGTCTCTAATAACTCAGATGCCTTGGGGACTTCAGACTGCCCTCCAAGGTACTGCAGAACTTCTACTCCTGCATTATTGAGAGCATCCTTATAGGGAAGGCCAGGTTCAGGAACAGCACCAAACAGGACAGACAGACTCTGCAGAGAGTGGTGTTCTCTGCTGAGCACATCATGAGGATAACATTTCCAGATCTGCAGACTATCTATAACAAGCGGTGCTGGTCTAAAGCTAAAGATCGTGAAGGACCTCAGACATCCTAACAGTGGGTTTTTCTCTTTGCCATCAGGAAAGCTGTTCCACTCCCCACCCATTAACTTTAAGTTCCACATATTATCTCATATTTTAATTGCTACTCCTCTCTTGACAGCATCATGTAGCAACCAATTTGCACATCTGCACTTCAGATATACAACACTTCTCATGGTTCTACACTGACTGCAGCTTATTCACTCTTATTTTTACATCTGCACCTCCTACCTCCATACAAAGCAGCTTTTGTTACTTTAGATTTATACATTTATTTACAGACACATTTATTCTCCCCCCATCTCCCTACGTCCTTCATTATCGATCTGTGAGTGCGGACAGTTGCATATAAGCATTTCACTGCATGTTGTACTGTGTATAACTATGTGTGTGACAAATAAACAAACCTTGATACCTTAAACCTTGAACCTTGAAATAAAAAGAAATAACTATTTGAAATATATCAATATCAGTCTGTATGCAATGAATGAATATCCAAGTTTCACTATTTGAATGGAATTACTGAAAGAAATCAATTTTTTCATATTCTAATTTTATGACCAGCACCTGTATATACACTACATAGTAAAGCTTTTCAAATATGAAATGTCTTTTTTGAGCTGTTTAATCTGAAATGCACGAGCAAGTGCACTTGGGAAATTAGGAAAAAAATTAGGAAAACTAGATGTTAACATACCTTCATTTTCGTGAGGGAACCCTCCCAAGGGATCTATAAAGTTCTCTCTCTATGTATGTATGCATATATGTATGTATGTATGTATGTATGTATGTATGTTTCCACTAGAAACCCATAGGTTGGCTAGCATGCATTTAGGTTTATTCTTCATTCTCAACATTTGTGTTCTTATGTGAAGACGTATTACAGTTCAAACCATGTAACTATCAGATGTCAAGGGTTTAATATCAGGTGTAAAATCAAACATTTTGGCAGAGGTTTAGCTATAAACATTTGAATGAAATAAGTAATGAAGTAAACAGTCTCACCACAAATGGAATTTATCCTCGCAGTGGGACGAAAGCTGTCTACAAAGTCTGATATAAGGCTGCCCAAAAGCTGGAAATAGGGTGAAATAAAAATAAAATAATTAAACAAAACTGTAAAATAATACAAATTTTATAGTTATTAATTATTTACAAACCTATTCCAGAGAACACAGTTATAATTTTTCTGTATCTGATGATGACATGCAGTGTTCATCTGTACACAAAATCATTCTAAGAGATTTTGTACATAAGTAATAGTAATAATAATAGTAATTATACTTTTTTAACCCACTGTGATGTGCATACACAGGAATGAATCCTCTGCATTTAACCCATCCACAAACGGTGATACACACATACACACTAGTGACTTCACACACCAGGGGGCAGTGAGCACACATGCCCGGAGCGGTGGGCAGCCTTATCAGCAGTGCCCAAGAAGCAGCTGAGGAGTTCAGTGCCTTGCTCAAGGGCACTTCAGTCATGACCTTCCAGTTCAGTGATTCGAACCAGCAAACATCCAGTTACAAGGCTGGTTCCATAACCACCAGACCACAGCTGCTCCCAACATCTCAGTTTTTGGGACTATATGCCTGTTGACTATTTTATTCCAAAAATTTTTAAGAAAAGTGTGATTCTACCTGAAATTTCTTGGCCCTACAGAAAGTAGGCAGTTTGCTTAGGGAGACTGCAGTACAGGAGAGTGACTGACCACATAATAGTTATCATAGAGGGGGAATGAATGCAGATTACATGAATTCTCCAGTAAAATTAAGCAAAACATTATTGTCCCTTAGGGAGTATGTTTGATTTGATGGTGAAAATCATAAGTAGAAAATGCCTCAGCTTAAACCATTTTAGTAACTCTTGGGCTATGTTTAAAATGCACTATGTGAGAGTGTGAGCAGGCAGTAAACTCCCTGTGTAAAATGCAGTGCGTGTGATTTACCCAGTGCGAGAGCTGTCCCTCTGGGTAGAGTTTTCGGATTTCATTCACAGCAAAATAAGCTGGGAGGAGACATGCATTCCTATCCAAGATGTACACCACCACCTTAGCAAGAACAGAGATCAACGTTAACTGCAATTAAACAGTGATTCCCATTCCCCATTCACAAGAGGCCATGTTGGAACATTTATCAGCTTTCTGAATAAATATCAAGGCAATTCAACTCAATTTCCAATACGCCTGATTTCCTGTTGGGCAGAGTCACCCTATACCATTTTAGTTAAGGTTTATAAGGGTGTCATTTGTGAAAATTAAACCAATTCCAATATGGCAGACTTCCTGGTGGCCAGAGCTAATAAAAACCAACACATATTTGTGCATTATGTGGAAACTTCATGAACATTGGAGAAAGTTAGAAAACTATCTAGCTCAGAAACTAAGTAAGTATTTTTTAAGGGGATGGGTGCTATACAGCCAAGTAGCCAATCCAGAGGAGACAGTCAAAGCGATCCTAAAGCATAGTCAAACCTTAATGAGTGTGCCCATTTTCATGAGTTATCGAGTATCCACAGGTGTTTGTTTTTTTTTTTAAGGGTAGGTGGCACTATAGAGCTGATGAGACAGGTGCATCATGAAATGCAAGACTAAAGTACATCCTACTAACAGTACACCTGTGAAGTTTAATCAGGTTTCAAATATTGCAAGCCCCTCCAAACACCTCAAGAAAGTTTAAAAGTTGTGCAATGTAACCAAAACAGCCAACTTCCTGTTGGGTGAAGTATGACAAAGTGTGAACACTGAGCAGTATAATGAGCTGAATAACTGTATCAAATTTGGTGGATATTCTTCATCCTGACCATGGTGTGTGTTTGCAGCCCATGCTCTATGTAAATTTTCACCAACCTTGAGGCCTGTGCAAAATTTCATGACTTTTTGGCCACTAGAAAGGCCTCAAAAATGCAACTTCAATAAATAAATAAATAAATAAATTCCAAAAACAATAGGACGTTTTTTACACCTTCAGTGTGCACCACCCCTAAAAAGCAGTTCATTTTTACTAGATCAATGAACAATCAGATTTTCATCATTCAATTAAGTGCATTAACCTTTTTCATTTATTACTGATTTCTATATGTCAGTAAATTGTACCTAAACATGTAGTTAATCCTGTATATTGAAACTTGAGCCACAAAGCTAGTAAATAAAACATCTACATAAGCATGTAACAAATAGAACTGCACCTCTCGTGCAGGCAGGAGCTGATGCACTATAGCCGAACTGATCAGATTGGGGATGGTCTGAATCTTATCCAGAACAGCTTTCAGTAAGTCTCTGACACCCTGCCACAGAACACAAACAAGTTAGTTATGTTTTAGGCAATATTTTAAATGAATTATAATTTTAAAATAATTTTACAATTTTTAACCACATGTCTACTGACATAGGGTTATGAACCCTGGTGTTCAATTTTCAGGACTGACAAGCACACAACACTACACCAATAGGAGACCTTAGGTAATACCCTTAACAGTACATTCTCCAATCTCTATTACGTAATATAAAACTAAGCGCCATCAGACAAATGCCATACATTAAAACTATGAGAAGTACAAGGTCAGATACTCCTTTTCAAGAATGAAGATTCCACTGCACCTTATAATCCACTCCACCAATGATTTTACGGATAAGTTTGAAGGTCAGAGCCCAGAGCTGGGTGCGTTCCCACTCCAGAGATTCAGAGTTGATCAGAGCCTGACAAACCATCCTAACCAAACACACAGAACATAATGAAATATTCTCATTCTCCCACCCACACACACCAATATGGCAAAACACCAATACAAAGAACTGAACCAATGATTAGATTTGTACAACTCAAAACTTTTGAAACTTTTGAAAGTTTTCAGAGAAACAGGGTAAATAAAACAAACTCAAATTAATTAAATTTCATTTTGAAAATGGGTACATTATGTAGTTTGTTGTGACAAATTACATCACAATAGGTTTTGCTATTATACAACAGAAGATGTGCATTTAAGCATTTAGTGATTAAAAGACCATACAAAGACAGATTAAGATGAATTACATTCAAGTGTACAGTAATTGCCTAGTAAGTATAGGAGTCAGCTGACAGCAACACATTATACTATTACAGTGATACTTCATAGATTTTATGTGCAAAAGCTCTTAGAGCCATTAAATTTAACAGACATCTGGTTAAATTTCTGACTCAGTTTCTCCAGAACAGAGCATTTCACACCAAACCTAAACTGATAAGACTCAACTTACATCTCAAATATTTAATTATGGAGAGAATTTTAAAAACTAGGAGAAATTTGCAGTTAAATGTACTTCTACACTGATCTTGTAAAAGCTGTGCTAATTATTTTGCTGTGATCAAAATTAATTAATTAAATTTAATTAATTAAAGTATTCAAAAATGCAAATCAGTTTTTTAGCAAAATGTACAAACTTTCAGATGATTAAAAAAAAATAAAAACAAAAACAAAATCAAACAAGAAAAATTTGAATAGTTAAACACCATTGGGTTTAGCTATTCTAACTGTTCTTGTTTGATTTTGTTTTTAATTTACATTTTTTATTTAAATTATATTGTGTGTAGAGGTTTGAGGGAGAAAAGAATTTATTTAATCCATTTTGGAATAAGGCTGTAACATAAAATGTGCAATACTTTCTGGAAGCATTGTAGGTACTGCATGCTTAGCATGTATTATTACACCATTTCACCTATATTGGGTTCTTCACTTCATAATCACATAATTCTAAATATATGGGAGTACCTAGGAGGCAACAAGCTGGTCTCCACAGCCATGGCCAAGCAGTCATAGAGAAAGGAGATGCGTTTTGGGCTGTGCTGGCTGTGGATGAATCGCACAATCCATTGCACACACTGCTCATGGGATTCCTGCAGAAAGAAGCAATATTGCACGATGCACCAAAGGTAAGACATTAACAGAAGTGATTAAAGAGAGTTATGTTTGAAATTCCTTCCAAGAGTATCTTAAAGTGCATGTCCTTCCACTCATTATCTGAACTGTAAATAGCATGGGGTATTTCAAATAACACTACTTGAAATTACTCTGTTTCATATGCAAACATATTTGCTCTTCATATAAACTGTAATAAAAATAAACAATATGTAAAGTCACTTGCAAACCCCTGTTACAATAATAGAAAAGAATACTTAGCTCAAGACAAAACTATTGGGATATGTCATTTATTGTTTCTCCTGAAATCAAGGGTATTGAAAAGAATTAATCTTTGTTGAAGTAACTGTCTCTATTCTCCAGGGAAGGTTCATTTGAAGATTTGATTGCATTCAGAAACAAGAGCATTAATTAGGTCAGGCTCTTGGATGATCACCACTCCACCTCATCCCCAACTCATCCCAAAAGTACTGTATGGAGCACCGTCATTCCAGAAAATAGTTCCATAGCTCAGCACTAAGCTGACCACATCAGTGCTGCAATGGATCAACTACAGTACTCTTAATGCCTTACAGTCTTCACAACCATAAACTTGTTTTAATTGCTGAGGAAACCCAATTTATGTTGTTTTACAACTACCTTGGCATATGGCCAGATGAAAAATGTACTTTTAAGCAGCATGTTAACAGGCTTAAAGGTAAACTGAGGCCAAAACTGTACAGAAACAAATCATGTTTCCCAATAAAGACAAGAAAAAAAGATTGTTGATGCAATCATTTTATCCATACTTGACTATAGTGATGTGATAGAGATATACCTCAGCAACTACACTGAAACCACTAGATTCTGTATATCACTCTGTGTTAAGGTTCATTACTGGTGCCCCCTAGAGCACACACCACTGTCTACTGTACAAAGAGGTCAGGTGGTCTTCTCTTGCTGTGCATCTGGAAACACATTGGTTTCTCTTTATCTTTAAAACACTCTCTAGTACATCACAAAAATGCTTATTGAAAATAACAGAACTTACCAGACTCCACTGTTATGTTAAATACACCATGCTATTAACATTTTAGATAATGAGTGCAATGACATGCACTTTAAGATATTCTTGGAAGGTCTTGAAAGCATAACTCATTGAGAAAATGGAGGTGTAAGATGCATGTGGATCAGAAAGTCCAACCAGGTCTTTCCCCAGGATTTTATAGTGGTAGGTGATTACCTACCACTTGTCTGAATGATGCACATAAATTGTGTGTTGGATTGCTTTATTATTATTTTATAATGTAACAAGAGGAACACGGACAAATATAAAAGTACTTTTTCCCCTCACAAATATACTTGAGTACAAGTAAAAAGTACCCTCTTTTAAAGCAACTCAAAGTAAAATTTGTTCAAAAAAGTTACTTATGTGCATGTAATAGAGTGCTGTACCTACTTCAGGAAGAGAGTTTTTGAAATCTATGACTGACGGATAAGCCACTGATGCAGAGTTGCACAGGTGAATTTCTGAACACATACAGTCTAGTGTAACTAACCTCAGGGAGACCACTCCAATACTGCCTAAATGCTCCTAAACAGCTGATCAGTTTGGTCCTTTCATCTTCAGGGGTGTCCATAAACATCCTGTAGTTTCAGAAAGACATTGAATGAATATGCCTTAGATTAACATTATTCTGACCAATATATTCATATTCAGACCTTATTTGCAAATTAATAGCATGTGAAAGTTCAATCATGAATCAGGTTTAAAGTAGACACTTAATATTTATACTTACCCAGCAAAAGCCTCCTCAATTAATTCTGTTTTCTGAGGGAAAGAAAGAAAAACCTGTATTTTTACAAAATCTCTCATTTGATTTATGGTTGAATTTATTTAAGCTTTTAAATGGTGTGTCCCAAAAGCTTAAAAGGAATGTTCACCCTGTAAAATGCAAGTATAACGTATGTATCACAAAAGCACAGTAAATAGCACACAACTGAGTGCAAAGCAGTACATTAATATTTTACTCCCTGGCTGGGCCAGCATACCAAATACACACCACAGTTAAAGGTCCCAGGGAAAGACACTACATCAACCACCTTATCAAATGTGAGCAACTCACACTGAGAATAGCATCAGTTAACTGCATACAAATATGTTTCTTGTGATGCGTCACAGATCGTTCTTTATAAAGTGACACATTTTAAAGCTGAAACTCTAATGGGTCCATAGTGTCTATAGAGAGCATTTCGCTTGAACTATAACGAAAACAAAGATGAAACACTAGAGAAATAGATGGACAGATTGATGGATGGATGGATGGATGCCCAACTGCAGCAGTGAGAGGAACACTGACTCTACCGCTGATAAAACACAGAGATGAGTTGGATGAAAGCATTAGTTCGTTGATTCTAAAGCTTTTCCGCTGGTTCTCCTGAGCGGATGTAAAATTTCTCTGAACAGAATCTTTCAGCTGCACACAAATAAAGACGCACCACCACGTCTTCGAAGATGCTCTGAAGCTGACTTTCCATCTGGACTGCCGTGGTTTCAACACCTCACAGCGGAGAAAGTGCTGGAAAATAATACATTTGCTTCGGGCTTTTCTCGCGTTAGCAAAATTAGCATACGGGTTCAATAGCAGATTCTCTACGCGGACTCTGGTGCACCTTTCAAAACAAACCGAACCGCACCGCACCACACGTCTGAAATAAAGGTTCTGGTAAATAAACCCCCACACTGTTGACCAACCCAGTTAATATAAACATAAATAACCAGTTAAAAACATTATATATATATATATATATATATATATATATATATATATATATATATATATATATATATATATATATATATGGCACTTATTAGCTCAATGAGACCAATTGCAACAATATGGGACGAATAGCAACACTGTGCCTAAACAGCATTTTTTACTTTGGTCTTGGAATTCTTAATCAGTCTGAGTTATGGGATGGGTAGCAATTGAAGATGAGTGTTAGGAAAAGTTATATAAAAGATGCTGAAATCACACTGGAATCATAGGGTTTCCCAAAGATTTATTAAAATGTATGCATACAGAGGGTGACTGTCATTAGCAAAATCTGACATTTGCTGTGGGGTGCTAGAAGTCCCAGAGGATTTTATACATGGAAACGGGATGTTTATCATTTCTCTGACAATGAGGTACACTTTATGTTTGTGGACACTTCATTATGTAAGCATTCAGGAAAAGTAGCCCACGTTGAATACACAAAGCTTGTCTAGTCCCTGTAGAGAAGTACTGCCAATAGACTCCCTGATAGAGAGCAGATAAACATAAAAGTATTGGCAGCATGCCTAATGAACGTGGTGGTGAGGGTATTGTAGTATAGTATAGTATTGTATTGAGCAATGTACTGTAGCAGTGGACCTGTGTTCTCTTGAATGATGGCACTCCAGTCTGTCCTTTTTTGGATTAGTTGGGGATGAGATGAGGTAATGATCATCCAGAATACTCCCATTAATTAATGATTTTGTCACTGGATGCAATCAGATACTCACAGCAATGCTCCACACTCTAGGAGAAAGTCATACTTAGTCATACTACTCATCTCGATGTATGAATCACATAATTATTGATTTGATGACTTCAAAAGCCAAACAAGTTAATGCTCTGAATTTTCACATAGTGTATATGTATATTCCTGCTTGTATGTGAATGTTTGTGTGTGTGTGTGTGTGTGTGTGTGTGTGTGTGTGAATGACAACATGTCGGTGTAATTTAGTCATTGTTGGATTTGCACCAACAATTGAGATTATTTAAGAATTGAGATTCAGAGCAGTTGGGTCAGCTGTGGCTATGGGAAAGACACACGGTGGAGGACACTCTATCTTTGTAAACAAAGCAGTAGTGCACGGACTCAAGTGCTGGCATTTTTTTACCTGTCGCTGGCCCAGGCAACTGTTGCAACCATCTTCAAGACAGCCACCATTGTGCCAGTGCCCAAACATTTGACTGGTTCTGCCCTGAATGACTTCCGCCCTGTTCCACTCACCACAATCATCTCCAAGGCTAGTTCTTTTTCACTTGAAATCTAAGTTAGACACTCTTTCCTCCTCCATCACAGTGAACACCGCCATTCCACAAGCATGTGTTTTGAGCCTGATCCTGTTCTCACTTCATACACGACTGTGTCCCTGTAAAGTTCGTACACGGCACCATGGTGATATGCCTGACCTAGTGCAGAATCGTCGGCTTATCAGGCATCCTTGTAGCTTCAATGACAATCTTCAAACCCACTCTTCACTGCGGACCAGGTCAGAGGTCAGCTGTGGAGGATTCACCCCAGGAAAGCAGCAGGGCCCGACAAGGTATGTCCTCAACTGCTGAAGGCCTGCGCTACAGAACTGGGTGAGCCAATCCAGTGTCTCTTCAACCTCAGCCTGCAGGTGGGGAGAGTGCCTACCCTCTGGAAGACATCGTGCATTGTTCTGGTTCCAAAAAAGAACCGGCCAAGTGAGCTGAACGACTTCCGACCTGTGGCACTCGCTTCCCATCTGATGAAGACGCTAGAGCGGCTCTTCCTCGGTCTCCTTAGACCCCAGGGGCAACACGCCCAGGATGACCTGCAGTTCGCGTACCGGGCAGGTGTTGGCGTGGAAGACGCAATCATCTGCAACACCGAGCCCACTCGCACCTAGATAAGGGGAATGGCACAGTGAGGATCCTGTTTCTGGACTTCTCAAGTGCTTTCAACACCATGCAGCCCCTTTTGCTTCAGGACAAACTGATCAGGATGCGAGTGGACCCATGCCTGGTCACCTGGATATCCAGCTACCTCACCGACAGGCCACAGTATGTCAGGCTGAAAGACATCACGTCTGACACTGTGATCAGCAGCACTGGAGCACCCCAGGGCACAGTGCTGGCCCCTCTTCTCTTCACCCTGTACACGGCAGACTTCTGCTACAACTCAGAACTGTGTCACATTCAGAAGTTTGCTGATGACACAGCCATAGTTGGGTGCATCAGGGATGATAGCGAGGAGGAGTATCGGAGCCTGGTGAGGGACTTTGCAGCCTGGTGCCACAGGAGTCATCTGCAGCTCAACATCTCAAAGACCAAGGAGCTGGTCATTGACTTTGGGAGGTCCAGACCAAAGTCACAACCAGTTCTGATCGAGGAAGATGAGGTGGAGGCGGTGGACTCCTACAAGTACCTCGGGCTATGGCTGGACAGAAAGTTGGATTGGTCATGTAACATCGACCACCTGTACAGAAAGGGTCAGAGCAGGCTGTACTTTCTGAGGAGACTACAGTCCTTCAACATCTGCAGGAAACTCCTGGGGATGTTTTATCAGTCCGTGGTCACCAGTGTCCTTTTCTACACTGTGGTATGCTGGGGGGCAGCATATCCAAGAAGGACACACACAGGCTGGATAAACTGATCAGGCGGGCTGGCTCTGTGGTTGGCACAAAGCTGGACTCTTTGGTGTTGGTGGCAGAGAAGAGGACTGCTGGACATTATGGACAATGCCAGTCATCCTCTACACACTGTCATCAGCCACCAGAGGAGCCTGTTCAGCGAGAGACTGCTCCTTCCCAAGTGCAGGACCAATAGACTTAAAAACTCTTTTGTTCCGCATGCCATCAGACTGTACAACTTACAACTCCTCTCTGGGGGGGAGGAGGGGTAACAGGAGGATTAAGGATGGGAATGAGTAGGATCTGAACCAACTGAACCAACAGTCAACAGCTAACAGCAACCTGCAACCACCACAACACACTGGACTCTCTGTGCAATAAACAGATTTCAAGTGCAATAATAATGTGCAATACACCCTCCTAAGGACTCTTTTTTCTTTCTTTTTTTCTCATGCACTATTATCTATATTTTATATTGTAATATAGTCTGTATATTATATATTCTATATATTTATATAGTGCTGCTTTCTGTACTTATGCTGCTACTGGAACCTTAATTTCCCTGAAGGAACCCTCCCAAGGGATCAATAAAGTTCTATTCTATTCTATTCTATTCTATTCTATTCTATTCAATCTTGCCCCATATGGTAGGGTCAGGGTTAAACATACAATGAATGAAAGTGCTCATATTGAAGTGGTAAAACATAATGAAACAGTCAAACAAAACAGGGCCTTCCTAAATTATCATCACTTCCTGGCTTGGCTGGCAGGAGCTACCATTTGGGGGCATGAGGAGAGTAGTGAATCATTCAACAAGGGGAATTACAGGGAGTTCACAGAAACATTATCTAAATATGACTCTGTCCTGGCCACACAATTCCAGTCATAAACTGTGTTTTCTTGTATGTTTAATTGTATCCAGAATGACTTGATCTCCCACTGTTCAGCCACTGTTTCTGATGAGATCAGAGATGGAATTCAGGCTGCTCCATTTTTTGAAACAACCACCTTGCCCAACTTTCTGTCATTGTTCACTGTGTTGTTCATGCAGGTAAATTCAGGAGTGGTTTATAGTAGTGTTTTTGAAGTATTAAATGAAAACATGCAGGGCTACAATTTTAGAGATAAACTTGTGGCACAGACATATGATGGGGCCGCTCTCAAGGCTTCAGCCCTCAGTCGTCTACAGGCAATTGCCCCCAGTGCAATGTTTGTGCATTGCTCTGCACAAAGACTTAATCTGGTGGTGTCACATGGGGATAAATGCTTGTCTGAAAGTAGAAAATATTTTTGCATCATTCTCTCGGTTTGCCACATTTTTTTAAAAGGACATCCATTTTAAGAGGACATCTTTTCTTGAGTCTAGGAGGACACTGGTCAAGTCCCTGGAAGAGTCACCTACTTGGTATTATAGGGTCACAGGCCATTTTCTTGAGTTTACATATAAATAAACTGACAAATTCTATGATGTAATCCAATAATGACCTTCCTCTCTTTGAAAGACCAGCAGCCACCACTGATGAATTATGCTTATTTTAGTGTTTAACAATGTGATCAGCACTCCCCAGTGGCCAACACCAGTCTTACTTTAGTTGGTAGTAGAGCACCACACCTGGAGATATGTATGTAAGGTTTGTGGTGATCAGCCAAAAGGCTTTCAAGTACCTGCTGAAATTTGATTGGCTCAAAACTAAAATTAAATATAGCCACTCAAAGAGATTTTCAGGGGTCAAGCACATATTAGCTCAATGAGTTTCTATACATCACTATGTAAGAAACTTTTTATAGGGGTGGCCAGACTGAGACCATTGTTCACAAAGGGCTATCACAGAAACATGAAACATGGGCAACATGAGACAGAGCTGGAAAAGCATCAGACATGACAGGGGACTGAATGTGGGAAATATGAGACTGAACTGGAGAAACAGCTGACAAGACAGGAGACTGGACTTGAGGAACCAAGGACTAACCTTGGGATGTGACAGGACTGGGCAACAGAATGGCGAAGAACACACAGACGTGTATGGATACAAAAACAGGGACTGAGACAATAAAGCCTGACATGGGAACAGGGACAGAAATAGACACGGGCAAAATAACAGGAATAAACATGGGTACAAAAACAAAAGTGTACACTGACTGAGATGGTGGTACAGACAATGGTTTGGGCAAAGACATACATTGGGAACTGGGCACAGACTGAGATTTGGACACAGGCACGGAAAAGGGTACAGACATGGGAGCAGATATGGGTACAGGTTAAGACAGGGCAATGGCCTAGAGCTGGTTAATGTCCTTTCTGGAGCTAGACTGGGCAAAGTTCTGGCAGCGGGTGTCTCCAACACTTAAGCTGATGTGGCAGGTACTGCAGACACTGGAGCTGTATCTGACACCTCTGATGCTGGGACACCAGCTGAAGGTGGGCAGAGTGTAGAATGGAAATGCATGATTAGAGTCTCCAGAGATAAGGATGAGACCTTGTGGGTGCTGTGTTTGAGTGTATGAAGTCAAAAACCTTGTCAACATTGGCAGACAGAGGTACAAAACAGCACCTTGATTGGAAATATCTGTGTGTAGAACAAAAGACTTACTGAAATCTGGGAATGCCAGCACAGGGGTCTGAGTTATACAATCAGTCAGCTTCCCCAGTATCTGATGGTATATCGTCAGTCCATGTGATAATCAGATGAAACTGGACTCCTCTATGTTTCCCCTTTTTCTGTTTTGTTGGCCTTCCAGGACTCCCTTGTTCCCTTGTATCTACAGAGTTGGCATTAAGAGATGAGATCATACAAGAGTACAACAGTGTGATAGAAGTCCCTAATGTACTGCCTTTAATAGCTTAGCAGACCCATGATTGCTCTCGGTTCTCCTACTATACAAGCTGTTTTCTTTTTAAAACTTCAGCACGGGGAAGAGCCTTCTGAATTCTGGGAATTAGTAGGAAGCCAGCACCCTGTGACCTTACTGGTTGTAATGGCTCATAATGTGAAATTAGATATTGCAGGTAATCAGGAGTATCAGGTAATCAGGTAAGAGAATTTTATAATCAATACAGGATTTGACCAGAAGCCAGTGCAGTGCTGATAAGATTGGACTGATATGGTCAAATGTTCTAGTTTTAGTTAGAACACTAGCTGCAGCATTTGACCTAACTGAAGTCTATTTAGTTTCCTGAAAATGATCAGTTAAGTAAGATTTGAACCATGAAAGGGCTTAGTGTTTATGTAGTGTGAAGGTGTGATGGTGTGACAGGTTGGATGAGTTGTGATTGGCTGTAGACTGGAACAACGTGCTACTAGTGGCAGTCTAGTGGCCTGGGGGAAGAAACTGTCTTGAAACTGGCTGGTTCTGATCCTCATGCTTCTGTACCTCCTACTGATGTGCAGCTTTGAGAACAGGCAGTGGCTTCGGTGGGTGGAGTCCATTATAAACCTCAAGGTCTTCCTAAATCCAGAGGGGTATTCCAGAAAGTTAACTCAGAGTTAACAAAAACTCTGAGTCAGTTACTATAGCAACTTATGCTCTGAAGCTAACCTGCTCGCTGGCAGGGTTACGCCCACTTTTCTCATGCAAACATGTCGTGTCCTTTTCTCCTGGATCCAGTTGATTTTGAAAGGAAAATTATTCGCAGAGCTCTTTGTTGTGAACAAGTAATTAGACCCAGATTAGACGTGCTTTCATTTCCCCATGAGTTTCTCCTTGAACGTTACCGTTTTTCCTCGCAGTCAATTTTATACCTAAACAATATTTTAAAGCCACACATTTCATATATCACACATCTTGTATCAGCCCTCACATCTTTGCAGTCTTTATGCATTGCTTTCTGTTTCTTTACCAATGGGTCTTTTTTGTACAGTGTAGGAGACACTGAACACATAGGCAAGGCAACTGTATGTTGGTCAGTCGTAAAGTATGCCTAGCTTTAAAACAGTTGTTGTACAGTTTTGTGGTGTTCCCTGGGCATAAGCCTTTAACGTTAAAGAAGAATTCCACAGAATTGCAGGTTTGTCTTTATTAACAAAGATTACAAAATTATCAGACAAATGGGAAGTGAAAGATAAGTATCTAAGCAAAACTTAATAATTTAGAGTCATAATGTAATTTCCAAGAGTCATTGGAGGCATGGATGGAACCCACATTCCAATAATAGCACCTGCTGAAAATAAAGGGGATTATGTAAACCAAAAATCCTTCCACCGCATTAATATACAAGTACTGTTCATAAATTTGCTATTTTTCAAAAAATACAGGACTAATATTTAATACATTACATAAACTTATTTTCTACTCCATTAAAATCATATGTGATGCTACCAACATTATTACTAATGTTGAAGCCAAATGGCCAGGCTCTGTGCATGATGCAAGGATTTTTCGAGAGTCTGCACTATATAGTAAATTTGATCAGGGTAAGCCTGCGGTACTTTAGCTATGGGTGTGGTTCACATTTAGTGTATTGTTATATTGTTTGAGTTTTAAACCACTGCACCCCCTGTGTGCTTACAGGACAATATGACAGCATCCTCTTGCAGACTGTCCTTGCAGACAGTGGGTATTCCTGCATGCCATATGTGATGACACCATACCCTGACCCTTAGCCTGGACCACAGTCTCGCTACAACCTGGTCCTCTGAAATGATGATCGGGATCCTCAAGGCCAGGTTTCAGTGCCTGCAGGGGCTCAGGGTTACCCCAGAGAGGGCATGTGACATTATAGTGGCATGTGTGGTATTGCACAACATTGCCACCATAAGAAGGGAGCAACATCCTGCCATACCCCAAATAAACGATGAGGAGGAACCTCATGTGGATTTACCCGAACACAGAAATGGTCGAATTGTCAGAAATGCAATCTGCAATCACTATTTCGCTGATTGATTATCCCCCCCATTTCCCTTCCCCATCTGCCCTTTACAATATAAACTGGGGACAATTTAAATTGTTTTTATGATTTCTTTATTTCCTGAAGAAATAAATGCCAACAAATGAATTTTCTTGTCCTTATTCTTAGTAAAAACATATACACTCACAGCAACTACTGCCACCTTCAATTTATATTCCAGCAACTCAATTTCCAGTCTGTTTTATTTGCAGTTTTATGTGTTCCTTTTGAAGATCAAACTTCTCAATTTGTTCTTTTATGTGAACCTTGTATAAATCTTTAACAGCCATCTTGAAAGAAAGAGACAAAAATACCATGTTATGCTCAAATAAATAGCTTTGTGTTCTGAATAGTTTTGATATTTGTTGATAAGCATTCTTACTGTTCCAAGCTGAGCTTTGGAGGTGGATGGTTCCTCATCAGAGCAGTCATATTCTGTTATAGGACAATCACACACATTACCATGTTTAATCAAATGAAATACTATGATCAACATATTCAATATTTACTGTACCTCCATAGGCCTCCCAGGATCTTCCCATTCTGAGGCAGCAAAGATTGTTTCATCATCATCCTGCAACAGGAATTTAGAGTTTTGTTAAACACAGATATTTATACACATCAAGTAAGATTGGGAACATTAAGATAACTTACAACTGCAGGAGGCTCATTCAGTTGCACCACAACACCAATCACTGGGGAGAAGGTATTAAACATGTTAAGAATATCAATTCAGTTCACAGTTTATGAACTATGAACTAATAAATGTAATGAACATGCCTTTCACATAATGAGGTGTGTCCTGGGGGGGGTTGATGGCTCAGATGAGCTCCCTCCAGTGATCCCATGAGTAATGGGCCTCCCACTGTTCTGTGAAAGTGCCAGGTCCTCTGCCTGGGTAAAAGGTGGCGGTGGTGGCCCCCTCCTGTTTTTCTTACCTCAGCCTTTTTCCTATTAGCTACAAAACCATAATCAACTGTAGGGCAAACATAGCTTGATAAAAGTAAGAACATTAGGTAGTTGTGTACAAGTCATATCACTTTGGACTATGTTTTTATATTTCATCTTCACTTGCTGCCATGTGCGTTTAATCCCACTTGGATTACATCTAGGTTATTTAAAAAAAAAGTGTACAAATCAAGACAAATAAAAATGTTTAAATAATAATAATAATAATAATAATAATAATAATAATAATAATAATTTACCATTTAAACAATTACAATATTTTTCTATGTCCTTTCACTAAGTGTATTGTTGTGAGTAATTTTTATTTTAACTCACACATTGACAATTTTTGCCCAAGCTGACTCCCTTTGCTTTGCTGCTGAATTGCTTTTATGCCTGAATATAATTTCATACTCTGCATACGCAGACATTAATATTTCCTGTTCAATGGAGGTGAAATAGGGCGGCACGGCGGCACAGTGGATAGCCTCACTGCAAGAAGGACCTTGGTTCGATCCCTGGGTGGGGCGACCTGGGAATTTCTGTGTGGAGTTTGCATGTTCTCCCCGTGTTCGCGTGGGTTTCCTCCGGGTACTCCGGTTTCCCCCACAGTCCAAAGACATGCATGATAGGTGAATTGGTGACTCTAAAGTGGCCCTTAGTGTGTGCAAGAGTTGCCGGCTGGGCACCGGCTCACCCGTGACCCTATTCAGGAATAAGTGGTTCAGAAAATGAATGAATGAATGGAGGTGAAATATGATGCCTTGTGCTTTCCCTCATTAATTTCCATGGTTAATCCCTGTTTCAGTGCTCCATTGAGAATGCCTGTTAATAGGTAACCATGAACGCGCTTCAGCTGGGTTCAACCTACTCAGAGTTGAGTAACCTAACTCAGGGGTATGATGCCCCTGAGTGTTTAACAAAACTCTAAATTCCTGTTGCAGGATGATGATGAAACAATCTTTGCTGCCTCAGAATGGGAAGATCCTGGGAGGCCTATGGAGGTACAGTAAATATTGAATATGTTGATCATAGTATTTCATTTGATTAAACATGGTAATGTGTGTGATTGTCCTATAACAGAATATGACTGCTCTGATGAGGAACCATCCACCTCCAAAGCTCAGCTTGGAACAGTAAGAATGCTTATCAACAAATATCAAAACTATTCAGAACACAAAGCTATTTATTTGAGCATAACATGGTATTTTTGTCTCTTTCTTTCAAGATGGCTGTTAAAGATTTATACAAGGTTCACATTAAAGAACAAATTGAGAAGTTTGATCTTCAAAAGGAACACATAAAACTGCAAATAAAACAGACAAGACTGGAAATTGAGTTGCTGGAATATAAATTAAAGGTTGCAGTAGTTGCTGTGAGTGTATATGTTTTTACTAAGAATAAGGACAAGAAAATTCATTTGTTGGCATTTTTTTTCTTCAGGAAATAAAGAAATCATAAAAACAATTTAAATTGTCCCCAGTTTATATTGTAAAGGGCAGATGGGGAAGGGAAATGGGGGGGATAATCAGCGAAATAGTGATTGCAGATTGCATTTCTGACAATTCGACCATTTCTGTGTTCGGGTAAATCCACATGAGGTTCCTCCTCATCATTTATTTGGGGTATGGCAGGATGTTGCTCCCTTCTTATGGTGGCAATGTTGTGCAATACCACACATGCCACTATAATGTCACATGCCCTCTCTGGGGTGACCCTGAGCCCCTGCAGGCACTGAAACCTGGCCTTTAGGGTCCCGATCGACATTTCAGCCCTTGCTCTTGTTCTGCAGAGAACCAGGTGACTAGCGTGACTATGGTCCAGTCTAAGGGTCAGGGTATGGTGTCATCATATACGGCATGCAGGGATACCCTCTGTCTGCAAGGAGGATGCTGTCGTATTGTCCTGTAAGCACACAGGGGGTGCAGTGGTTTAAAACTCAAACAATGTAACAATACACTAAATGTGAACCACACCCATAGCTAAAGTACCGCAGGCTTACCCTGATCAAATTTACTATATAGTGCAGACTCTCGAAAAATCCTTGCATCATGCACAGAGCCTGGCCATTTGGCTTCAACATTAGTAATAATGTTGGTAGCATCACATTTGATTTTAATGGAGTAGAAAATAAGTTTATGTAATGTATTAAATATTAGTCCTGTATTTTTTGAAAAATAGCAAATATATGATCAGTACTTGTATATTAATGCTGTGGAAGAATTTTCAGTTTACATAATCCCCTTCATTTTTGGCAGATGGTTTAATTGGAATGTGGGTTCCATCCATGCCTCCAATGACTCTTGGAAATCCTAAAATATTAAATTTTGCCAAGCTATTTATCTTTCACTTACTGTTTGTCTGATAATATTGTAATCTTTGTTATTAAACACAATCCTGCAATTCTGTGGAATTCCTCTTTAATGTTCATTAAAGGCTTATGCCCAGGGAACACCACAAAACTGTACAACAAATGTTTTAAAGCTAGGCATACAGTTGCCTTGCCTATGTGTTCAGCATCTCCTACATTGTACAAAAAAGATTCATTGGCAAAGAAACGGAGAGCAATGCATAAAGTCTGCAAAGATGTGAGGGCTGATACAAGATGTGTAATATTTGAAATGTTTGGCTTTAAAATATTGTTTAGGTATAAAATTGACTGCGAGGAAAAATGGTAACATTTGAGGAGAAACTCATGGGGAAATGAAAGCACGTCTAATCTGGGTCTAATTACTCGTTCACAACAAAGAGCTCTGCGAATAATTTTCCCTTCAAAATCAACTGGATCCTGGAGAAAAGGACATGCCATGTTTGCATGAGAAAAGTGGGCGTAACCCTGAGTTCGGAGTAAGTTAACCTGCCAAGCGAGCAGGTTAGCTTCAGAGCATAAGTTGCTATAGTAACTGACACAGGTTCTCTCTAAGCTTGGTTTCTGGAACGGAAAACCCTGAGTATTCGTTAATTCTGAGTTAACTTACCCGGTTTGGTCACTTAACCCACTTTCTGGAATAGAATAGAATAGAATAGAATAGAATAGAACTTTATTGATCCCTTGGGAGGGTTCCTTCAGGGAAATTAAGGTTCCAGTAGCAGCATTGAATTCAGCATCAGTACAGTACAGAAGTAGAAAGATAAAAATAATTTAGTAAGAAGCACTAATTTATAGATAGATAAAAATAATTTAGTAAGAAGCACTATATAAATATATAGAATATATAATATAAAGACTATATTACAATATACAATATAGATAATAGTGCATGAGAAAAAGGGTCCTGTAGGAGGGGGTATTGCACATTATTATTGCAATTGAAAAACTGTTTATTGCACAGAGAGTGCAGTTATGTGTGGTGGTCTGGTTGCGGGTTACTGTTAACTGTTGACTGTTGGTTCAGCTCCTACTCATTCCCATCCTTTATCGTCCTGTTACCACTCCCCCCACCCCCGAGGATGACTAGCATTGTACATAATATCCAGTAGCTTCTTCAGAGGCCGCTCTAGCGTCTTCATCAGAAGGGAAGTGAGTGCCACTGGTCGGAAGTCATTCAGCTAACTTGGCCGGTTCTTTTTCGGAACTGGAACAATGCACAATGTCTTCCAGAGGTTAGGCACTCTCCCCACCTGCAGGCTGAGATTGAAGAGATGCTGGATTGGCTCACCCAGTTCTGGGTTCACGCAGGCCTTCAGCAGCTGAGGACATAATTTGTCTGGCCCTGCTGCTTCCTGGGGAGAAGCCTCCTCAGTTGACCTCTGACCTGGTCTGCAGTGAAGAGATGGAGTCTGTGTTGTGGTTGATGATGAGGAGGATGTTGTAACTGGTGGAGGATGTGTTGAGGGAAGAGAAAGAGATGGATGCAGCGAGAGAGAGAGGGTGGGGGGTGCATGGGTTGGTTGAACCAGTTGAAGAAGTTGTTCATCTTGTTCGCCTTCTCCACAGTTCCCCCCACACCTCTGGTCTTGGTGTTGTGGTCTGTGATGGTTCTCACACCTTCCCAGACCCTCCTCATGCTGTTCTCCTCCAGCTTCCATTCTACCTTCCTCCTGTAGTTGTCCTTGGCTTCTTTCAGGCAGTGTTTCACCTCTTGCTGTGCTGCTCTCATCACCTCCCTATCCATACTCTGGATGGTGGCCTTCTTCCTGTTGAGGGCAGCCTTGACTTTCCGTGTTACCCATGGCTTGTTGTTGGGGTAACACCGTACCGTCTTGGCGGGGGAGACCACATCTGCACAGAAGTTGAGATAATCTGTCAGGCAGTGTGTCATGCCCTCAATGTCCTCACAGTGTGGGCTAAGCAGCACATCCCAGTCAATGGTGTCATAGCAGTCCCTGAGAGTTTCTTCCATTTCTGGAGACCACCTCCTGATGGTTCTGGTGGTTGCAGGCTATCTTTTGACCATGGGGGTGTACTTTGGCTGGAGATGAACCAGGTTGTGGTCCAACTTCCCCAGTGGGGGGAGGGGTGTGACACTGTATGCCTCTTTCAGATTAGCATACAGCAGATCGATTGTCCTGTTGATTCTTGTAGGACAGTCCACACACTGGTGAAAAGTAGCCAAAGTAGAGTCCAAAGTAGCATGATTAAAGTCTCCAGAGATGATCATAAACACTTCAGGGTTCTGTGTCTGCAACCTTGCTATAACAGAACATATCTGCTCACATGCGGCGGCTGCGTCTGCTCTGGGGGCGATGTAAACACAGACGGCGATCACGTGACTGAATTTGTGGGGGATGTAGTAGGGACGGACGCTAACGGCTAACAGCTCCAAATCCGGACAACATAAGTCCTTCTTAACAGTGATATGGCCAGGGTTACACCAGCGACTGTTCATGTAGATGATAAGCCCCCCACTTTTGCTCTATGTCAGTCACTCCAGAACAGGTCCTCAAAGAATAAAGGTAATTTTCTGGCCTTGGACATTAAATAACTAAAAAAAACCCAAATGAGTGATTACTCTGGTAATCAAGGACAGCATACATTTTAACAACATTTTCACTCTGAGCTTAGGGAAACGCACATAATAGAAATATTTTGCACCTGATCTAGCTGCTTGAGTGTCACCACAAACCTCAATGCAATGGCAGTCAATGTTGGATGCTTTCTCCATTCTCAATATTCTCAGGTGCAGAGATGGAATTTTAGATTCTTGAGCTACTGGACTGGGTGCATTGCAGAGATGTGGTTATCACTATAGCACTCTAGTACATTTATATTGCACAAGTACATTTTGTGGTTTCAAGGAAAGACAAGCCAGTCAGGTATCCATTTACTTTTGCTGACTGGAGCTCCTCTAAAAGATCTCTGAGCTCCACCAATTTAACCTAGTCTTTGCACGGTATTTTGGGAGAAACTGTCTAGCCGTTAAAAAGTGCATTCCCTTCATTTTACTTCTTGTGCAGCGTAGCGTAACATTCACACAGCCTATCCCAAGGTGTTGGGATATGAGACACACAGTGAAGATAATACCCTGTGCCAATGTCACAATGCATGGGTCTGTTAGTGGGGAAAAGGTTGAATTTTGTGGCAAGTAAGAGTCAAAGAATGTATTGCCCTTAAAGGTAAAGGTGCACATAGATCCACTGGGCTTGCACACAGGGAAATTTGTCCTCTACATTTAACCCATCCACACACAGTGATACACACATATACACTAGTGGATTCACACTCTAGAGGGTAGTACATGTGCCCAGAGCAGTGGGAAGCCCTATCCACAACACCTGGGAAGCAGCGGGGGAGTAAAGTGCCTTGATCAGGGATTCAAGGATTCGAACCAGCAACCTTCCAGTTTCAAGGCCATGGCTGCCCAACAACCAGGGCATGGCTTATCATCAGGCTGAGGTATAGATGGAATGCAGTTTCATTTGTTCTTTTAGTTTGCATAGATACAAATCTGTATGACCTGACAACACATTAACTTGTGCACATGCTGCTTCTGCCATAGCACAAGCTCTAGCTGCTATGATGATTCACAGTGCATGTGCCTGCAGAGCTGACTTGAGAGGCTTTATTCATGTCATCTATAATTGTGGCTTGTCACACCTGAATCTCAACTTTCACTTACTTTTCCCTGTACTGTTCTCTTTAAGGTGTTAGAACCAGAACAGCAGCAAAACTCTATCCACAAAGGCTAGAAGAGTCAGAATGTAGCTTCTTGCTGCGTATTTATTGTGCGGTACCAATTGCTCAATGGATCGGGGGTTGGGGACCACAGGTCTAAAGGACAGGTCAAAGATACAGAGTAGCACCAAGCTAGGAACATGCCAGCAACCACAAATGATGTAATTAATCTCAAAATGAACCTAAACAGGACTCAGTTGTTAAAAACATGCTCATATAAACAGTGTATGTATTAAAATGTTTACTCATTTTGTAAGCATTTTCAAAATGTTTACTCAAAAAAGTTTTTTTTTATTTATTATTTCTAATGTTGTAGATACTATACTGTATATACTGTACTTTATTCTTATACTGAGTGCCTTGCTATCACTTTGCTTCTGCAACATTGTGTCTTTCCCTACTGCGGAACTAATAACGGATTATTTTATCTGACAGACATTGCTTCAAACAGATTCATTTCTGGTTGGGCTCTTCCCACACTTCTTGGGTCTCTACTGCCTCTCTTAATATTATAGGAACATATTCAGTATCCACTAGGAGGTGCTTTGCCTAGAATGCAGAACATTGATGTTAAGCAGTTTTCATTGCTGTTTAAAGCTTGTGGTGTAAAACTATTTTGAATGGAGCTCTTGGATTACAGATGTCCAAGTGTGCAATAAATATGTGTTTTCTGATGAGATGAAGGAAGAAGTTGCACGGCAGACCATAAAGATTTTCACAAGCGGTGGTTTGTCAAGATTCTTGGTCTAAACTATGCAGTAAACATTAGCTACCCCAAAAAACTCAGGTACATGTATCCTTTGTTTATGTGTTGTTAACCTTTTTATTTTTTGATTTCTCTAAAGCTGCTATGTGACAACAGTTCTGGATATTGCTATGTAAATACATTTTGATTTGATCTGATTTGAACTTGACAGTGGGAAACTTTCCCCAAAGGTGCGATCTCTGAAGTCAAACAAAGTTGTAGATCACCAAATGTGTACTCCCTTAACTGCAAGTTGCAAAGTTAAAACTCAGATCTCTGTTTTCAGGTCAGATCAGGGCTCTGTTTGACATATTTTATGTTTTTATGTTTTGCAGTGTTGGCTGTTTTAGTAGCAGTGAAATGTTCTTGATTCTGTCTTTGGTTTTCTAGTTTCTGTTTTTGTGCACTTCGTGTCATATATTCGACAAATATAGAGCTCATCAGAGTGAGCAACAGAGAGAAAGCACTCTAGCCAAACATTTTCACCCTGGTAGCTCTCCACCATGCCCAGTCCTGCCTCACTACACAGCTGCACCCATCTATGTATGAAGATGATCAAAATCAATTCAAATAGACAACCTACTGAACAAGTGACTGGGCAACAGTGGCAAGGAAAAACTCCCTCAGAGCTGGAGGAACAAACCTTGGGAGGAACCAGGCTCACAAGGGGGGACCCATCCTCCTCTGGTCAAACTACTTATACATAGTTATTAAGAGGACACTGAACCCCCACATTCTGTTCTAATACTCTAGTGTACTTGTGTGATGTTACTGTACTGGTGGACATAGTAACAGTAGCAACTAATTTGGTTCTATGTACATTTCTACATAGTTGCTGATGGGAGGTGAGCAACTAGTCCAGGTCCAGTAGCCAGAATGTGGGAAGCCAATGTGAAGATCAAAGAAATTGAGCACTTGACAGACACTAGGTTGAGTCTAAAATGGTAAGAGCCTTGGAGTGTGGTCTCCGTTACTTGCAGGGTGGCAGGTGCTCTGCGTGTAACATTTGTTTGAACAAATTCAGCTCCCTGAAAGAGCTGGAGGACATCTGTGTCATTGGATCTCCTACTGCTTTTTCACCCCCTGTACTCTCAGAAGTCTCTGGCAGAGGGTTGCAGTGTTCATCCCAGCTGGAGAGGCATTCATGCTCCCTACCACCAAAAAACAACCCAGGCCTCACCATTGGACATGAGCAGCAGCCAATTACAACCACTCCAGGACAGCAGATTGCAGCAGCCATGCCAATCACCAACACTATTTAGGAAACAACAGCATTCTCCCTTGGACACAAACACATGGCAACCACGCTGGCCCCTACCACTGGACACCAATGGTCGGCAAGCACGCCGGCACCTGCCACTGAACACTAATGCCCGTCAAGCATGCAGGCCTCTGCCACTGGACACCAATGCTCAGCAAGCATGCCAAATGGTGCTGCATTCTCCACCAACCACACTGATTGTTGGGGACTCTATCATCAACTCAACAGTAACTCCTTCTTCAGTGCCATGGTAAAAGATATCACTCAGCAACTTCCCAGCCTCCTCCCTAAGCACCCAAGAGTTAATAATATTACTGATCATGTAGGTCGCAACAATACTAGAGACTAAAACTCTGAAATCATGAAGAAAGATTTTGCACAGATGTTTGACCTTCTAAAAACTGTGACAAAAAGTTGAGTCTCCTCAACTGGCAAACAACTTGTTTAACATTGACAGTTTAATCTCTTCTGGAACTCCCCACCTTTTTATCATAATGATGGGATTCATACCAGCAGATTTTAAGCCACAGTGTATCCTAGTCTGTTCTTAGCTTGAAATGACTACCAGAATCTGACTACAGCTTTCCCAGTAATCATTAACAACCAAGTTAGGATCAGCCAATCTGCAATGAACATTAAAAAGAAATGTAATCATAACCTTTTTATCAACCCAGCTAATCTCATCCACAGTAACCCCACCTGCCCTAAACCTTCTCATAAAAAGATCAATCCATAACATTGCCTTGATGTTTTAAAGTAATTTAAAATTTATCATAAGTCATTATAAGTCATTTAATCAAAATTTCAAACATTGATATGGTATTAGACATTTTTAACACTATAGTTGATGATAGTCAATGAGCATGCTCCTTTGAAGAAAAATACATATCATTACATATCGGTCTAGTCCTTGGCTCAGTTCAGAAATTTCTACTCTGCTCAAAACAAAAATCAAAGCTTGGACTCTTGCCAGATTTACAAGAGCAAGATCAAGACCACATGGCTCATGTTTGGGCAGTTGAGGAATAAATGTATTGCTACTATTAGAAAGGCTACAACAGATTATTATCTACAGCTAATGACTACTCTTCAAATCCACGCAGGATTGGAAGGCAGTAATACGAAGAAAATATTACTTGGTCAAGTTTTTCACTCACATTTTGATACTGCCTGTCATCCTTTTCAATGATTAAGTAGCTCACTGCCTTCTAAGACACCTGCCTGTACTGGTACTGTAAACCATTGTTCCTGGTACAAAATGTATAGAGTACAATATAATTCCCATCTTTATAGGCCTAGCAGCAGCTATTTTAGATCATATTACTTTTTTTTATTTTTATTTCTAAATGATCATGTTTAGCCAAAATCTTAGAACCCCTAGTAAATATTCAACTTAAGACATTCCTTTTTGCAAACTCTGCTGTATGCAGTTCTCAGTCCTGTTTTAGAAAAAAACACAGCACTATTTCAGGTGTCACAATTGTTTAAAATTATCTTTTTAAATGCCATAGACAGAAAGAAGCCTTTGGCACAATTGTTCAATCTGCTTAATAGAAAGCTAAAAAAAAACATTGCCTTTGATAAAGCTACAAGCTGGGCTCAGAATTACCTCTCTGATAGTCACCAGTATGTGGCCATGGAACACCATATATATCTAACTTGATTTCCAATGCATGCTAAAAAAATAAGTTATGGTAATGTAGTACATAGACATGCTTCTGCAAAAAGCCTCAAGCCTGTAGAGTCAATCTTTCACTCAGAGACTCTGGAGATCCCTAAAATACTCCTGCATATTGTACCAAAAAGGAGGGTAGTCCTCTCTGGAAGTGCAGTGGGGAACACACTGTTTCTCTTCATCTACAAAGTGCTCATTGGTCATATGCTATCTTGTATCACATCAAAGCTTGTACTGTATCAGAAAATCTGCTTTTAGCTGAAGTTCACCAGCTAACTGAAATTCTTTACTGGAATGTCTAAAACTTCACTTTCTGGTATCACCATTATAAACTTTTAATCTCCATTCAGCTTTTGAATGCTTTAGTTGATTTATTGTTAATGTTTCAGTTGATTTACTCTTGTTATTATACATTTTTATTAATCCATTGTTTTATAACTTTATTAGGGGTCCAAGCACAGAAGGTTATGTTTTGTTGTTGTTGTTCCTCTTCTTCTTTATCTTCTTCTTTTAAAAAAGTGTGCACAGACCAAACTGTAAGTCATACAGACATGAAACTTGGTCAACAGGTGGTAGTCCCACTTGCTACTCAAGCTCAGCCTGATGATGGTGCAATAGCGCAGCACTGAACCTTGAGTTTCATATCTTCTACCTTGTATGTCTTTTTTCCTTTGGTTGCCCTTCAAAAAAGCCCCAAGAACTATATAGCTCCACCCACTACTCTAGTGCTTTAATAAACAAAAACTTGCTACACCACCAAGATCTGTCTGATTGACATGAAAATTGGCATGGTGCTACTATATGCTGTCCTGAACCGGTATATATGAGTCTGATATCATTTTCAAAAATAATGGTCACCAACAGCCAATCAGTTTTCAGCAGGTACTTAAAAGCTTGTGATTAGCTATGATTGACTGGATACATATCTGTATGTATGGACTTGCTTCTTCCAACTGAAGTACGAAAGGTATCGGCCTATGGGGGGCACTGCTCACATTTTAATACACAGTTTATGGAATCTTTTTTATCTGGATTATGTGATATATCTGCACATAATATTTGTGACACTAAATTTGTGAAGTGACATAAGGAGAGAGAAAAATAAAATAGTTGAATGAATTAATTCTCCACAAACATTGACACATATAATGTGCCTCTGAGTAATTTTCTATCACTCCAACCATCTCCTGAAGTTAGCATTTCTGTAGCCTAGAAGGAACCCTAAAAATCAGCTCCCCCTGCTTCCCCTCTGTCTCCACACATCAGGGATCCAACGTTTTGGCATGTGCACAGCCTACACATAATGTGGCTTCTCTCCAAGGAATGGGTCACTGACGTATTGGCCCCATAGCCTTTATTCTTTTTCTTAATGTGCTGCTACTTCATTTACCACATAGTGTTGTCAGCATTTAGTACATTTAGTTCCTGTAGAGAAGTATTGCCAGTAGAATAGGACTCTCTAGGACCCCTGCAACTCTAAACAGGCATGTTAGACTCAATTAGTTGAATCAGGTGTGTTGGAAGTAAAAAAAGCTAAAAGAAAATGCAGGGCAGGGGTGTCTCCAGGACCAGAGCTGAGAAACACTTACCTAGAGTACAGACTGTAGTAGTTGAAAAATACAGTGCAGTCCAGCTGAAGTGAAACTGAAGCAAACCGAGGAGGAATGCCATTTTGAGAATGAAGACTGGCCTGTCTTTTTCCTGCTTATCCTCATACCAGGTAATTCCTGGGTATTCAGGTTTACACACATTTTTTCCATTCCTTTTGCTCTGGCTTACAGTTACTGTTGTGCTCTGGGCATTTACCCCACTGAGACAGAGCATTGCCACAAATCAAATAGAACAATTGTTTTACAAAAAATCAGACTCCTATTTGCATACATGTGTGTCACACATCAGACCACACCGGCAATATCTCGATCTACTGTAACTGAAAATTAACCCTTATTTATAAACAGAAACTAAAGGAATCTGGGGCAATCTGTATGCTCACTTTGATGTACAATACACTTGCTTCCAAAGAAAGTCAGATTCTGGAAGAGAGGTAGAATTTGCACAACACATGGAAAGGCAAAACTCTCCAAATTGACAACATGCCTATTTGGAAGGAAGACAATGGTTACCATGAACAATATATTATTAAACATTTTGACTGATATGTGCAATATTTATTGAGTTAGACATACAGAACTACTCTAAGTAGACAGTTGCTAACATGTCAGACATCTCATGATGGAGTTGTAGCGGTTCCTAAGGATGTCCTGTGATAATCCATCCCATGCACTTATTCTCATGCACTTCTAGCCCATTTTGCCGTAAGGGTGGGGTGTTGATGTTACATCCAGTAGCATCTCACCAATTGTCAACCAGGTCTTACAATGCATCTCAACCAAGACAAAAGTGGGACTCATTACTGATGATGATCATCACCTCTGGTGAAGTTGGCAGTTATCATAACAGTTTGCTTGCAGGTATTCTTGAGTCTCCCAAGATTGTTCATGTTGCTGGTGTGAGCCTTCTTCTACCCACAACCTGCTAGTGTAATATCTGCTAGGCTGGTATGTTTCAAAGGATCTATTAAGTTTCATAATAATCAACCAGTTCTAAGACAAGAACGTGCTAAAATCTGATATGGCAGATAACAGACTGTCATGCATCCCTCAATCTCTCCGGACTCCATTTCCCACAATCCCTGTTCATCACCTGACTCACATATGTTCATAATCTGGTTTCCCCCACAGTCCAAAGACATGTGCAGTAGGTGAATTGGAGACTCTAATGTGGCCCTTAGTGTGTGAATGTGTGTGTCAGCCCTACGATGGACTAGCGCCCTGTCTAGGGTTGTTTCCCGCCCTTGCACTCAGAGTTGCTGGCTGGGCACTGGCTCCCCCGTGACCCTATTCCGGAATAAGCGGTATAGAAAATGGATGGATGGATGATGCACAATCACCTGAGTTCTGATTGCATTCACCTTGTCCAGAGAGTATTTTAGCCAGCCTCTCTCTTGGTCAGTGTCTAGCTTTGCCTCACAACCTTTGCGTGCTACCTATGTTCTTCATTATCAGTCAGCTTTTTGTCTCGTCCTACATTTAGCCTACCGGTTATTGATTTTCACCTGTTCTTCGACTGCGTTTGTCCATCCTGGTTATATTTCATCTGCCTGTTATTGACCCAGACCGTGAAAAACAGAGTCATTTATCCCATTAAAATACTGTGCTTATATCTGTGTCTGCTTCCCTCTGTCCAGTCCTGACAGATATTAGGAAAATGTTTATGGCTGTGTCCTCACTGCAACAGTTGCTAGGACAACATGAGACTCTCCTTTCCAGCATTTCTCAGTCTGTGGAGGAGCTCGCTCAGCAGCAGCGAAAGCAGCAGGACCAGCTTGCTCAGATCCTGACTGGCCTGCAAGCACTGACCACACGGGAGCCGTCTGAGGATATCGACCCTCCACCAGCACAGCCTGCTGCCCAAGCTCCGTCAGCTTTCCCCATCTGTAAGCCCGGGACTGATCATCTATGTGAACAGTCGCTGGTGTCATCCAGCCCATATTACTCTAAAGACTCTAAAGTCTCATGTTGTCCGGATCTGGAGCTGTTAGCAGTTAGCCTCTGGCCCTACTACGTTTCACACGAGTTTAGTCATGTGATCGCTGTCTGTGTTTACATCCTCCCCCCCCCATCCACCACCACAACACAGACCTCTTTCTTCACTGCAGACCAGGTCAGAGGTCAACTGAAGAGGCTTCATCCCAGGAAAGCAGCAGGCCCTGACAAAGTATGTCCCAGACTGCGGAAGACCTGCACTGCAGAACTGGGTGAGCCACTCCAGCATCTCTTCAACCTCAGCCTGCAGGTGGGGAGAGTTCCTACCCTCTGGAAGACATTGTGCATTGTTCCAGTTCCAAAAAAGAACTTACCAAGTGACCTGAATGACTTCCAACTGGTGGCACTCACTTCCCACCTGATGAAGACACTGGAGCGGCTCTTCCTTTGTCTCCTCTGACCCCAGGTGCAACATGCCCCAGGATGGTCTGCAGTTCGCATACCGTGCAGATGTTGGTGTGGAAGACGTAATCATCTACCTGGTACACCAAGCCCACTCACACCTAGATAAGGGGAACATGTGAGGATCCTGTTTCTTGATTTCTCAAGTGCTTTCAACACCATCCGGCCCCTTATGCTCCAGGACAAACTGAACAGGATGTGAGTGGACCCCTGCCTGGTCACCTGGATCTCCAGCTACCTAACAGACAGGCCACAGTATGTCAGGCTGAAGGACACCACATCTGACACTGTGATCAGCAGCACTGGAGCACCCCAGGGCACAGTGCTAGCCCCTCTTCTCTTCACCCTGTACACAGCAGACATCTGCTACAACTCAGAGCTGTGTCACATTCAGAAGTTCGCTGATGACACAGCCATAGTTGGGTGCATCAGGGATGATAGTGAGGACCCCTATGCGAGTGGACCGCTGCCTGGTCACCTGGATCTCCAGCTACCTAACAGACAGGCCACAGTATGTCAGGCACAGTATGGGTGCATCAGGGATGATAGTGAGGAGGAATATCGGAGCCTAGTGAGGGACTTTGCAGCCTGGTGCCACAGGAATCATCTGCAGCTCAACATCTCAAAGACCAAGGAGCTAGTCATTGACTTTGGGAGGTCCAGACCAAAGTCACAACCAGTTCTAATTGAGGGAGATGAGGTGGAGGCTGTGGACTCCTACAAGTACCTCAGGCTGTGGCTGGACAGAAAGTTGGACTGGTCATGTAACATCAACCACCTGTACAGAAAGGAACAGTCCAGGCTTTACTTTCTGAGGAGGCTACGGTCCTTCAACATCTGCAGGAAACTCCTGTGGATGTTTTATCAGTCTGTGGTCGCCAGTGTCCTGTTCTACACTGTGGTATGCTGGGGGAGGGCAGCATATACAAGAAGGACACACACAGGCTGGACAAACTGATCAGGCGGGCTGGTTCTGTGGTTGGCACAAAGCTGGACTCTTTGGTGTCAGTGGCAGAGAAGAGGACTCTGAAAAAACTGCTGGACATTATGGACAATGCCAGTCATCCTCTACACACTGTCATCAGCCACCAGAGGAGCTTGTTCCGTGAGAGACTGCTCCTTCCCAAGTGCAGGACCAATAGACTTAAAAACTCTTTTGTCCCGCACACCATCAGACTGTACAACTCCTCTCTGCGGGGAGCGAGGAGTGCTAACAGGAGGATGGAGGATGGGAATGAGTAGGAACGACCAGTAACTCACTCACAACCCACAACCACAACACACCTGGACTTGGTGCAATATACAGTTCAAGTGCAAAAATAACAATGCAATACACAGTTTCAAGTGCAAGAACAATAATAACTTATAAAATCTTTTTCTACTTTTTCTCATGCACAATTTATATATATTGTATATTGTAATATAGTCTCTATATTATATATTCTTTATATTTATATTGTGTTTCTTTATTACATTATCTTGTTCTACCTTTCTGTACTGTACTTATGTTGCAGCTGGAACCTTAATTTCCCTCCCAAGGGATCAATAAAATTCTATCCTATCCTATCCTATCCTATCCTATCCTATCCTATCCTATGGTCTTTTCTGTGTTAAGCAGCAGATGGTTGTTGCTGCACCTGGACACCAGCTGCTGGATCTTCTTTCTGTAAGCAGACTCATCACCTTTGGCTATGAGGCCCACCAGAGCAGACTGTTTGCTCTGTATGCAAACTGCAGGGGGTCCAGCAGAGGGTCTGTAATAGTGGTTAGGTGGGCTAAGACCAGGTGTTCAAAGACCTTCATGACTAGTAGTCAGAATGACAGGTCTGTAGTCATTAAGTCCAGTAATGGTGGGTTTCGTGGGAACTGGAATGATGGTGGAGGTCTTGAAGCAGGCTGGAACACAGCAGAGCTCCAGTGATCTGTTGAAGATGCTGGTGAAGACTGGTGCTAGTTGGTCACAGCAGTGTTTTAGGGTGGATGGACTGACTGAGTCAGGCCCCCGGAGCTTTCCTAACCTTCTGTCTGCTGAAGAGCCTGTGGACATCCTGCAGGCTGATGGAGAGACAAGCAGGGGGTGGAGGTGAGTGTGGAGGGGTTCTGCTGATTGTCTTTTGTAAGTTCAAATCTGCAGTAGAACTCATTCAGGTCATTAGTGAGCTGTCGGTCATTCAGGAGGAGGGGGGGGTCTTTCTCACCATGTACCCGGTGAGAAGCTGAAGGCTGTTCCATGCTGAAGATGGGTGTTAGCTGTGATGTGGCTATTCAACTGCTCTGAGTACCTCCTCTTAGCTGCCTTAACTCCTCTCTCCAATCTGTACTTGCATACTTATTGTATAAAGTTCTGTTTCCACTCCTGAATGCTGCCTCCTTCTCCCTCTGAAGTTGTTTGAGTTCAGTAGTAAACCATGGTTTGCTGTTGCTGTATTTAACACGTGATTTGGTTGAAATATTCTGTCTTGACAGAAACTTATGTTTGACGTCACAGTGTCTGTGTATTCGTCCAGTCTGTCTGTCACCTCCTCAAACACAGCCCAGTCTGTGGATTCAAAGCAGCCCTGCAGCTTCTCAATGTCTCCACTGGTCCACCTCTTCACTGAATGAGGCTGTGATCGGAGAGCCTGAGAGCTGCTGTGCGCAACAGAGCGATGTAGCACTTGTGTAGCACTTGTCCAGTGTATTGCCTTCTCGTGTAGCACACGCACAATTTGTCTGTATTTGGGCATCTCCTTCGTGAGGTTTGCCCTTTTGAAGTCACCCAGGATGATCAGCAGTTAGTATGGATGTTCTCTCTATAGTTTCATTATCTGTTCGGCCAGCTGTCTCTGCGCTTGGCACAATGTACACACCAGCCAGAATGAACAAGCTGAACTCTCTGGAAGATTAGAACGGTCTACAGTTAATGAAGACAGACTCCAGATGTCTCTACACCAGCGCTCATTGATGCTCATTAAAGCAGATTCCTCCTCTCCTGATCTTGCCGCTTCATTCCGGGTCTCTGTCCACTCTCAGCAGCTGGAATCCTGGGACATGCAGCGCACTGTCTGGTGTCAGCTCGCTCAGCCAAGTCTCCGTAAAACAGAGGGCAGATGCAGTAGAGAAGTCCTTGTTAGTTTGATTGAGCAGGAGTAGTTCCTCAGTTTTGTTGAGAGATCGGAGGTTGGAGAGGAATAATGAGGGTAGAGGTGTGCAAGATCCTGCTGTGGATGCTTGGATGAAGTGAAGTGAAGAAGTCTGGGAAGAGACCAATGTTCGCATCGGGGAAATTATAAGACGGTACAAAGAACAGGTGGATCATAGGAGAGGAGCCACACTGTCTTATCAACATGGTAACCAGGTTTGGTTATCTACAAAAGACTTCAGGAGGAGGGTTGCAGAAAGTTATAGCCCAAATATGTAGGACCTTATCTGATTTTGAAAGGTTTGAACGATGTCACATACCAATTGAAATTACCCCCTCAACTTCGTATGTCTAACTCTTTTCATGTGTCTCCTCTCAATCCAGTTATCCCAGGACCTCTGGATGGAGTGTTGCCAGGTGATGAGTCTCCTACTCCTGTGGAAGTGGACAGATCCACTGCTTAAGCCATGCGAGAACTACTGGACTCACAGAGGTGCAGCGGGGTGCTGCAATACCTGGTAGACTGGGAGGGCTACGGCCCTGACGAGAGGAGTTGGGAGCCAGCAGTGGGTGTTTTGGATTCTGGGCTGGTGGCAGATTTCCATGCTTGGCATCCAGATAGGCCCTCGTCTGCGTAGGTCCCTATCCGATTCTCGCCTAGTCCATCATGGTCGGCGCTCTGTGGGTCCTCGCTTGGTCCAGTCCTCTGCAATCTTGGGGGATCCTGTGTCGTCCCTCAATCCCTCCGGGATGATGAGGGTTTATTGCTGTGGTGGCCCTCGTTCAACGACTGTTGCAATGCACCCCTCAGTCTCTCTGGACTCCATTTCCCATAATCCCTCAATTTGTCACCTGACCAATCATATGACTCACACACATTCACAATCACCTGAGTTCTGTTATCCTTCAAGTCCTGATTTGAATACAGGACTTCAAGTTCAGACTTCCCTGAATCAAGTATTGGCCATAACGTTTTAGGACACCATGGAATGCCTCCCCTTGAAACAATTCTCTCATGTCATGAAACATCCCTGGATTAACTAATTCTAAGAAGTGCAAACTTTCCCATTTGAAAAATGCACATGAATCTGTTCCATGACATTATCAAGGATAGCCATGTACCAATTTCTGTAACTGTCCTGGGGATCTCAGATTTGGAATAGATGGCACTTTCTTATGGGCTCATCTCGTGTTGTATGTGGGACCTGCTGCTTTGGCATGAACAGCTTAGAAAGCCCCCTCTGACCTCTTTAACAAAAGCATGAAGAGACTCAATTCTTTTCAGTAGAGAATATCCATGGGCCTCTGTTAACAATATCAAAGAACCCACCAGTCCCTGAGGTTTGTTCATATGTGTACAACATAATGTATGAATTTCATATACAACATTCATATGTGTACAACCTAAATACAAATTCAAAATCATCCAGTTTCATTACAAAACCTTTCGCAAAATCATCATACAGTGTCTTACCTGCAATGATGTCATAAGAAAGTCTGCAGGAAGCCATCATAGATGTTTGCCAGAGTGCTCACTATTCATGATGTGAAATTCCATTGAGTAGGAGTGTTTATGGGCAACCTTGAACAGTTTGCCTTATCGACTCAAGAAAAGATGTCCTCTTTGTGGATTTGGAGAAAAATGTGGCAAACTCAGAGAGTGACACAACAAATATTCTATACTCAAACAAGCATATTGCTCCCTAACCACAGAGTTTCGAAGCAATGAAAAAAAACTGCTCCATGCATTCCCATTGAAGTGAATGGCAAAAACATTGACCATAGACCTTAAAAGAAAACAAATTCTTGAAATCTATGGTATTGACACTACAGGGATGGGACATTAAAAAAAAGAATCTATTCATGATAAGTTGCTGATTCTTAATGTACTTGTCTTCAAGATGTACAAATTTTGTTTGACCATTTAGCTGAGCCGAGCTTCCCTTGCAGTCTTAGATAAATTGCAACTGGTATCAATCGAAGACAACTCAGAGGTACACTGTATAGTTGCACTCATTGCTGTCACAGAAATGCAAAACACACCCAGCTTGTCTAATCCCAGTAGAGAAGTACTGCCAATAGAAAAGGACTCTCTGATAGAGACCAGATATACATGAACCTGTTAGCATATATATATATATATATATATATATATATATATATATATATATATATATATATACACTTTGCAATGTATAAAGATTGTAGTCCCAGAAAGATTGATATGATGTATTGTATGATGATGTACAGTGGCTTGCAAAAGTATGCATACCCCTTCAAATTGTCCATATTTTGTCACATTACAAACACAAACATAAATATATTTCATTGGAATTTAATGTGAAAGACCAACACAAAGTTGTATACACTTGTGAAGTGGAAAGAAATTATACATGATTCAAAACATTTTTTACAAATAAAAAACTGAAAAGTGCGGTGTGCAAAAGTATGTGAGTCAATAATTTGTGGAACCACCTTTTGCTGCAATTACAGCTGCAAGTCTTTTAGGGTATGTCTCCACCAGCTTTGCACATCTAGTGACTGAAATTCTTATTTGCAAAATAGCTCAAGCTCAGATTAGATGGAGAGCATTTGTGAACAGTAGTTTTCAGATCTTGCCACAAATTCTCAATTGGGTTTAGGTCTGGACTTTGACCGGGCCATTCTAACACATGAATATGTTTTGTTTTAAACCATTCCGTTGTAGCCCTGGCTTTATTTTTAGGGTCGTTGTCCTGCTGGAAGGTGAACCTCCACCCCAGTCTCAAGTCTTTTGCAGACTCCAGCAGGTTTTCTTCCAACTTTGCCCTGTATTTGGCTGCATCTCTGATCAGTGTTCTTCTTGTTTGGCCTGTAAGTTTAGGTGGACGGCCTTGTCTTGGTAGGTTTACAGTTGTGCCATTCTCTTTCCATTTCCTGATAATGGATTGAACACTGCTCAGTGAAATGTTCAAAGCTTGGGAAATCTTTTCATAGCCTAAGCCTGCTTTAATCATTTCCACAACCTTATACCTGACCTGTCTGGTGGGTTCTTTGGGCTTCATGATGCTGTTTACTCCCCAATATTCTCTTAACCAATCTCTGAGGCCGTCACAGAGCAGCTGTATTTGTGCTGAGATTAGATTACACACAGGTGGACTCTTTTAAGTCAGTAGCAGTCATCAGGCAAAAGTATTCAGCCTCCTTTTCTCTGAATGCAAGGGGGCTGAATACTTTTGCACACAGCACTTTTCAGTTTTTTATTTGTAAAAAAATGTTTTGAATCATGTATAGTTTTCTTTCCACTTCACAACTGTACACCATTTTGTGTTGGTCTTTCACATTAAATTCCAATGAAATATATTTATGTTTGTGGTTGTAATGTGACAAAATATGGAAAGGTTCAAGGGGTATGAATACTTTTGCAAGCCATTGTATATGATTTTTAAAAATGTTGAACATTAACTTACATACTCCATATGTTGTTTAAAGTTTAGTTTTGAGATGATTGGATGTAAATTGTAGGACTAGTTAGAAATGTGTTACTTTCACCCAATGCACATTTGTAGAAAAAGGGTAAATGAATTTTAAATGACATGCATTTGCAAAGTTGTCAGGATCATTTAATGGAATTAGCTGATGCCAACTGCATGTGTATCACCTGTGCAGTATGAGAGATATACTCATTTAATCATTTTAAAATCAGTGTAGTGTTAAAATGTGTGAGCATCTGTAAGTGTTGTTACTAAGCAACACAGTGGAACAAAGGACCTGACAATGTTTGCTTATATAGCTAACTAACTAAGCGATAGTTACAAGCCACTGGTCACTGTGAAGTTCAGATATTTTCCCATTAAATGTTAGTTAATTAATTTTTTAATTATTTTTGTAAGTAACATAATCCAGGATTATTCAATGAACAGCACAGAGCTTTACTATCTTTATTTTACAATACAATTTGTGTGTGTAAGTTTAAAACATCAGATCAGATGCTCAGTGCTGGTATGATGTGTTCGCATTAATCTGTGTTTCTACCTTGAAATAGTCTGTCCCTTTAAAGCGCAATACTAATGAGGTAATAGGGATCCATTTTAGTCACACCCAAAGATACTGATCCAGGACAGCATATAGTAGCATCTGATTTCATGTAAATCAGACAGCTTTTGGATAATTTAAGCAAGTATATGGGTTTAAAAAATGTCACTTTGTAGTGAAAACCATACATTCTATGTATTTTTACTCTTTAAGATAGGAAAATCCATATTTGTTGCATTTTTTATATTATATATATTTGGATGTAAGACATATCTACAGTGCTGTGAAAAATGATTTGCCTCTTACAGATTTTTGTTTTTGCTTTTACAACTGTTTCAGATTTTCAATCAAATTTGAATTGATTTTGAAAGATAACCTGAGCAAATAAAAAAGCAGTTTTTAAATGATTTAATTCATTAAGGGGAACAATCTGTTTTTTTTTTATTTGTTTGAGCTTTCTTTGCCTCCCAGTATACCTGATTTAACTAATACTTTTGTGGTGTAATAATAAAAAAATGTAAATGCCTAAAAATTGATGGTTCAGTTTTTGGTTAGCATTGCCTTTCCAGTGTATACTGGAAACGAACACCCGCATGGCTGCATTGCTGCCAACCCGCATGGCTGCACCCGCATTGCTGCCAACTAGGAAGACTAAGCATGTTGAAAATCAAAGATAATATACACTTTGTTGGTTAACCATCTAAGTAACTAGTATAGGGTTTGTTTTCAGTTTGATGACCAGCTTTTCAACCGGTTTAGATAATCCAAAATTAACTACCAACAAAAGCTGGTCCTGAGCTGTATTTTTCATCAGTTTAATGTCTAAATATAGCGAAAACATAATTTTTAAGTAGAATCTTGTAGTCTAAACTGAGATGTTTATTGTGCATTTACTGAACAGATCAGTACACTATGAGATTTCGCTGCGATTTGTGCTGGAAGCTCCTCCTTCTCCTCCTCCCTCCCACTGATCATGTTGCTCCCGAAACCTGTACGGCTCTACATTCTTTGCCCTCCACCTGAGCGAACAATGTATGCCTGGGGGTAGGACAGCAGCCACGCACAGACACGGGAGAAGGACCTGTGAGCTCACAGCAGTGAATAATTTAGACTATTTTGTTTATGCTATAAACAGACATCAGCACATGGTGAAGCTAATGGCGTTGAGAATGATTTCTGCAGCTTTACTCACAGCTCAATACATTTTTCTGCAGACAGCATCAGGTAAGCACATGTGATTTCATATATTTTTTTCCTTTATTTTTTGTTATAGTTGTATTGTCATAGTACCTAATCAAATGCCTGCATGAGTAGGAACGTTTTCAATCAGGATGTAATGACTGTCTTTAAATAGAGAGTGTCTTCTCTCTTAACTGCTAATCCTGCCTGCATATAACCAAATAAATAAAGAAAAATTGATCATTTTTGCCTTTAGGCTTAGAAATTTACAGTTAAGCATTACTGTAGAAGTCTATCAAATAACCAGTGTAGAAAGAAAAAAAGTAAATTTACTCAACACGTAGTTCTACCTCCTCAGGTATATTCTATTTCAAGCATAATGTATCACCAGTATCTTAAATATCAGAAATTCAGCATCTGTTGTTAACTCCATCACTTTTTTCTGCACTGTGAAGTTCCGTTGATTATTTTATCCTTTTTATTGAAATCATCTTTAATACATATTTTCTGAATTTCGCTGCTGTAGCAGCTCAATTCTTATTCTCCACGATTACTGTACTTAATTTAATGAAAAATAGATGTAAATATTACAGCATGATTAATATGTTTCCCCTATGTATAAAATTTAGTAACTTAATAGATACTGTGTTTAAAATGTTCAGAAATGTAATTTTTTAAATTCCTGTAGATGACTTGTTCAATTATTTACACTCATCAACAAAATGTATGATTTGAACAATGTTTCACAAACTAGTGTAAGACTGAAGTAATATCACATATTCAAAACAATGTGTTTTAATGTGTCATTATTATTATTATTATTATTATTATTATATAATAATAATAATAATAATAATAATAATAATAATAATAATGACCAGAAAAGTAAAGGTTTGTGAGTTTGTTCATGAAGTTATGAATATGTTTTTAAAAGGTCTTGGATGTATTATTTTAGAGTTAAAACAGTTGTAAAACATTAACAGTTTGACTTGTACAGACTTTGAAAAAAAAAAAGTTTTCCCTCCAAACTATTGAATGATTTAGATTACTATATATATATATATATATATATACAGTGGGGAAAATAAGTATTTAGTCAGTCACCAATTGTGCAAGTTCTCCCACTTAAAAAGATGAGAGAGGCCGTTAATTGACATCATAGGTAGACCTCAACTATGAGAGACAAAATGTGAAAAAAAAATTGAGAAAATCATTTTGTCTGACTTTTAAAGAATTTATTTGCAAATAATGGTGGAAAATAAGTATTTGGTCAATAACAAAAGTTCATCTCAATACTTATCCTCTGTTGGCAATGACAGAGGTCAAACGTTTTCTGTAAGTCTTCACAAGGTTGGCACACACTGTTGCTGGTATGTTGGCCCATTCCTCCATGCAGATCTCCTCTAGAGCAGTGATGTTTTGGGGCTGTCGGCGGGCAACACGGACTTTTAACTCCCTTCAAAGGTTTTCGATGGGGTTGAGATCGGGAGACTGGCTAGGCCACTCCAGGACTTTGAAATGTTTCTTACGAAGCCACTCCTTTGTTGCCCTGGCAGTGTGCTTGGGATCATTGTCATGCTGAAAGACCCAGCCACGTTTCATCTTCATTGCCCTTGCTGATAGAAGGAGGTTTGCACCCAAAATCTAACAATACATGGCCCCATTCATTCTTTCATGTACACGGACCAGTCGTCCTGGTCCCTTTGCAGAGAAACAGCCCCAAAGCATGATGTTGCCACCCCCATGCTTCACAGTTGGTATGGTGTTCTTTGGATGCAACTCCGCATTCACTGTCCTCCAAACACGACGAGTTGTGTTTTTACCAAATAGTTCTACTTTGGTTTCATCTGACCATATGACATTCTCCCAATACTCTTCTGGAACATCCAAATGCTCTCTAGCAAACTTCAGACGTGCCTGGATATGGACTGGCTTAAGCAGGGGGACACGTCTGGCACTGCAAGATCTGAGTCCCTGGCCTCGTAGTGTGTTGCTGATGGTAGCCTTTGTAACGTTGGTCCCAGCTTTCTGCAGGTCATTCACTAGATCCCCCCTTGTGGTTCTGGGATTTTTCCTCACCTTGTGATCATTTTGACCCCACGGGCTGAGATCTTGCGTGGAGCCCCAGATCGAGGGAGATTAGTAGTGGTCTTGTAGGTCTTCCAATTTCTAATTATTGCTCCCACAGTAGATTTCTTCACACCAAGCTGCTTGCCTATTGCAGATTCAGTCTTCCCAGCCTGGTGCAGGTCTACAATTCGGTTTCTGGTGTCCTCCGACAGCTCTTTCGTCTTCACCATAGTGGAGTTTGGAGTGTGACTGTTTGAGGTTGTGGGCAGGTGTCTTTTATACTGTTAACGACTTCAAACAGGTGCCATTAACACAGGTAATGAGTGGGGGAAAGAGGAGCCTCTTAAAAAAGAAGTTACAGGTCTGTGACAGCCAGAAATCTTGCTTGTTTGTATTTGACCAAATACTTATTTTCCACCATTATTTGCAAATAAATTCTTTAAAAGTCAGACAAAATTATTTTCTCAATTTTTTTTTCACATTTTGTCTCTTATAGTTGAGGTCTACCTATGATGTCAATTACAGGCCTCTCTCATCTTTTTAAGTGGGAGAACTTGCACAATTGGTGACTGACTAAATACTTATTTTCCCCACTGTATATATATATATATATACATGTATATGTGTGTGTGCACTTCAGGTTTTGGTCAAATGTTTGTGGACACATGTTTTGGGCAACATTTTGGCCATATTTTTCTGGACACAGCTATTGGGCATTCCACATGTTGACATTGGGAGACACCTGTTTAATTTCCAGTGCAAAAAATGCTGGGTGAATAAAAATCACTTTAATTGAGAGAGAGAGCAAAATTAGCCTGCTCTACCTCTCTGGGTGGGTAGAAGGTGCACTCTCCCCACATCAAACTCAATGTGATGCTAGTTGGCACAGGTGTTTGATAGCCATTGTATCAGTGCTGGGGACCTGGCGCTTTCCCCCAAGTGCATTGACTGCCTGGCGAGAATGCAAATGGCAGCAGTTCGAAAAGAGGTGGTGGTTGACGTCATATGTATCGAAGAAAGCATGTGCTCGTCCTCACCCTCCTAGTGTTGGGGTTGGGGAATTGGCACTTCCCAATTTTTCTATATTTATTCTATAAATAGATAAATAATCTATAAATTGCCTCTGGTATGAAATATTTTGGGCTTCACTATATATTATATAATGGAATGCATTGTGTTGTATAGTTGCAGTGCCCGCCATAATGCTTGGCACAAAAACAAATAAATGTTTCCTTTTTCACAGCTATTGGGCACTACACATGTTGACCAGATGTTTGTGGACACAGATTGTTTTTTTATTAAATAATGAAAGTAGACTTTCTTTTATTCTTAGCTGAAGAATCTGTGATTGCTGCACCTCAGGATGTTCGTTTTCACTCTGTGAATCTGAGGAATACACTTCACTGGAACCCAGGAAAAGACACTGTCCATGGCACCACTTACACTGTGGAATATGCAATGTGAGTCTGCGACAAAGGAACAAACAAAAAAAAACCCAGAACCATGCTCTAGTGACATTAGTTGATAGATTACATACATTATCTCCAAACATTCTGTTTTGCTAAGCCGTTTGTTTTTGTCATTGTCAATGAATCCAGATCAAAGAGATCAACAGTATTAAAATTTTCTTTTACACTGTAATTCAGCGGTTATACCTTTTCCACTTCTCTCACTATTCTCCTGGCCAGCTCCAGGTGTCACTTTTGGCTTCTAACCACGTCTACAGTGCAGAACAGCATGTGTTTTTTAATAGTACTTTGCACTGTAGCCATTGGAACTTGAACTTTACAACATTTAGATATGGCCTTATAGACTTTTCCTGAGTTGGTCCTTAGGTCCTTAGTGAGCTACGTTGTCTTCAAAACCAGCTGCAGAGAGCTACTCTTTTTCATCTGTAGAGTGAATAATCAGGATAATTAGGCTTTAGAACAGCTTGGGCTATTGAAATAGTATTGAAATTTTTATAGTATTTTCTCATGGACTGTGACAGTTAGCAAAGGGTATGAATGATTTTCGACATGCCACTTTCTGTTCAAATTAAAATAAAAGCTGAAAAATCTTCTTTTCCACAATGATGAAACATCACCCAAAGATTTTGAAGGCATTTACTGGAACTTGAGCATATAAGACCTGCCTCCAACTTCATTGTGCCTTTAGCAGTCACACCATCAATGAATAATACATGCATAAGCCATGGCACCCCATCATCATGTTTCTCACTATGTTTTAAGCTCATGGGTCTTGAAAAGGGAAATGCATGTACAAAAGTTCAGGGCAACATTTACTAGGGGTTGGATTGTCTCTTAAAGCTGTTTCTATCTGTTTATCCACCTCCCACTGGATAGGTGACACTAGATAAGGACAGAAGGTGAACAGTATGTGGGATTTCTCAGCTACATGGAGTGTTCTCAATCTCATATAGGCTGAAGAGGGCATCAGTTTTGATGTTATGACTACCAGGATATGATATGACAGTGAATTGGAACCTAGAAAATAATAACGAGAGTTCAGTTGAGATTACAGTTGAGAATTCAGTCTTTTGGCAGTGCAGAGGTATTCTACATTTTTCTGGTCAGTGAGAACAAAGAAAGGTTTTGATGCAATGGAGGGAGGGCTAGATGTAGTTACCCTAGCAGATAACTCCCTAACATTGTCCAGAATCTCAGTCAGTTAGTGCTGTTGTAGATTCTGCTATGCAGTAACTTCCTCAACCGAGCAGTTGACCCTTTGAAGACACAGCGTCATAAACAAACTTGTACTCTGCTGCTGCAGAGCCTGCAGTATCAAATTTGTAAAGAACAGATTGCATTCTTTGACCCTGTCTAAGCTGCCCTCAACTTCTCTGTTGTTGCTGGACCTGATACCGGTGATGTTGTCATTCCAACCCAAACATCCCACATATTGTTTTGCTATAGTTTCCACTCCAGCTTCCTCCTATGTTTGTCCTTATCCTCCCTAATAGATGTATTTAGCTCCCTCTGGTTCGATCACTCCTCCTCCCTGTCTCCAGCTCTGAGACGTTTGAGAAAAGGCCATGGTAACTTATTGTATTGGGGTGGATTTGTGCGTGTACGATGTTCTGATTGATTGAATTGCTGATTAGACAGTAATGTAGGCGTGAACATGACTTGGTCATGCAGATTTCTCCTTTAAAACATCAGGAGAATTCCACCTTTTCAGTCTAGAGAGGCCACTCAGGTGCTTGTTCAGTCTCTTGTCATTTCAACACTAGACTGCTGCAACTCCCTTCTAGCTGGTCTTCATATGTAGACCAACAGGCCCTTGCAACTCATCCAGAATGCAGCAGCATGTCTAATCTTCAATGTTCCCAAGTTCAGTCATGTAACTCCTCTGCAGCATTCCCTTCATTGGCTTCCTGTAGCTACCTGCATCAGATTCAAAACTTTGATGCTGGCCTACAAAGCCAAAAAATTGACCAGCCCCTCCGTACTTGATGGCAATAGTCAAAACTCAGCATTGGATAGTCAGTAGTCTAATGGGGTGAGATGACGTCATCTAGATTGTAAATAAATCAGAATAGTCAGTTTGTATTTCTTTCTTTTTTTCTTTCTTATTTCTTTCTTTCTTTTCTGATAGTGATAGTTTTTTTCATCTGTCCACAATTTCAAGCACAATTTTGTCATTAATGATGTAGTTCATTTCCCTGAGCTCCTTTCCTTTACTCATCATTAGATATTTGTGTTTGTAGATATGGGGATGATCAAGGAGACAGTGAGCAGGTGGCCTGGAGACTAGCAGAGCTGTGCAATGACATCATAGACACAGAGTGTGACCTCACAGAGCAGACAAACAATATTTATGACAATTATTATGCCCGAGTGAGAGCCAGTGGGTCACACAGTCATTCACACTGGGTGGAGACGGACAGACGCTTCAGACCCCTCTCTGACAGTAAGTTCATCATGGGCTCATTGGACTGGGAGTAGATGGATAGATTAATATATGGATGGGTAGAATGGATGGGTGATGTGAGATAATAAAAGGTGGTGGGGTGGGTAGATGGGCAGATGGATAAACAAATTGATGATGCATGGTTGCCTAAATAAATAGGTCATTTTAGGTGGCTCCTGGGCACTAGATCTAGTAGATCTATGGATGGATAAGTAAATGCATGAATACAAAGGTGCCTAAATTCATAGATGATCTGAAAGGGTCCTCAGGGTGAATGGATTATGGAACAATACTTGAGTCCACATATAGATGGAAGGATAGCTCAATGAGTAGAAGAATGCATGGATGGTTGATGAAATGGAAGGATAAATAGATGAATAGTTGAACACATAGACAGACTTCTATTTAAGTATATATAGTACATCCAAGTATCCACATTTTGTTATATTACAGGTTTATTCCAAAATGGTTTAAATTAAAAATTCTACACACAGTACCCCACGATGACAAAGTGAGACGTTTGTTTGAAATCTTTGCAAATTTATTCATATATACCCCATAGTAGACAGTGCATGTCGGAGCATAAACCAAGCCATGAAGTATAAGGACTTGTCTGTAGACCTCCAAAACAAGATTGTATTGAGACACAGATCTGGGGAAGGATACAGAAACATGTTTGCTGCATTGTAGTCTGGCGCTGTGTGAGACAGCTGCCTCTCCATTAGCTTAATTTTACTGAGGGAACCCTCCCAGAAGATCAATACAGTTCTATGTATCTGTCTTGAAGGCCCAATGACCACAGTGGCCTCCATCATCCGTAAATGGAAGCAGTTCATAGAAGACCTCATAGAGCTGGCCACCTAGCCAAACTGAGTGATCATGATGGAAAGGGAAGGTGACCAAGTCAGGGAGGTGACCAAGAACCCAATGGGCACTCTGACAGAGCTCTAATGGTGCTCTATGGAGAGAGGAGAACCTTACAGAAAGACAACCATTTCTGCAGCACTCCACTAGTCAGGCCTGTATGGTAGAGTAGCCAGATGGGAGCCAATCCTCAGTAAAAGGACCATCACAGCCCATCTGGAGTTTGCCAAAAGGTACCTAAAGGAATCTCAGACCATGAGAAACATAAAGCTATGTTTAGATCTGAATGCCAAGCATCATGTCTGGAGGAAAGCAGGCACTGCTCATCACCTAACCAATACCATTCCTACAGTGAAGCATGATGGTGGCAGCATCATGCTTGGAATAAAGCTATAACATAAAATGCACTGTGAATACTGTATGCACTGTATGTTTATGGGTGCAATAATTGAATTGATCAATGGTAAATGAAGCAATGAATGGATGTTTAATGAAGGAGCAGACATAAGTAAAAGATGTAATGATGGCTTGACTGGCAAAGAGATGGGGATGAGTTTCTCAAATCGGTTAATGATTGGAATCTGGAGAAGTGGTTGCTGTGCTTATTAAGATGATTGAGAATATACAGTGCCTTGCGAAAGTATTTGGCCCCTTTGAACTTTTCAACCTTTTGCCACATTTCAGGCTTCAAACATAAAGATTCATTCATTCATTCATTCATTTTCCAAACCGCTTATTCCTGAATAGGGTCACGGGAGAGCCAGTGCCCAGCCGGCAACTCTGAGCGCAAGGGCAGGAAACAACCCTAGACAGGGCGCTAATCCATCGTAGGGCACACACATGCACATACTAAGGGCCACTTTAGAGTCACCAATTCACCTATCATGCATGTTTTTGGACTGTGGGGGGAAACCGGAGTACCCGGAGGAAACCCACGCGAACACGGGGAGAACATGCAAACTCCACACAGAAACTTCCCAGGTCACCCCACCCAGGGATCAAACCCAGGTCCTTCTTGCTGTGAGGCAACAGCGCTACCCACTGCGCCACCGTGCCGCCCAAACATAAAGATATAAAATTAACATTTTTTGTCAAGAATCTACAAAAAGTGGGACACAGTCGTGAACTGGAATGAAATTTATTCCGCGTGTCAAACCTTTTTAACAAATAAAATAACTGAAAAGTGGGGCGTGCAATATTATTCAGCCCCTTTACTTTCAGTGCAGCAAACTCAATCCAGAAGTTCAGTGAGGATCTCTGAATGATCCAATGTTGTCCCAAATGACTGAAGATGATAAATAGAATCCACCTGTGTGTAATCAAATCTCTGTATAAATGCAGCTGCTCTGTGATAGTCTCAGGGTTCTGTTCAAAGCACAGAGAGCATCATGAAGACCAAGGAACACACCAGGCAGATCTGAGATACTGTTGTGGAGAAGTTTAAAGTCAGATTAGGATACAAAATGATTTCCTAAGCTTTAAACATCCCAAGGAGCACTGTGCAAGCAATCATATTGAAATGGAAGGAGTATCAGACCACTGCAAATCTAACAAAACCTGGCCATCCCTCTAAACTTTCATCTCAAACAAGGAGAAGACTGATCAGAGATGCAGCCAAGAGGCCCATGATTACTCTGGATGAACTGCAGAGATCTACAGCTGAGGTGGGAGAGTCCGTCCATAGGACAACAATCAGTTGTACACTGCACAAATCTGGCCTTTATGGAAGAGTGGCAAGAAGATAGCCATTTCTCAAAGATATCCATAAAAAGTCTCGTTTAAAGTTTGCCACAAGCCACCTGGGAGACACACCAAACATGTGAAAGAAGGTGCTCTGGTCAGATGAAACCAAAATTGAACTGTTTGGCCACAATGCAAAAAAAATATGTTTGGCGTAAAAGCAACACAGCTCACCACCCTGAACACACCATCCCCACTGTCAAACAGTCATGGCAGCATCATGGTTTGGGCCTGCTTTTCGTCAGCAGGGACAGGGAAGATGGTCAAAATTGATGGGAAGATGGATGGGGCCAAATACAGGACCATTCTGGAAGAAAACCTGTTGGAGTCTGCAAGAGACCTGAGACTGGGATGGAGATTTATCTTCCAACAAGACAATGATCCAAAACATAAAGCCAAATCTACAATGGAATGGTTCACAAATAAACGTATTCAGGTGTTGGAATGGCCAAGTCAAAGTCCACACCTGAATCCAATCGAGAATCTGTGGAAAGAGCTGAAGACTGCTGTTCACAAACGCTCTCCATTCAACCTAACTGAGCTCGAGTTTTTTTTTCTCTCAATGTGCAAAACTGATAGAGACATACCCCAAGTGACTTGCAGCTGTAATTGCAGCAAAAGGTGGCGCAAGGGGGCTGAATAATATTGCACGCCCCACTTTTCAGTTTTTTATTTGTTAAAAAAGTTTGACACATCCAATAAATTTCATTCTAGTTTCACGATTGTGTCCCACTTGTTGTTGATTCTTCACAAAAAATTTTAATTTTATATCTTTATATTTGAAGCCTGACATGGCAAAAGCCTGGCAAAAGGTTGAAAAGTTCAAGGGGGCCGAATACTTTTGCAATGCACTGTACAGTATATTTGTTTTCATCTATTGTTTAATATGTCTGGTCACTGAATTTTTATAGCCACCAAACCACCCTAATCTGAAAATCATTGAAAATAGTCATAAAATAGTCATAAAATAAGTAGTTCTCAAATATCCCTCTCAGTGTGCTTACATTTCTGTTTTAAATCCTGTAGAGGATTTAAAGATAAAAAGATTTAGGGTTATTTTTCATTCAGCAAAGCAGATCTTGATTACTGGAAAATGTTTTTTTGACAATGTGTTTGAACCCCAGGGGCAATTTTGTTTATTTGGCAAAAGACTAGTATTACTGATTGGACTAATATTAATTTTTGTTATTACATACTGTAGAATTGCCCAGTTATACTAAAATGCTGGTATGATATTCAAAGGCAATGTATTTGATGAGTGTCTTATAGAGAGTTTGTGGGTGGTTTTAAGTAGGAAAATTTACACAGTGGACATGTTAAAAATAATGCAATGGCCCTATACTCTAAAAAAACAGTTCTCTTCCATAAAAAAACAACTTAGTAAAGCAAAAAGGATTAGTGCGGAACTTAGAATAGCTAAATTGATTTTTGGTGCTAAAAATGCCAATTACTAGGATGTAAGCACATTTCTTTTTGGAAATCCTAAACTCCTGATAGCATTGCAGCTAATGCAAGCACCATGATCAATATTTTAAATCCAGAGTAAAATATATGAGCAGCAATGAAAAGGCTGGCAATTCAGCAATTAGTACCCTGTAGTGTGCTCTGGCAAGATTATTGCTATGAGAAAACAGAAAACAAGTGATTTTAACATGAACAAGCAATAAGCAAATGAAAATTCCATGAAATGTCTAAATGTCCCATCATCAGTGTTCTACTGGCTCCTTTATGATATATAGTTATTGAATACCAATTATTACCATATGCTAGTTGAAGATATAATTTGACAATGAAAGCTCCACTCTCATAGAAACCAGTGTGTTCTATTTCAGTTTCAGGTGAAAGCTAAATGTTAGCTTGTTGTGTTGATTGCTAGGAATGATTACTGATCTTTTTTCTCCCATTGTTAGAAATATGTTGAAGAAAGAAAAGTAATATGTTAGAATATGATTAAATGAAACCAACTGCATTCCTCACAAAAGGTTTCTTTCACAGATTTAGTTACTGATGACAGTATAAGTCAAAACTTTTTGAAGTCAAAATCACATTTATTAACTGTGTTATTTATTACATCATCATTTTTTCCACCAGCAATATTTGGCCCTCCAAAAGTGAAAGTAACACTGGTGGACAACTACTTGCACATAGAGCTGAAGGGGCCATTTCAATGGAAGAGTAGCAGGATGAAGAAGGGGCGCTCTCTCTGGAAGATCTTTCCTCATATGGTCTACAACATCTCTGTGTACAACAACAGGAGCAAACACATGGTAGGTGTTTTGCAGAAAAAATATTTGATCCTCATGACCTGCTTCTCCTGTGCATTGTCATAAATATAGCCCAGGACCTGCAACATATCACTTTAAACTTTGGGAGGAACCTGATCCCAGAACTGAGGTCACGTGACAATTGTCTGGGAACAGCAACAATAAAAGTAGTATTCAGTGTCACTGCAGGATTCGTTGTTTCGGAGCTGACTGACAATGAAAATTAACAATGGTGCTTTTTTTGAAATTGAAACATTCATAGCTTTAGTCTTGGCAAATGGTAAATGAATATGGTGTTGAGGTCTAAATTTTTGCAGGTATTATATTCATGTTAGAACATGTGATGATGAAACACTTGATGCTAAGCTCAGTTTATTTCATTTCAGTACAGCTTTTGACTGACTTCCCTGCTGTTAAAGAACAATAACAACAGTGCCAATTCCTGATTAATTTATTCATTATGATACAAAATGTATACAATGACATTAAAATGTTTACTGTAGTTAGTTCAACAACATGCCAAAGTTCTAAGCACACAAAAATATATATTTTTAACAATTTAACTTAATTTATTTAATCTGATCTGATCAGACTAAAATTTGATAATGAATTTTAGACTTAAGATTTGGCCTTGACAACAACATAGAAAACAATCCCTAAAATTTAGAATCCAAACAGCCCAGTTATATCAGCCTGGCTGCGTCTAAAGCACAACACGTTCTTTTGCCTTGTTCACTTTCCATCCATACTCTTGATTACTGACAGTGGTTTCCGTGTAAGACAGTAAATAAAAGACTCTCAGAGGACACCAAAGGTTTTTTGTAATAGTTACTCATTTCTATATTTCTGTATTTTACCAGAAGCATTTCCTCCTGCAAAATGACTCACTGACACTTGGGCCTCTGCAGTATGAATCCATGCACTATGTGAAGGCTGAGGCCTTGTCAAGCTCTCTCCCTCTGACAAGCATCCAGTCTGACTGGATCTGCATCACCATTCCACCAGGTAACATGGGAAAAATAATGACAGCCCTTTCAAAACAGAACACTGCTTTCTTTCAGTTTCATGTACTCTAGATTTTCAGACCAACTGCTGTGCAGGGATTCGGGGATACTCTGTCCTCAACATACCTGATAAAGTTCATGCAGTGCTTCCTAATTACTGCAATGAGCCCTGTTTTTACAGAGACAAGTCCCCACATTACATATGCTAGAATTTTATTTGTCATTATCCTTTTGTCTTTTTGCCTGATTGTAAAGTGACCATACAGGTTTGAGTCCAAAGTACTCCTAAGCTGCACCTCATATTTCTGTGAATCATTACACAGGGGCTTTCCCTGCAGGAGCTGTGCTTCCTCCTGATCAAATGCACCCTCCAGTGTTCCTGCTTCCCTCACTATAGACTTGTTTCTCTCCCTGACTCTCATTTCCCAAGCAAGCTTTATTGCAGTGACCTTACTGAAGGTCTCTAATTATAAAAGTTTATAAAAGTTACAGTTAAATGTGGTTAAATCAAAATTAAAATTGTTAACATAATATTTAGCTTATTAGAACACTACACTGAAAGTTGCTGGCTGTGTAGTCTGTTTTATATTGGGCTTTTTCCTCTTTTCCAGATCCGTTTACAGCTCAGATGATAGTGATAATTTTGGGAGGAGTCATCCCCACCGCCATTTGTCTCTTTATTTTGGCTGCAGTTGGAGGCTTCATATATTACTACATCTGTAATCACAGACAGAAGCTTCCCACGAGCACAGTAAGTTAAAAGGAAACATGAAAACATCAGTCACATCTAAGTGGTACCAGCAGTCCAGATAATTATTTTTTCCATAGGTTCTCCAAAGACTGAGTGCTTGTGCTCTGTGAAGTAAATGGGCCAGGATAAAATCTTCATATGAATTTCCTCAACCTTGGTTCAGAAACGTTGCATTTCTTTATAGTTCCAACCCTGATTTAAAGCCATTTTCTAGACATTACCTGAGGAGTTGTATGTGTGAATGCAAATGTCTGAAGCAGTTCTGTTAGACATTATCCTGCCAGCCCTCTAGTACAATGTCCAAGTTATGTCCAATTGAGCCCATGTGTGAACAGAGCAGGTAATCTTTGGAGGAATCACAGTGGATCATTCCATGCTTCCTACATACACTTTGCCTAAACCACATGGAAAATCTTCTGTATGTTACATAGTATCAATTAAATGTTTGAAAGGGCAACTTTAACCCTTGTGTTGTCTTATGGGTCAAAAATGACCACATTTAATTGTAGAGAAGACTACCTCAATGATTTTTCAACATGAAATTTGATTACTTTTCCTAAAGCATAATTTAGGATTACATTCCTAAATGAGTGGTGGCCACTTATTAAATGCAGTCTTTTACTGTAATGTGAAGTGAGAAACTTGTATGAAGGTTGTTTCTCAAGCAGAAGATTGGTAGATTAGTGGTTTAACTCTCAATTAATCCATTTTATGTTAGGGGTGTAGTGAAGGCAGGTAGTATTTGACCATTAGAACACAGAGTATATACAGAATACTAAGACAACATGAGGGCTAGATAATGTCTACATTTTCTGGAGAATTATTTGTGAAAATGGCTTAACATGCATCATTATCCTTATGCTGTTGAAGCCCTGAATGGTAGAAGAGTTATAGATGATGACAGCTTTCTCTAATGAAGATAACTGCATAATAGGCCCGTGACTTCACAGAACAATCATTAAATCATTGTCTCTGTCTGTCCCATCAAAGCATTGTCTCCGTGTTTTATTCAGATTACATTCTTCATTTTTTGCCAATGCTTCCTGTCTGATTGCAGGACATGGTTCATGTGGATGATACTCACAAGACATTCCAGCCAGAGAAGCCTCTAATCATCAACCTGAACCTATTTTCCCCCAACCTCAGCACAGAAGAGTCAAAGCTGAGGTCACTGGGCTCTCCTTACCATGGTGACAGTGAAAATATGTGCCTACTGCCCAATCTGGGCCTGCTCCCTGGAAACAGAGGTGAACCTGAGTACTCCTCTCCTCAAGGAGAGACTATACCACCATATGCGGCACAGCAGGTCCTGCCAGTTCAAGATCAGACTGGATCTGATGCTGCATCTGATGCCAGTGCAAATCTGTGGTCTGGTCAGAGCTTTCCAAGTGATGATTATGGTCTGCTGCTTCGTGAGCAGCTAAAGCAAGACCCCCAGCAAGATTTTAGTGTTTTGGGTGTGTCTGGTATGTTTAACATGTCAGAGCAGCCCTCAGAGTGTAAAATCAATGTATACAAGGCACAGAGTAGACAAAAGATATACACAGAGAAAGAGAAAGAAGACAAAGATAAGAAGACAGAAGAGGTTGAAGAAAGAGGAACATTAATAGACTGGGACCCTCAGACTGGGGTGCTAAAAATCCCTCTTTTCTGCAAGTTTAGCTCAGAAGATTCCACAAATACTAAAGTGGAGTCAGTGACTGCAGCAGAAACCAGAGTGGACATAGAGCTCCTCCAGTGCAGGCCTGTCCTGACCAGTGTGGTGTTCAGACAGTCTTCAATGGAGAGCAGAGAGGAGAACATCTTCACTAAAATGGAGAAAGACTGGGGGCTGCAGATCCAGAGCAGTCCTGAATAAACTTTGACATTGAGAACAACAAGTAACTGTACTCATCATGTTGCTTCTTCTTGGGGATTCAGGTTCTCCAGTGCATTGCGTACACACCAGATCTCAGTGGATGGAGTCTGGCTGTGAGGGGTAGTTATTAGTTTCTCTTTTGTTTCTCTCTATTTTTATTACATCTGAAAAGCTGAGGTTTTGCTCACTTGAATATGTTTTTTAAATTTATCTTGTGATATTAAGTATTAGATAAAGTGCTGAAACTGAGCACTCATTTCACTCTTGCTCTCATACTACAATCTGTTCACTATGATGCTTTTCTAAATTTCTGTGCTTTTCATTGATAAGGTTTACAGATGAAACTCTGTCACAATATTCAAGGTGGATTAGTCACATAATCATTCTGCACCGATTTACCTTGAATGAACTGACAACTGTACAGTATGTTTTTCAACTGATGTCTCTCTTTTCTAATATTCTGTTCTGACATTCAAAACTGCTCAAAATATTATGCTTTTTCCTTAGTATCTTTAGCTTTGGTCACAAAAAGGATGTCACTGTTTTGAATCTGATTATATCTTAAATATGAAACGTCAAGAAAATGGATAGTCCTGAAGGATATTACAATAAAGTGTAAACTTGTTTAAAGCTTCATTTAATAAATGAAAGTCATGTAGGAAGGACTCCTTTGTGTGTATATTGTGTCCTTTTTTAAAATATCAAGTCTATTTTTAAGCTTCTTTGTTATATGCTGTAATAGAGATTATTGGCACATTAAATAACTGTGCTAACTGAATACCTAAGCTTTGTCGAGGAAACCCATGACTTTTTCCTGACGTTAGTTGAGGACAAAACTCATTGAGGACAAATGGTATATTGCATGAAACTACTCTGCAAGATCTACAACTCTACCAAACTCTGCTCAATTTGCTATTTTGGTATTTTAAGCTAAAAAAAAGTAGATTTTTAGAGATGTTTTGTTTGCTTTGTTTGCCCACATTTTTCCCCACTAAAACTATAGTATTTACAGAAAAGCTGTATATATGCAATCCATTCAGGTTCAGGAGAGACATATTAAAGTTGGAACAGTTGATATCTTAAAAATTGTGGCCGGAGTTGGCCAATCACAATAAAATTTAAGAAGGACAGTAAAGATGAATTGGACTGAGAAAACGAATCCATAATTAAACATAGTGCAGAAAACTCAAATGAACAAGTTTAATATAAAATTAAACTAAAAAGATTAAGAAAATGAAATTAAATAAATTAGCAATAAACGCAGAGTTAGAATAAAGTAAATGTAAATGATAAGAATGTAAATTAACATTAAAATAAAATACGTAAATGATAAAGAAAAATGACAAACTAAATTAGAAGAGTCACATGCTGTCTGTAGGTGACTACAGACTAAAAGTTTAAAATTGTTAAGTTAGCCCACTTCTTTGGTGAGTTCTAAAAGTAGATTTTCACAGTTCATTAAAAGACTTTACCTGACAGCCAATCAAGCAAGTCTGATATGTCCTGTTATGTATCAACATCAGAGGAGAGATGTAAGCTGGCAACTGGCTGGAGAGTTACTTATGAATTTATGATTTATGAATAAAAATAAGCCAGTGACAGCAATATGCGATAGGTAGCTATTACTGCATATAGCCACATTTTCTTTCACTAGTAATAAATGCCTAGTGCTAGATCTCCTATTACATGGTACATAAACCTGGCTAATACATTAAACATTTAATTACCTACCATTAAAACCTCACAAATAAAAGTTATTTAACAATGATGGAGAAGTAAGCACATCTTGCATCATTTATGTAGGTGGTTTTGCCCCCTTTGGTACAAGTTACTTTTTATAGGCATTTCTTTAAATTGTCCATTAGTGTACTACAGTGTTGTGAAAAATGATTTGCCCCCTTATAGATTTCTTATGTGTTTTTTTCTTGTCATTTTTGTCACATTTTTCAGATTATTGAACAAATTTCAATATCAGACAAAAATTGTCAATTATTTTATTTATTATGCTATCCAAACCAACCTGGCCCTACTTGGAAAATGTAATTGCCCCCTAAACCTAATAACTGGTTTTGCCACCCTTAGCAGCAACAACTGCAATCAAGCATTTGTGATAACTGGCAAAGACTCCGGATTTTGTCTCGTCAGTCAACAGACTATTTTCCCAAAGGTCTTGGAAATTGTCAAGATGTTTTTGGAAAATGTGAGATGGGTCTTTGTGTTCTTTTTGGCAAAAGACCATTAACCTGCGACGATGTCCAGACAAAGTTTACAACTCTTGTGTCTGGTCTTCTAGGGGTCTTAATGAGAAACGCGCGCACACACACACACACACACACACACAAACTTTATTTTCCTCATTCCACAATATATGCATATTTTGACAATGGTACACTTCTCAGCAAGACTCTGAACCGTCATGTTCAAGATTTTATTTTGTTTATAAGAAATTGTTAGCTCATTTTAATAATCTTATGTTTTAGTCTGGCACAAAATGGGAAAATTACAAGACAAACACACAGGTGCAGTACCCTCCATAATTATTGGCACCCCTGGTTAAGAAGTGTTTTTGCTTTGGCTTCTAATAAACTATATATATTCTTTTTAAATATAGGACAACAATGTAAAAAAGGAAAAATCTATGCTAACATTAAGAAATAAATCTTTTGAAATCATGTGTGCCATAATTATTGGCACCCCTGGTATTAGTACTTTGTACAATAAAAACAAGTGCTGTCTTTTTGTCAACAAGACAGCACTTAATCTTCTCCTATAACTCTTCACAAGATGGGAGAATACAGAAAGAGAGATATTTGATTATTCCTCTTTGCACAACCTCTCTAAATTGTCCAGAGTCCTGGGGACTGAGATGGCCATGAGAGGAGCTTGATTTTGAGACTTGTGAACCATTTTTGAGTATATTTGGCCACATGTTTAGGGTCATTATCTTGCTGTAAGACCCAGTGATGACATCTTCAGCTTTTGGGCAGAGGCGACCAGATTCTGATTAGGAGTTCATGATCCCATATATCCTTACAAGGTTCCCAGGTATTTTGGAGGAGAAACAGGCCCACAGCATCACCGATCCTCCCCCATACTTAACAGTGGGCATGAGGTGTTTTTCTGTGTACTCATCCTTGGTGTTACGCCAGTGTTTGTTGCCAAAAAGCTCTATCTTGGTCTCATCTGACCAAAGCACACGGTCCCAGTTAAAATCCCAGTACCGCTTGGCAAACTCCACCAATTTATGCTTATGAGTATAACTCAGAGAAGGGTTTCTCTGTGCATGCCTCCCAAACAGCTTGTTGGCATGTAGATAGCGCCTGATGATTGTTTGGGAGACCTCATACCCAAGGAAAAAGGAAATGATGAATTACTAATTTCTACTTTACTAATTTCTGAATTACTAATAATCACTAAAGGTTTCTATATAATTTGATCCACTTTATACACTAAACTAGAAATTACATAAATGGTTCAAATACATTTATTTCCAAGAAATTGTTTAGGGTGCCAATAATTGTGGAACAGGTCATTTTATGGAAAATAATTATTTCTTAGTCAGGATTTTTCTCTTTCTTTCTTTTTTCACTTGAGTTGAAGGTTGCTTTTTTCTAAAATATTTTCAGAATGAGATTATAGTTCTGCAATAAATAAAAATACTTATTTTAAGCCTTTTAACATGTTTTAACTAGGGGTGCTATAATATAGTACTAATTATAGAAGGTGCTGTATCACATAATAATCCATAAACCTCTTCCTCCAGGTGTACTTTTCAGACTCATTAACATTCACTTGCATTTCTTTTAAACTAGTTAAATCAGCAACAAGGTCAGATGTTCATCAGCTGATAGCCTAAGCTCCCTTGCTGTCGATTCTGGTCTGACCCCTACTGGGCATTGTAAGGTGACAGCAGATCTGTCTTTTGCTTGTTGATCAGCAAAATGATTTGCTCTCATAAGCAAAGATTCATACAGAGGGAAGTTAATTAGGTTTTTTTGTTTTGTTTTATTTATTTATTAATATTTTATTCAATTTCAACTCATTAGAATTTCAACACACAAAATTAGAAATAATATAATTATTTATATGCTGTATACTGAAACATAAGACTAACTTATGAAAGACTAACTTACTAAAAAAATAATAAAAAGGATGTGTTGCTGGTGGGATCGAAAATGATTGCATCTAAGGGCCTTTAATGTACTGCAGACAATTTCCCATTTTAAATAAACAATTCCATTCTGCCCATAAGGGAAAAGGAAGCAGATTATGCCAATCTTTAATTGATGGTGCATAAATTGATTTCCATCGTTGGATAAGTGACCACCTACTCAACATGATAACAGTCTCTGGTTCCCCAATAAATAAAGGTGAATGCAAAAAGGAACTTCCTGACTAATAATATTCTGAATATAATCATAAACAAAAATATGGATATGGAGAGGTGCCATATCTAGTTTAAATTTAATCAAGTAGAGTCTATATTATTAGAATGTCAGATAAACTGGGTGGGATGCTGATTCTGAGATACCCAACGCCTTGCTTTGACAATCTAAATTTGCCTGAATGAAATAAGGTTTGGATTATTTAATCATAATTATCGCTATCATAATTGGTCAGGAAGATATGACTGCACCTGTGACAGTCTGACTTGTGTATAGTACTCCTTGCTGGTCCTGAAATAGCACTATGCACATCCTGCTGCTTGATGAAATTTGGTAGCATGTGCTACTTTTTGAGATAATTGTGTTGCATTTATATTTAAGCTTTGAGCAGGTTCTCACCAGACATACCAGCTTTAAAACTGCCCTCAGCTGTCTTCACTTCTTCCTCAAGGATAGGAAGCTCTGCTGCCTTTTGTTCCTTTTTAAGCTAAAATATAAATCCCTAAAGAAAGGCCTTTAGTGCTTACCAAGTGTTAGAAATTTGGTATAAAGGAGTCAGGAGACTGTGTTTTCAGATTGTGACTTTATTTACATGCAGACAGAGAATCATACATAGGCACATACATTAGTCTATCAGCAGTCTGGTCTGAGATATTTTAAGAGGACCTTATATACATTGTGGAAGGTAGGAGGGTGATAAAAGAGGAAGAAGAGAAGTTGAAGAAGGGGTAAATGGGGGATGAGGGCACTTGGGGTACTCATAAAGGGGGAGATGTTGACTCTACATACTGGTGGGCATATAAACAAATATAAAAGATTATTTTGTTGATCACCATATAAACAATATAATCTGCATAGAGACAATGGAGTAAGGACTCTCCACACAGGTGGGTGACTATTTAAGATTGTATATAGAGACAGGGGCATATTTCTCTCACAAGCTATCCCCAGAGATGGAGCTGAAGGGATATTGTTCTCCTTAAAATGTGTAATCTGTTCTTTTAATAATAACTTATAGTTCCTATCCTGGAATAAATTGAAATTTATCTGCCATCTTTGTGATTTACATATATGACCCTGCAGCTCCACATGAAGGGTCACTTCGGCATGACCTGAAACTAGAATGAACTTTATGCAACATGTGTACCTAGTGTAGCTATGATGGCAAGCAGAATAGAATTAGATTTAGAATAGATTTAGTAGGATTCAGTAGTCGCCATACCACGTCCATTTTTATTTTACATTCTAGCCTACCAAAAAAGGCAGGATCATCTAGATTAGGAGCACAAATGCTAGCAATTATTAAAATTGGCATTGAGTTTCAGCTTCAGTAATGACTATCCTACCAATATCCTCTGTAATTGCTTTTGAAATGTACATTTTTATACTAAGATTGTTACACCTCTACTTTTAGTTGAGGCAGCAGTGTAAAAGACATGCTCCACCAAGTCTCTGCATAGTTTTTAGCTCTGCCAGATGTGTCTCCTGAAGGAAGACTATATCATATGTTCTTGCTTTAAGAGTCATGAGTATTTTTTCCTCTGTACTAATTGGCCCATTCCCTTTATATTCCAGCTACATGGCCCCAGCTATGATCCTGCTTACTCATATACAGATTTAAAGCATCACATATTTATACATGACACAGCCTTTGAACAAACCAAATATCCCAACATTACCAGCACAGACCAACTTAAAAAAACACAAATACCCTCAGTGCAAAAAATCTCCATTAAGGGAGCATTAACAACTGGCACTCAAACACACAACTGAAACACTCACTTTCAAGACCCAACACATCTAATACAGTGGCACCACCTGGGAAGCACCTTAACTGTCACCCAGCAGTAGGGCAAGCTATGCTTTGTGAAAACCATTCCACCCATGATTAAAATAACTTAGGTGCCCAGGTGGAATGACCGCAACCTGAGCATCTACTGTATGTGTATAACCTGTATTGAGAGTAGTAAATATGGAAGCAGTTTCCAAATCAGATTACTAAACACTAAACTGTAGGACAGTTTAACAAAATATGTCCAACATTAGCTTTGTAAACTAATAAAAGAAATTAAGTAAATAATTGTTAATGAAGATAATCTGAATGAATTTACTGGCCTACTGCCCTTTATGATACCATTCCAGATAGAGGTATTAATGATCGCCATCCATCCAAAGTAGGTTTTACAATCAAATTTAATTTTTCAGGTCGAACGCCATGCCTCACTCATGTGGCTTTCTTTAGCATTCATTGAATGTTTGGAATTGCATTTCCACCACTCTGGTGTAATTTGGAAAAATTATATTTTTGTAGCCTTGCCAGTTAATGCCCTGCTTCTCACTACTGCCTTTGAATTGGAGACACATCTCAGAAACATAGAAGCCTTGCAATTATTGCTCTTGCTGTTCATCCATCCTGGTGCAGGGCCAGACTGCAATGTGCCCATTTGAAGACAAGCCCTCTCATAAACTCAATTCTCAAAAGCTCTGGGATTATTTTCTATATAGAAAATATAAAGCTGCTGTCACTAGATAACTTCAGGTTAATAGAGGTAAAACTAATACATTTCAAGTTGCCAGAGAGCATCACCTGACTCCATTAATTAGTTAAATTTGATTAACTTTGTAACAGTTGATGGTTTAGACATCCTAATTAGTTCTCATGTAACAGTCATAATGCGCTTCTCTTTTTTTTTGTTTTAAAGTTACAAAACGTTACATTAATCCTTCAGTGCTAGTTAGATAGTAACAAGTTAATGTTAACATTAAAATAAATACCTCTGTATACAGGGGACAATGTTTGGCCCTTTTGTGGCATCAGTGTTAGAAACATCATCACATACTGCAGCTCCTTACATACTGAGACCTTAGTAAGTGTTTTATAAAAAATGTGCCCAGAAAGACAAGACTTTTACATCATCCATAACACAAAATAAATAATTAGTTATTATTTTGTTGTGATGTTCAAATTGTGCTTGCATCAGTATTTTGGTGTAGACTCCCTTTGTGATCCACAAATAATAAAATTGGACTGTTTACACAAATAGAATAGGCAAGGTTAACATTTGATAGCAAATGTATAGTGTTTTATAATTTTATGTGGGGTCAGAAAAGATACATTTGCAAATATTGAGCATGTTTTGGTTATAATAAAATTTATTATTCTATTGAATAATTTAAACACTCCAATAACATATATGCTAAACATAAACATTACAATTACATTGGATAATTCATTACATTAAAATAATCAAATGAGTTACCAAATTTAACAAAGATTTAACCAGGATTTACTAAACACTGGGGTTTCCCTGTTTTTTTAGGGTCAGTAGGTGATGTTTCTGAAGAGGATGTTATTTAGAAGCATTGAGAAGCATTCAAAAGGTCACGCCTAAGATGTCATTAAATTAAGGAAGTTGTCCTTGTACAGGCATAAGAATTACTCACCTTTGGCCACTGTATGACAGAATTAAAAGAGGACCTTAAAGGACCCAGCCAACACTGTGGATGCCATGTAATGTGGCAAAAAAAATTAAGGCAAAAGTATTGTTTATAAGTTAAAAGAAAATAAATTGTGTTTATAATATCAGAGCTCGACCCATCAGGAGTCCAGCTATGTTCTAGAAGATTTGTAATTGTGGTCTACCATTTAAATTTGAACAATGGTGGCAATCCACCCCTCCTTGAACTGCCACCTTAAAGTGGTGGAGGGGTTTGAGTGCCAGAATGATCCAAGGAGCTATGTTGCCCGGGGGTTCTTACCCCCTGTCAGGGTCTCCCATGGCAAACAGGTCCAAGGTGACGGGCCCGACCAAGAGCAGTTCAAAGACCCTAATGAAACAACATACAACATCGCCCGGTATTGGTCTTTGCCCTTGGGGCCTGGCCGGGCCCAGCCCAAAGAGGCAGAGTGGGCCACTCCTCCTGTGGGCCCACTACCCACAGAGGAAACCATTGGGGTCGGGTGCTTTCTGGATTGGATGGCGGTCGAGGGCAGGGTCCACAGCGGCCCAATCCCTGGACACAGCGGCTGGCTGTTGGGACGTGGAATGTCACCTTGCAGGGGGGGAGGAGCCTGAGCTTGTGCAGGAGTTTAAGAGGTAACAGCTAGAGATAGTCAGGCTCACTTCCACGCACAGCTTAGGCTTTGGAACCCAACTCCTTGAGAAGGGTTGGACCCTCCACTACTCTGGAGTTGCCCAGGGTGAGAGACACAGAAGCTTCTGTCACAGAAGCTTTCAACTCCCACCTCCGGGAGTGCTTGTCACAGCTACCTGGGGAGGCTGGGGACATCAAGTCCAAGTGGATCAGGTTCTCAGCCTCCATTTTTGACACGGCCACCCGGAGCTGTGGGGGTAAGGTTGCAGGTGCCTGCCGTGGTGGCAATCCCCGAACCCAGTGGTGGACCCCGGAAGTAAGGGATGCCGTCAAGCTGAAGAAGAAGACCTATCGGACCATGCTGGCCTCTGGGTCTTCCAACGCAGCCGTCAGGTACCGGGGGGCTAAGCGTGCTGCAGATTGGGCGGTCAAGGAGGCAAAAGCCAGGTGCTGGGAGGAGTTTGGAGAGGCCTTGGAGAAGGACTATTGGTCGGCCCCAAAACGATTCTGGCAAACCATCCGGCGCCTCAGAAGGGGGAAGCAGTATCCTGCTGACACTGTTTACAGTGCGGGTGGGGAGCTGTTGACCTCGACTGGGGATATCGTTGGGCAGTGGAAGGAATACTCTGAGGTGGACTCGCCCATCACCCGGGCCGAAGTCAGGGTGCTCTGGGAATACGGGGTCCGGGGCCCTCTGTTAAGGGCTGTCAGGTCTTTGTACGACTGGAGCAGGAGCTTGGTTCACATTGCCGGCAGTAAATCGGGCCTGTTCCCGGTGAATATTGGACTCCGGCAGGGCTGCCCCTTGTCACCGTTTCTGATCATAATCTTTATGGACAGAATTTCTAGGCACAGCCAGGGGCCGGAGGGGGTCCAGTTTGGGAACCAGAGGATATCATCTCTGCTTTTTTCGGATGATGTTGTCCTGATGGCTTCTTCAGGCCAGGACCTTCAGCAGGCACTGGATCGGTTCGTAGCCGAGTGTGAAGTGGCTGGGATGTGAATGAGCACCTCCAAATCTGAGGCCATGGTTCTTGACCAGGAGAGGGTGGCTTGCCCCCTCCAGATCGGTGGAGCTGTCCTGCCCCAAGTAGAGGAGTTCAAGTATCTCGGGGTCTTGTTCACAAATGGTGGTGAGAGGGAGCGTGAGATTGACAGGCGGATTGTTGCTGCCACCACAGTCATGCGGTCGGTGTATTGGTCCATTGTGGTGAAGAGGGAGCTGAGCCAAAAGGCGAAGCGCTCGATTTACCGGTCAGTCTACGTTCCTACCCTCACCTATGGTCAAGATCTGTGGGTAATGACTGAAAGGACTAGATTGCGGATAAAAGCGGCCGAAATGAGTTTCCTCCATAGGGTGGCCAAGCGCTACCTTAGAGATAAGCTGAGATCCTCTGTGACCCGGAAGGAGCTCAGAGTAGAGCCACTGCTCCTCTACATCGAGAGGAACCAGTTGGGGTGGCTCGGGCATCTTTTTCGGATGCCCCCTGCACATCTCCCCAGGGAGGTGTTCCAGGCACATCCCACTGGGAGGAGACCGCGGGGTAGACCCAGGACACTCTGGAGGGACTATGTCTTTTGGCTGGCCTTGGAACGCCTCGGGGTCCCTCCCGAGGAGCTGTCTGAGGTGTCGGGGGAGAGGGAGGTCTGGGCATCCCTGCTCAGACTGCTGCCCCCACGACCTGGCCCCGGATAAAGCGTCAGAAAACGGACGGACAGACTGATGGTGGCAATCCACAGCACATTGATTTTGCATTAGCTACAAGTCATATGTATAGATATTCTATGTCAAATCAATGAAGGTATGTTCAAACTATGTCCTAGTGTGACTATGCAGCTTGTTTGACAGATGTAGTTTACATTTTTTAAATAATAAATTGTAATTTATTGGTTTGCCTCTGAATAAATGTAAAATAGTAAACAGTGCCTACTTTTAGTAGTTATAAGTTTAAGTCCCAGTTTTGGAAGGATCCTCTGAGTGACCTGAGGGACAAACATCATTTTAATGGCAGGCATGAGTATATGTGCTTGGCATGTGAGGTGAATTTGTGACCAAACATAAGCTAAAACTTAATCTTTAGTTTACTAGTGTTTTTATAATAGTTTAGTGACTGTGGGAGAGGAATGAATGGAATGTGCCTCTCTCTGAGTGCTATGTTATTACTGGGTCATATGGGGTCATATGGCTCACTTCTTCGAGAAGTGGGGCCCTTTCCATCCATATCTATTACATACCAGTGAACAACACAGCTCAAGATGATAAATGGGTCCATATGTGGGGACCCCTAGATTTGTGTGAACTTCAGGGGTTTAAAAAGAGGAAAGGTTCAACCGTCACCAGAATCCTTCATTCGGCCAAGAGGATTTCTCTGGGAAGAGTCCATGGGCTTCCTGTATGACATTGTCTTCTTTGTAATAAAACTTATTATTCAATCAAGACTGTCAGCGGAGATCATAACGTCATCAAACACTTGGTTTGTTTGTTTTTTGGGTGTGTTACTGAGGGACCTTGATCATTGCAAAAAAAAAAACTGTGAAACACTCATACATTCATACCAGTTCTAAAGTCTTGATCTGTTAGACCAGATTAAACCAGACAGCATCATCAAACAAATAAACAACACATGGTTTGTTTGTTTTTTGGGTGTGTTACTGAGGGACCTTGATCAATGCATAAAAACTGTGGAACACTCATACATTCATACCAGTTCTAAAGTCTTGATCTGTTAGACCAGATTAAACCAGATGTGATGCATCACATGTCTCACAGGTATGTCTCTGCCATGCATATGTTAAGTGAATTGATGGATTTAAAATTGTTTTAATATTTAGATGATGCATTTTACCCACTTTGAAAAGAATATATAAACATAAATTCAAAAGCCCTATGGAGAATCTGTTCATTCAAAGGAGAATTACAGATTACTTTACAATGTAAGCTGATGGTAAACACTTTATTGCACTTAACATGATATAGGTTAACTTTTTACAAATCCAAAATTACAGTTATAGGGTCATTTACAGAGAAATACTACTTACAAGATTACTATATACTTAAATAATTATAATAAATATAATCAAACTCATTCAGGGTGGTAAGCCTGATAATTCAAGCGACTCTTTTACCATAGTTTTGGGAACATCAAAAACATATTTTAATCAATTTATTCCAGAATTCCAGAAACACAGAAAACATATTGTCACTGTCCAGTTAAAAACAAGCATTTCCAAAATGGCAATTTACAAGAGAAGGCAAAAATTATCTTAACTTTGAATGGAAGTTAATATAATATATAGAGTATAATATATAATATAATATAAAAGTTAGTATATAGTATATAGTTTTATATTTATGCAGAGAATCCAGTGGAAATTCAGTTTTAGGCAGAAGTTCAGTAGTCTGGCTAAGTCAATGTCAGATTTTATTATACTGTTTTATATGTCAGTTATCTGAATACATGATTCAATATTAATATGCACTGCATTCAGTAAATTAGGATGTTTACAAAACACTAATAATGATCTGTTCATTATAAATGTACTTTAGGATCAAATATAATAGTATAATATAGAATAATATTCATCTTTGTATTACAAGTAGATGTAATGCTGATATAGGAATGCTGAATGACAACAGCTTGGCTGTATATATAAATGTCTATGGGGACAGGAATGCTACAAGGCACTTCTGCATGGAAAGTCAAAAGAAGGATGGAACAGATGATAAAAGAATGACACTGTTAGAAAAGCTTAGACAGAAAATGTGAATAGGAAAAAGAACAAAAGAAAAAAGTAGAAGAAGCTGATGAGGAAGACAGCATAGAGCCTGCACTCCTTTGTAAGCATGTCAGCAACAATAAAGCAGTAAAGACCAGAAAGGTTGAGATAGGGTGGGTTCATGAGCAGGAGTAAGTGAGAAAACTTTCTTGTGGAGGAACAAGAATTCTTGATTTGCCCTAGGAAGCAAAAAAACTGACATATAACGTCATGCAAAGGATCTATTTTTCCCCATTGCAAAATCAATGGGAATGGGAGAGAGGGAAAGCTTTTAGACTAAGGAGGCTAATCTTGCAGATTATGTCATTATCGGATTACTCTATTCTGTGTTAAAAATGGGCATCCAAAGATTTTACTTGAACAAAAAGTCCCTACCTGAGAAAGATGAATCTGCATCAGAATTAATAAGGGCAATAATCAGACAGATTTAAGGGCAGCAGTTGAAGAATGCACTGTGCCTATTATTGTCATACCTTCTTTGTAGAAACAGCTGATGTGAGTTATCCGTCTATCTCATCTGAAGTTACCATTGGTCCATTTTTTGGTGAGCCATCAGCATGTCAGTTAGATGACACTGTTGCATGACCATAGTCATCTGCATGAAGAGAAATATCCTGATATGATACTTACAGACACCTTTCAGCCAAAAGGAGGTTTTGTTATGCATGGAGATGTTGTGGAGAAACTGGATAACATCCACCCTTGAATCACTCAGAAGAAAGTGCTGTTCTCTCATCTGTAGACTATGACATTCTGAATGTTGAAATAGAGCTCCACACAATCATACTGGGTGAGATGATTAGCCAGCAGAAAATTAAACATTACAATTTTTAAAGCAGTACATTAAAGGATTGGATAGTGTGGGTATTAGGAAGATGCTGAGATTTATGACAGGCTCTGATGTTTTGTTTGTTGAGGAGACTGAAGTCCTGTTCACATCCTTGGGTGGCTTATCAAGAAGACCATTAGCACATACATGTGGTCCTGTTTTGGAGCTGCTTTGTACTTACTACTACTATCCTGAGTTATGCACTGAAATGGAGAGCATTCTATCCAGTAAAAATGTTTACATAATGGACATTGTTTAAGGCAAAGGAAGTAAGTGTATGACCTGTAATTATTATAAAGAAGTATTTCTTAGGGCATACATTCAAACATGTTGAGGTCTGTGAAATATGTATGAATCTGAGGTATACTCAAGACTTAAGAGGTAGGGGAGCACATTGGGGAAATGGTCTATCACCTTTATCATTTCATTTGCAAGTCATGTAAAAATATGTGGAAAGTAAAAACAAATTGTCAGTTGTGTTTTATATATGAAAGCTGAACTGTATTATTTGTTTGTGGTGTGTTATGTTTGGTATGCATGGACACAATATGCAATTGCCATGAAACTGAAGGGTCAAAAAGCAGTCTTAAACCAGTTACTTTAACTGTTACTAAGATGTTCACTATTACTATGTTCACAGAAGGGCTTTTATCTTGAGGTCTGTTGAGTCAATGTACTTCAATGAAAATATAACAGGCACACCTGTTTCTGTATGAAGTTGTATTATTGTTATAATTGTACAAGGAGCTGCCCACGCTGTGGCCACCCAGCCACCAGAAGGTGGCCATCTACTAATCATGGCCACAATCACGCTGATTGAGATCAGGTGTGTGGAGGCTATTTAAGGCTTAATGTGCCCTTGGTGTCTATGCCAAAACTCTGCCAGTAATTTCATGATATTCTCCCTTATCTTCCTCCTTTAATGTCATGTGGGGGTGGACAAAACAGACAACTAAGGGTGTTGAGGCAAATGCTGGGGGGTAGGATTTAACGAAAAACAAAACATACTGTGAACTACTAAACAAATGACTGACTAAACATAAACTGGGAAGGGAACAAACAAACCTACAAACTGAATCACTACACAAAGTTGGAAAACAAAGCAAAACAGCAACAAACCATGACAAACAAAATTATTGAAAGACAGGCTGAGACAAAAGGTCTTAAATAGCACAGAACATTGGACACAGCTGGAACCACTGATTACAAAGGGGCAGGGTTACAAATGACCAAAACAACAACTAGAGACAACTAGAACAGGAAGACAGGTGAACAAGACTGACAAAAGGCAGACATGACAGTAGGCCCCCCTCCCAATGGAGTGTATAACTCCCCAGAGCTGACAAAAGAGAGGGACCTGAAACCAAACAGATAGTATCTAGTGACATGGTGACATGACAGGAGATATATTAGATGATCATGGAGACTGGGAGACACTTGACATACAAGACAGGATGGGGCAACAGACTAGAGACTGAACAAAGGACTTTTGGGGAACTTGACATGAAAGACGAAACTAGAGACTAGATGTAAAGCACAAGTACCTTTCATCACTGAGAGGCTGATAAGCGCTGCTAACCACAACCACTTACCACCTTTAATAGAGCAGTGACTAAAGTTCTTGTCTACCACCTTGGTGGCCAGGGTTCAAACCCCAAGCTAGGCAGTCCTGTTTTTGAGTTCACCCGGCTTTGAATGGGAGTCAGATAAACACGTGGTCTCAACCCTGGTGGGTTTACATTCCAATTTCCACTGGGTTGTGGGCCCATAACAAATTCACTACAACAGACTTGTCAAAAGTCAACAGACTTGTGCTGGTGTTTGTAACTGTTTAGTCCCTGAACATTACATTGTAATTATATTTTAAAGAAAATCACAAAGTGAAACTAAATATTGGGCCAGATGATATGACATGACATCACAGCTTATCAGGCTATAAATGAAGCAGCTAATTTCCAAAACAACATTAACATTATTATAATGAGATGTATAGTGTAAAACTCCTGGATTTAGAAGGTAGTGTGTGTGAGGTGCTTGTGTCATTAAGTATGCAAGTCATTTAAAAAAAAATGTACAGTTCTCTGCCATGAATGTCTCATCACTTCTCTCTAGATTTTCTTCTCTCCAAACATCAACAGCTTGTTAGTATGTTTCAGGTAATCTCTTGACCCAAACAGCTGTGGGTGTACATTATTAACGGACACCCATGTGGTGCCACGGCATTCTTGCTACCCCCAATTGTTTTGGGTATTCCACAAATGCAGTCTGTACAGCTCTTCCTGTGCACAGAAAAAACAATGGTCAGGTTTTATTCTATTTATTATATAAATAAAAAAAACTTTCTTATGTTTTACAGACAAGTAAACAGTATTAGCCTGTATTAGTATAGTATTAGTATGTCAAGGAAGTCACCAGTAAAGCAGTCCAAGTACTTCAGCTTCAGAAGCGGTTCATCCAGTCTTGGCTGTGCTGTTTTCACATGAAGGCCCACCAGCTTTCTATTATCTGGTTATGGTTGCTGGAAACCATAAATGTAACAGTCTCTTACATGGTGATCCTCATATCCGTATCAAAGGAACCACTGCATTTGTTCCAGTGTGCAGTTCTCTGTTCCAATGTCCATTCAAATTTTAGTGGGGGTTCACATTCTCTGTTCCACTTCAGTGATAAAGTATCAGGCAACTACATTTGAATTGCTGTTAGTTGGGTAGCCTTGGAGCCAAATTCACATTCACAAAAAGCCATTGATTGCACCATTGATGCAGATCGTATACAGTTTCAAATCAAATCAAAATTTATTTGTATAACTTAAGAGATTATGCAAAGATTTAAATTTAGGCTTTGGAAAAAAAATGAGTACACTATATATGTTACTAGTTGCACTATAATGTGAAATACATCATGCCTTAAAAATGCCACAACTACCAGACAGAACAGATGACAAGGGTGGGGAGGTAAACACAGGGGTTGAAGATTTTATGTGAAACACAAACCACAAAACAAACCAAATACACTGACCAATACAGGATACCAGACTGATGGAAACTAAAACATGACAAAGACTAACAAAAGCAAATGCACGCAGAAAAAGTACTACAGGATAACAAAGACTAACAAAATATAATAGTAACTGTATAATAACCGTATAACAGTAACTATTATAAACATTATAACAGTGGACTGACAAAGACATGGTGGGAGGACAGGTCTTAAATACTAAATGACATAGGAAACAGCTGGAACAAACTAAAGAGGGGGCAGGTAAACAGGTTAGACACAGGTGGTAATGGGAGGAAAGAGGGAGGAGACAAGGACTAAACAAATATAAACCATGTGCTAAGAAGCACTGACGGGGGAGACTGGACTGACAAGTGACAGACATGACAAAAAAAACTATGACATACCATGACAAACATGACAAAGCAGCAGTTCTTTTTGACATTTCAAACAAAAGTTTTTAAAGGAGACTTTACATTAAATATATTGAATCGCATTGATTGCAGAAGAGAGTTAAGAGAAGAAAAGTAAGGAAAATTGTAATAATAAAGTGTGTGACTGACAAAGTTAGTGAATGTGCTTTCAGTATGTGCAATGTTGTATTTTACCTCTTTGTATATTGTGTTTTGGGTGTGCTTGATTCATGTGGACATTCCCTGAGCTGTAGAAAATTAATGAATGACAGATAACAGATCCCCTCATTAGCTGAATCAGTTGTATTTGAGAAGAAGTGATTGAAAATGTGCATGTCATGGGGTTGCCAGGACTGGCATTCAGAAATACTGATCTAGTATTTTAGGTTTTTTCAATTTAAGGGCACTTGAAGGGCAGACTGATGCATACAACCATGTCTGAAAGTGGATGTTGTTCAGATGGCATTCTGTACCTCAGAATATTCAAGGTATTCAAGTACCTCTTGGTCATCTTCCGAAGACTCCCACTGTAATCTAACAAATAATTTATTGATTACAAGTTCTAAGCAATTTCTGATTAAATATGACTTATGTTTGATCAGCTCAAGATATTCTATAATTAAGTTTCAATTTATATTATAATATTGTCTTTAGACAACTTCTAATTTGTTTTAAACAATGTTAACTGTGGCTTCTCAACATATATGTTGCAATGAGATATTACTTTCCAAGAAGGGCTCACTTCCCATGGGCTCACCACCTGTAGGAGGGGCCAAAGGGATCGGGTGCAATGGGAGATGGGTGATGGCCGAAGGCGGGGAATGTGGCGGTCCGATCCTTGGCCACAGAAGCTGGCACTAGGGATGTGGAATGTCACCTTTCTGGTGGGGAAGGAGCCAGAGCTGATGTGTGAGGTTGAGAGGTTCTAGCTTGAAATAGTTCGGCTCACCTCAATGCACTGCTAGGGCTCTGGAACCAGTCTCCTTGGGAAGGGTTGGACACTTTTCCAGTCTGGAGGCTCGAGTGGTTGCCGAGGCAAAAACTCGGGTGTGGGAAGAGTTTGGGGAGACCATGGAACATGGACCTCCGCATGGCTTTGAGGCAATTCTGGTCTACCATCCGGTGCCTCGGGGGGGGGGGGGGGGGGCGGTATGCCACCAACACTACAGTGGGGGGGGTGTTCTGCTGACCTCAACTGGGGATGTCGTGGGTCGGTGGGCAGAGTACTTTGAGGACCTCCTCAATTCGACTAGCATGTCTTCCGTTGAGGAAGTGGAGCCTGAGGATTCTGGGTTGGATCCTCCAATCTCTGGGGCTGAGGTTGCCGAGGTGGTCATAAACGTCTTCGGTGGCAGGGTCCCGGGGGTGGATGAGATTTGTCTGGAGTTCCTTAAGGCTCTGGATGTTGCGGGGTTGTGTTGGCTTACGTGACTCTGCAATATTGCGTGGACATCAGGGGCAGTTCCCCTGGACTGGCAGACCAGGGTGGTGGTTCCCCTATTCAAAAAGGTGTGTTCAGTACAGTGTGTTCCAACTATAGAGGTATCACACTATTAAGCCTGCATGGTAAGGTCCATTCAGGGGTTCTAGAGAGGAGGGTCCATCAGATAGTTGAACCTCAGATCCAGGAGGAGCAGTGTGGTTTTTGCCCTGGTCGTGGAACACTGGACCAGCTCTACACTCTCAGGGGAATCCTAGAGGGTGCATGGGAGTTTGCCCAACTGGTCTACATATGCTTTGTGGATCTGGAGAAGGCATCTGACTGTGTCCCTCGGGGAGCCTTGTAGGGGATACTCTGGGAGTATGTAGGTCCCTGTATGACCAGTGACAGAGCTTGGTCCGCATTGCCTGCAGTAAGTTGAGCTTGTTTCCAGTGAGAGTTGGACTCCGCCAAGGCTGCCCTTTGTCACCGATCCTGTTCTTTTATGGACAGGATTTCTAGGTGCAGCCAAGGCAGTGAGGGGATCCATCTTGGTGACCTTAGGGTCATGTCTCTGCTGTTTGTGGATGATGTGGTCCTGTTGGCTTCCTCGGGTCGTGATCTACTGCTTTCACTGGAGCAGTTCACAATATCCTCAACATCCTCGACTGACAGCGCCGCCAGGCACACGACCCTCCACCTCTCCCAGGAGTCCATCGTGTATCCAGCCGCAAATGTCCCGTCAGGACACGTAGGTTCCCCTGAACCCTGACTTCTGTTCGAGAAGATGGTGTCAATTGCGTTGAGAGACCAGTTGATCAAATCCATACTTTGGTTTAGAAGAATAGCATTGAGCGAGTCTCCCAAGTGAGATAGTAGCAGACAAGTAGCAGATAAGACTAAAGAGCTAAGCAGGAGAGATAAGGGAGGAGAGGGAGGAAAGTGCGATCGCCTTCGCCGAGAGCCAAGTGAGAATCAGGTGGCCCAAGGTATGAATTCCTCACCCTTGTCATGAGCCATCTGAGAAATCGCCCCATCTTTGATGGACCCCCAGAAAAACCGTTATTTTGTATGCAATTCAAGAGGTGAGTTTTTTTAGGTATAGTGAAGTGGTTGTACTACAAAAATCAAAATTCAGAAACATCTGCTCATATTTTTTATCATAGGCAGATTTAAGTATTATTTAACCACAATAATGCTGTGCTCTGTATAACAGCTACCAGGGACGATGAGTATTTTTTTAGCAGGAAAGATGCTTGCTGTATCCATTGTACATGGAGGACCAGCACCACATTTTCTCTCAAAGAACCACATAATAGGGAATCCAGGTTTCAGTGCCACTGTAGAAGATGTGAAAGATGGGAGATAGGGAAAGTTCCACAACAGGTAGGGAAAGGACCTAGGCTCAGGGAACAGATTTACTGTAAGACAAGTGGAGATTATTTTGACATTTAGATAAAGATTACGGTTGAGCGAATTTCTTTTTTTTTGAAAGGACATATTTCAACCTCTCTCAACAAATATAAAGTCACAAATGGAATAATTTTAGTCCTATATTTGTCTTCATTAAAAAAGTTGTCTCACTGATATTTTGCTAGAATTTCTTACAATAAACTGCTTGTTCTATAGATCCTGGAAGCAGAATCAGAGGAATCTCTGCTAAATGTAATTTTGCAAGTAGTACCATGTTCCAAACTGCTGGATGCCTCAGAGGTGTCAATACATGTGAGAAGCCAGCTTTCATGGAAGAGTATCTCTGATGGTACATCATTGACAGAAACCACAGTGCAATTGAACGGTAAGTAGTAACCTGTCTGCCATTAATGGATGAAAATATTTTAAAAGTAATGCACGGTTCTAAGCTCAGTACTTAATATGAATTAAGCATTGCCAGTTGTTTACAGCAGCCACTGATTTCATGAGACCTTTGTTTAATATGAAAAACTAAGCAACAACCATGCAGTCTGATGAGCAAAAACAAATTATTACCTGATCATATCAAATTTAACCAGCGTCTTTCCTTAATTTTTTATTTATTTATTTATTTTTATCTCCAGTTGATAACTTAATATCTTTACGTTCCATCTTTATGTCCCCTTCAGGTAAAATTAAAAGAATATATCAATACTAAATTTTAACTTTCACAATTTTTATCATCCCCTAAGAAATGTATGTATAATAGGGCTTTTCTGTCACCAGAATCTCTAAACTTTGGAATCATTATTCATACTACATGATTACTTTACATTACTTTACTTTACATTTCTAAAAAATGTGGTGTGACAGTGTGAAAACATTTTTTTAATGCTTCAATCATAATTATCTTTCATTGCTTTTATTAAAGATTTCTGAGCAATGAATGGTTTTGTCTATGGGTGGTCCTACATAAACACCTGAGGTTTACTTGGTGTATGACACTCTTCATTTTAAATTTGTCCAAATATATTCAACAAAAACTCTCAGGCATTTACACACATTCATATGGAATAGTTCATATCTATGCTATAATCAATTCTAACACTGTTAAGCATTTATCCTTAACAGATTCAAAGATGGACTGGCAAGTCTTGGTTTCCTCCCTGCACTGCAGCAGCATTTCAGTGTTCTGTCCCCAGTCTTATGCTTCTCTGCCAAGGCCCTGACTGCTTCAGACTTGGAAACCATGTTCAGACCAGATCTCAGCCCAACAGGAAGCAACAGTTGGCAGAAGGAGGGCAAAACACTAGGCTTTTGGGCAGATTATCTCCTTGATTCCGAAGGTTTGCATGAATGGATTGTGTTATCATTAAAAAGGTGTTGTGTTTAGAATTGTATTATTTGTGTATTTATTTTTTATTTATAATGAAAGGAAAGCAGAAAGAGTCCAAAACTACAATGTTTACTTTCTTCTTTCAGAAAAAATGATAGCTGTATCCCTGGAAGATCTGTTGATGTTTGCCACAGGTCTGGCAGCACTTCCACCAGCAGGCATAATGCCAGCTCCACGCCTTGAGTTTTTAAGTGATTCACCTTTTCCAGTTGCAAACACCCGTGTAAATACACTGAAGTTGCCACTTTTGGAATCATACAGTGTTTTTTTAAGGAAAACATGCACTTTGGAATCCAAAATGCTCCAGGATTCGGCTGTTATTAAATCTCAAATGTCAGTTACTGATTCATCTCGAATCTAGTTCAGATGCTGTTGGCATACTACCACCATATGCTACTTTACTGTTTTGCTAAACATTTTTTGGTTGGCTGTTTTTTGGTTCTTAGAGCTAAATAATTTACAATATAGGCAAATTGACACAAATACTGGACACATTGTTACAGAGTTTTATTCAGATTGTGAAGCGTCAAGTCTGTGTGCAGGGTTAATTCTGGATAAACAGTTCATTTTAAATGTTTTAATCCACCTGTTGTTTTGTGTTTTCTGAATAATGTATCACTTTTTATTTTACCTGAAGGAACAGGAAAGAAAACATGAAAAATTTTGGGTTCATGTAGTTTGTCTAAAATCTGGCAATCTCTTTGAGCAATAAATACAGTTCTGTGGCCGATTCCCAGTCTTGTGGCTGCTGTAGTCCTTTTTGTTTTACAGCCTGTTGTAGGTATTCCTCAATGTTTTGATCACCACACAATACAGTGGCTTGCCTTGCTTCTGGGAACAAATCCAGTTCCCTCTCCTCAAAAGCAAATCCACAGTCTCTTGAACCATATCTGCAAAATCAGAATAGAATTAATAATAGAATTGTGAAGGATATTTTCTACATGCACTACAAATAGCTTAATATGTCAGATTTGTTTGCTGGCTATATGGATCTGTATAAGTGAGCACCAGAAGAGACAGCTCCTAAATTAACAACTGTATCTTACTTGTACAATGATTAAAATATATTTCCTTACTTGTGCTATAACAATACTGCAATATTACGTAATGCAAAAGATGATTTCTTTCTATCAGTTACCTGTGAGGCAAGAGATACTGTTCATTTGGAATCCCCCATGATGCAAGTCTGCTTGGTCAGATCCTGTGTTTGTTCCAGAGGTCTTTACATTCATCCAGGTCTTTCTGCAGAACACTGCTGAAGCAGAATCTTAGCAAGCATTGATGTTCATGGCTTCCATTGAAGTTTCCGGAGTCTCTTAGATCTCCAAATAAGTGCATCCAAAACTGAGACCTGAGGGTACATTAAATTCAAAATGGTTCTGCTCATATTAATATTGTATGATAGAAGTGTATGTTAAACAAAATATTTCTTCTTTTCCACATAGTGGAAAATGTTTGTGTACCTTCTGTAACCAGACCATGGAAAAAACTAATTTTGAAATGAAAACATTTGCTTATGGTAAGTAATTTTGGGAGCAAACACAACATGGCATAATAATTGGCATAAAAGGAACATGTTATAAAATCAATACTGGTCAGCTTTCACTGTACATTGCATCATATTCCCACCTCCCTCTTCTGAAAAAAGACCACCATGACTCAATGCGTTGATTCCATGTTGATGATCCATAACTGTGGCTCTTTGATCCAGCATAATAGACTGGATGCGCATGACAGAGGGTACACTGTATTGCTGCCAAAGTCCCATTCTCAGTCCCGAGGTCTGTTTGTAGTCTCACTGGTATCACACCAAGACTCTTGACACAGTTTATATAATAGAGAGCAATAACAGGAGGATTATTGTTTGTTAATCTACAAACAAGCTACATCATTCTTCTTGAAAAACCATCTATACATCCTGAGAGCACCAAGCCGAATGGTTTCAGTTTGTCGTACCAATCTACATGCCATATGTAATTGGGCCCCATGGAGTGATAGGCGCATCTTGAAAAACCTCCTGCGAGTCCTAAGGGTGATTCCTTGAGGATTCAGGTGTCTCAACAGTGTCATAACTCCATCACATTTGACACGTAGCTTGTGTTTTTGTTTGAGAACTTGCCACATGGTCCAAAAGTCAAACAACTGCCCTGGTCCTCTCAGCTCTGTCAGAATGGCGTGTCTCACCTCAGAAAGTGGAGAGTAGTTCTGTCCAGTCCAGCTTCTTTTAAATGGGTCTTCAGCGTACGCATACTAACTGAAATGTTGTGGTTAATCCTGAGCATGTCCATTATCACCTCGTATGTATGTCCTGACTCAAAATATTCGTGGATAGTGGTAGCTACGTCTGGATCACTAGTAATATTCATGTTTTCAACAAACGCGCTATTGCCCTAACATCCGGTTCAAAAGTGGCATTGTCCAATCAACAATTTTCCAGGTTTTCCCACAGGGACCTACCTCTTCCGGTTTGTTAATGTTGTGTTTTTGTGATTTGTAATAGTGCTTCGTTAATGTTGTGGTCTGCATCCTTATCCTTAATTCTTGGCATTGTTTGCAGCTGAAGATTAATATATACGGTTTAAACTTATCAAATATATAAATCATGCCTGCTCTGTAGTAATACAGTACTTGATCTAGATAATTGAAAGCCTTTTATCTATCTATCTATCTATCTATCTATCTATCTATCTATCTATCTATCTATTTCATAGTTTGAGAATTACTGTTGCAATTTGCATTATGAGGCAATGTCATGTATAATATAGCAAAGAAAATTGATTACATGAAAAGATATATGGTCCTATTGACTTATTGACTACAAGTAAAGTATATTTACTTTTATGCAGTCATCACTTGGACATTCAAATTTTAATTTGACAGCATTAATATGAAATGATATAATTAATTTGAATTTGAATATAATTAATTTGAATTAATTTGAATATGCTTTTACATGTGAACTTTGGCAATTATCAGTCCATTGTCCATTTGTAAATTCTGTCAATGTCCACTGGAACGTTCTGGTAAGCAATCAAATTATACATGCATCTACAGTCTAAAAGTAAGGTATTGTTTTGAAATGGAGTCCTATTTCATGGCATTATATATTTATATTGTTCAGTATATAAACACAGTCAACCAGACTATATCTGGTGGATCCCTCAAAGAAATTCAAAGAGGAAGCAGATTGCAACAAAAAAAAAATCAGGTATGTATTCAATAAGTCAATTATACCCTCTGTAAACTGTGGCTATTTATGGATCTGCTTGCATTTGTGTAAGCCATAACCACATTAACAGGCAAATTATGGTCTGAGATACTTTTACAAGGTAGGCAGGCGGGCAGGCAGGCAGGCAGACAGGCAGGCAGACAGGCATAGTGAGTACCTGAAAATGAGAACATGCCATGGCAAAAAACAATGTGTGCACATAACTTTGAAAGGAGGGTTCTGACCTATCCAGTTAAACAGAATTCTAATAGCTGTGGGATTATTGTCATGAATTTAAGGGGTTTTGCATGACCTGTAAATTATATTTAAAAATTAATAATATTCTCAAATTTAATCTGTTTGTGAAATTCAGTTTTACTTGTGCAACTGTAAATGGCTATATAATTCTGAAATATAAAAACATCTTTGAAGTAATATAAATAAATGAAATAATATAATTAGACTTAATGTAGTAGAAAATCCAAATGTTTTGAATGTTTGCGTTGGTTTAGATGGCATGAGCAGTGTTGACAGCCTTTCCAGCAGTTTCACATATCTGATTTAATACATCAACCAAAAAAATGAGAGAACAGCAATGGAGCTACAGATTTTAAAATAATAAGAACAGATAGTGCTTCTCTGGTGTGAAGTAATAGTAATCAAAAGGTCACCTTGAACAGACTCAAACAAAAAAGACAGCAAAAGTTATACAATTAAGTAAATGTACATCAGAAGAACAGAAGAACCATTCACTCCTAGTGAATGAAATCATTTTTATTTAATCTTTATTCATAATAATATAATTGTATAATCCAAAATTAATACTTGCTTTTGTACCATTTTTTTCACTAATGTTTTAGTGTTTGATTCAGACAATAACTGTGCCATGTACTTAATGGCAAAGCCTTCTGGATCTGGACCTCCAGGGGCAAATTTTAATTTTTGCAAAAACAAAAAGCTGCATAACATATTAGTTTCATTGCTGTTGAACTTAGAGGTGTATTTTGATTTACATGTGATGTAACAACATAATGTGATGATAAGCAGTAGAAAAAATTGACTGTGAAAAAATTATTTATACTGAAATGGACTGATTCACAACAGCAACAGGTCAGTGACAAATTTCACTTTTGTCTTGTTGGAGACAAGCAAAAGTACTGTGAGCAGCATCAAGATCAACTGTTTGTGATGGTCACAACAAAGGCCATCATTTCAGATGTCTTCAGACAGTGGGTGACACCTATAGGTGGTGAACTTTCATTCTGAAGTGGAATGGGTAAGATGACTCACTAAGGTCTACACATGGCCTTATAAACATAGGGTGGAGTTTGCTTGGGATCCAGCCATGTTTATGCTCAAACTTTTGGCTATATAAGCCTTTAACCTGCTTAGCACACATCCATCCATCCGTCCGTCCGTCCGTCCATCCATCCATCCATCCATCCATCCATTTATTTTTGGGTCTGTCTCCCAGTGCAGAGGTGATGGAGCCTTATTTATTATTATTTGTGAAAGGTTATAATTCTGCAAGTGTCAATCAAATTGTCGGTTTTGACTCCTGAACGTGCCTTGATTTGGTCACATGCTCACAATTAGAAGATTACTATTTATCACACACAGGGCTAAGTGAGTGTCAACTATATGTGGTGAACTATCAAAAAGCACTGGCATTGGTCTGTGCATAATCACAGTCTAATATAGAATGAAAATCATCTGACAATTTAAAGGGCCTTTAATATCAAATGGCTCATCATAATGTCTTTATGAGCTGAAATTGGAATTGTCCATTAAAGTTGAAAAAATCTCTTATTTTGAATTTAAAATAATGTTTTTAATTAAATCTTTTCAATTATTGCGAACAAATAGGTTTGTTTGTAATAATTGAAAATGTTTAATTAAAAAATATATTAATATATTATATTGTTTTGATTTTTTTTTTTGTTAGCACATTCTTGTGTTTACATACTCACTCAAGTCTCACGTTAATTTTTTTTAACTAACAGATCTATTTCATCATTGTGAAATGCCATTCATGTGCCGTCAGCAGCTTGTGACTTTGATTTTGAAATCATTCCCGCCACATGCTGTTACCGTAATGTGTAGTATATACAGACATACAGGCGTATACTGCAGAGTAGTGTCACTGTTTAGGTTTCCATGGAGACGGTGGGTCATATGGAGTAAACAGCGCCGAGGCAGACTGTGTTCATGTTCGAAACTGCGACATGTACCGAACACAAGCAGAAAGCGTAATTAAAAACATTATACGAGAAATTGCTGAACAGTGTGCGAACAAAGGACAAACCGTGTCTGAAACACTCGTAGCGTTTATGGTGAGAGATTCACTTTACTTTTTTTAAAAAGGCGTTATATATTACATGAATTTGTCTCTTCTCATTTCACTGCGATTTATTTGCGTTTAACAGTTTCTTTTGTACCCCCCTCTCTATCTGTCTATCTGTCGCTCTGTCTGTCTAATCAGGTGAAAGCTGTTGTTTTAGATCCGACAAATGTCTTTAACGTTGACAGGACTCTTACCAAACAAGATGTTAAAAAACTTATTGCGGTAAATGTTCACTAACAATGAACTTCTTTCATAAGATTATCAAAAAAATGTGCAGCATTTCCTAAAATCATTAGGTTTATGAATAATAACATCAACATCCTAAAATGACTCATTATTTATACCTAAACATGTCTGGGTTTTTTCTTTCTTTCTTTCTCTCAGGTGTGCGTGGATAAACTTCTAGATCAGAAGAGTCCTGCTTTGGACACTATTAAAATGCAGGTCTATTTTGACATGAATTACATCTCTCGACGTAAGTGTTATTTGTATGAGCACTACTGTTGCAGCTACTCAGATGCGTCTTACAAGTATTACCACTCCTATAACTACTAGCATTACTATGACCTCTAATACTATTTTTGCCATGAACCACTACTCTTTTATGTAAATATAGCATATACCTGCAGGGAAAACGTTACCCACTATGCTAGATCAACACTATATTATTACCGCTACAAATGATTATTTCTAATATTGTTTATATTTTGTAGTGAGAGTAGTACATGTATGTTCTGTCACAATTTAAATAAAAGCTGTCCATATCCCATCAGATGAGTTGGTGAAGGAACACCAGAAGGTCCTGCAGGCACGTCTGCGCCCCTTGTGCTGCGAGATCACTGGCAGCCAGGCCAAGACTAGAGAGGACCTGGAAGGCCTTTACAACATGATAATCAGCTATGTGGTCCTCTGCTCAGGTCTGGGCTCAGCAACCTACTCAACAACAAAGGAGGCCACAGGTGAGCACTGTTGCAAAATGAAAATGTTCATATATATATGTGTGTGTGTGTGTGTGGCATATACATAAGTATCTTTGCTCAATACTCTGTTGAAGCACCTTTTGCAGTAATGACAGCCTCACGTTTTTGAGTATGATACTAGAAGCATGTTTGACCTGTTTGTGTGAAGTTTCTCTCATTCTTCTTTGCAGAACCTCTCAAGCTTAGATTAGATGGGGAGCATTGAGGCACAGACATTTTAGATATGTTCAATTGTGTTCCAAGTCTGGGCTCAAGGACATTAAGAGTGGTGTCCAGAAGCCACTCCTTTTTTATCTTGGCTGTGTGTGTAGGGTCGTTGACCTGTTGGAAGATTAACATTTGTCCCAGTTGGAGGTCCAGAGTGCTCTGGAGCAGGTTATCATCAAGGATGTCTCTGTACATAGCTGCAGTCATGTTTCCCTCAACCCTAACTAGTCTCCAATCCAGTGCAAAAAGTTTAATCTTTTTGTTTCTCATGGTCTGAGAGTCATTTATGTGCCTTTGGGCAAACCTCAGACAAGCTGTTATGTGCTTTTTACTGAGGAGTGGCTTATATCTGGCCACTCTATCATACAGGCCTGATTGATAGAATGCTGCAGAAATTCTCTTCACAGAGCAATGTTGGAGCTCTGTCAGAGTGACCATTATGTTCTTGGTCACCTCCCTGAGTAAGGCCCTTTTAACATACCATGATCACTCAGTTTGCTGGGCGACCAGCTGCAGGAAGAGTCCAAACCTCTTCCATTTACAGACGATGGAGGCTGCTGTGCTCATCAGGACCTTCAATGCAGCACAAATCTTTCTATACCCTTCCCCAGCTCTATGTTTTGATACAGTTTTTTTCTGAGGTCTACAGACAATTCCTTAGACTTCAGTGTTTGGTTTGTGCTCTAACATGTACTGTCTATTATGGGACCTTATATAAACAGGTGTGTGCCTTTCCTAATCAAAATATTTCTCACTTTGTTATTGGGGATATTGTGTATAGAATTTTGAGGGGGAAGTGAACTAAATCCATTTTGGAATAAGACTGTAACATTGCAAAATGTGAAAAAAACAGAAGTGCTGTGAATATATTCCAGAATTTCTGTAATTTCTTGGAGTTGGTCAGCAGACCTTATTAGTAAACTCAGCTACTGAGTTATACTAAGGTGCACATACTGATGTTTAAATGCACACACAGCTTGTATAACTTCAGAGGAGCAGTGGAATGAAGGAGTGGAATGATATTTCTACATTCAATACCCTTTAGATGAGTTGTAGTGGCAGAACTAATTCTCCAACATCAGTACCTGACCATATGGGTGCTTACATGTGGCTGTTCATGTGAAAGTACTCCAATTCTCAAAAGCATTGTTCCAGTTTCATATACAGACAATGTACTATTTCACAAACAACCAAGATTGTGTACTCACCATCCAGTTTACTGTCTTTTTACAGTGTCTTTTCTGTTAGAAGGTGTTAGGGGTTAGGAAAGAACACCATAATAAGAGTTTATTGTCCTAAAGCCATACCATTGATAAATACACACAATTGATTTTTTTTTCTTTTTGCTTTAATGACTATGTGATGTCTTATGTTTGCAATAGCAAACGTGTATGTGGCTGCATTGTTACAGATGTTCTATCTGTACTGAGTATAATTCCACCTTTGCTGTGTGGTAATAAAAAAAACTTGATATGACAACACCTAGTGCAAAGCCTTTCCAGAACAGTAGATGCTGTTCATCTTTTTCAGAATTTCTGAATCTGGTAAATCTATTAAAACAAATGCTTGGTTTTCTAATATGGACTAAATGTGTGTATGTGTTTGGTTTGTAGCTGCACTGGAGAGTGTGTTCTCACAGATGGAGTTAGCCACCTTTATGTCTCTGCTCAAAAAGGACAAAGAGCAGCAGCTGAATGAGCTGACAATGATTGTCACAGGGATTCAGCTTTTCAACAAGGACAGTGGCAAAGGAGGAGAGGACATTGAGGATTGTGAGTCAGTCTTAACTCTTCTATTTTTAGAAGGTTCAGTGGTTTCAAATTGCTATCATAAAATTATGTAAATATAAACAGTGCCACTCAGAATAGTATTTTACATGACATGACATTTTGAAGCAATATTATGATTTTTTTAACAGCTTCAATCCTGATGATGCTCTACTGACCTGTAATATTGAGAAACCATCTCTACCACTGCTACTCTGGGCTCAGCACACTGGTAGATGTACTATTTGTTATGGGAATTATTCAATTAACTGATTAAAGCAGCAGTTATCCAGATTTCTTTTTTCAGTGTGCTGATGCAACCATCTTTGCGACGTCAAGTGGGTTAAAAATGGGTCCACGGGTTTGTTATCGTAGGTATCATATTGAGTTTTTCTGGGTATGTCATTTCTTTATGTACTTATATCATATGCAGAGTTACAGCTTAAGACATCTGGCAAGAATCCATCCTATAATCAAATAAACACTGGCATTACTTTTAAAAGATAGTGAAAACTCCATGACCTGGAATGATTTAGTTATTTAGCTAGCTAGAATTTTGTGAGTAAGCAAATTGTGGACAATTCACAAACTGACTCACAAGATATGAAATATGCATTGGTTGGGCTGCTTTGGGATTGAATCTGCTTTTGGGATCTAGCCATTTTTCTGAATTTGTTTCTTTGCTAATTCCTTCCTTGATGACTTATTGAGGACAACATGCTGGGTAAACAAGGTAAATAAGTTGTTTGTTATGATATGTGTATCATGTCTTTTATATGCTACAGTTACCCAGTTGTGTTTTAAGAGTTATATAGAACATAGAAAATTATCTTTATAGTTTTTGAATATGTTGTTTAGTTTGTTGGTTTTGTGCACATCATAAAAGCAACGCAAATCACGGTTATAACATGGCCCATTTTTGTTTGCCCAAGGTATTTATTCAGGAATGTCTGTGGTGGGCAACGGCCCTGCTAATGTTAACAACAAACAGCTTGTCTAAGTGCCTGTATGTATTTTGCAGGTACACACCTTTATTTCATCCATCATATATGTGTCTTGCTAAAGGAAAATTTGAGTCTGTGAAACACAGCAGACTAGCTGTTTAGTATTAGCAGTCCCTCTGCATGGCCACAGTTTTTCCTGATAAACGTTTAATCCAGCACTGACAGCACATAGGTCTTCATTGGTCCTGAAAATGTGAGGCAAGATAACTTACAAAGTAACTTGCAAAAATAAAACTCACTGAATAGTGTTTGTGTACCCTTGATTTAAAACAACTTGACTGTCTGAACTTGCAATCATTAGATACATTCACTCTAAAAGGAGACCACAATCACAATTATGTCATATTAAAACTGCCAAACATGTGCCTGCTCCAGCAATACACATCAACAAAAAAGCTTCTCTGGTCCACAGTGATATACAAATCCATTTTCACACTTTTGCCAAATCTGCACATCAAGTTTCATATCAATTTTCATTTATTTCCTCCAGTACATGTAGTAGTCTTTCATCCATAAACTTCCATTTATTTTCAATTTTCAGTTTTTATTTGTTTATGTTGTGCACAATAATTGTTAAACTCATTCCCCTTTCACTGAATCCCCTGGAGCCTTCATCTGCATCCTTTTCTACACTCAACCACAACCTACCCGGTGACTTTATGAATTATGAACTCAACAAAGAGACATATAGACAACATTTCAGACTGTGCTGTGAGAGCAGATGAAACACCCAGGGAGCTGTACACCTATCTGAAGGGACTATTTGAGAAATGGATGATGCTCTATGAAAAGACCAAAGAGCAGCACGACAGAGAGGTGGGAGGCCTGGGAGGGAATGGACACACAGCAAGGGCTCAGTGTTCTTTCATACATCCTCAAAATGAGAAAAAATTGGCAAAGATCAGAGCTGTTAGGTGAAATATGGAGAAAGTAGAACAACAGCGAAAGACATCGTATGACCACACAGCAATGAACAGAGCAATGAACAAACCCTCAACCAGAATATTGTATTATCTAATCTATTCCAGCAGTGATGTTTCAAAGACTGATGGACAGTGTTCTGAAGGATACTGAGGAATTTGCTGCAGTGTATATCAATGATGTGGTCACATATAGTGAGACCTGGGAGGAACATGTGCAACATATTGGCAAGATACTACTACAAATCAGCAGTGCTGGACTGACTGCAAATTCAGCCAAATATAAATATATAAATATAAAGAATATATAATATAGAGACTATTACAATGTACAATATATATAAATAGTGCATGAGAAAAAGTAGAAAAAGAGAAATAGAGTCCAGTAGAATGGGCTATTGCACATTATTATTGGTATTGCACTTGAAACTGTGTTTTGCATTGTTATTATTGCACTTTGTTTATTGCCCCAAGTCCAGGTGTGTTGTGGTTGTGGGTTGTGAGTGAGTTACTGGTCGTTCCTACTCTTTCCCATCCTCCTGTTAGCACTCCTTCCCCCCAGAGAGGAGTTGTACAGTCTGATGGCGTGCAGGACAAAAGAGTTTTTAGGTATGTTGGTCCTGCACTTGGGAAGGAGCAGTCTCTCACTGAACAGGCTCCTCTGGTGGCTGGTGACAGTGTGTAGAGGATGACTGGCATTGTCCATAATGTCCAGAAGTTTTTCAGAGTCCTCTTCTCTGCCACCGACACCAGAGATTCCAGCTTTGTGCCAACCACAAAGCCAGCCCGCCTGATCAGTTTGTCCAGCCTGTGTGTGTCCTTCTTGGATATGCCCCCCAGCATACCACAGTGTGGAACAGGACACTGGCGACCACAAACTGATAAAACATCCCCAGGAGTTTCCTGCAGATGTTGAAGGACTGTAGCCTCCTCAGAAAGTACAGCCTGGACTGTCCTTTTCTATACAGGTGGTCGATGTTGCATGACCAGTGCAGCTTGTTGTCCAGCCACAGCCCGAGGTACTTGTAGGAGTCCACAGCCTCCACCTCATCTCCCTCGAACAGAAGTGGTTTTGACTTTGGTCTGGACCTCCCGAAGTCAATGACCAGCTCCTTGGTCTTTGAGGTTTTGAGCTGCAGATGATTCCTGTGGCACCAGGCTGCAAAGTCCCTCACCAGGCTCTGATACTCCTCCTCACTATCATCCCTGATACATCCAACTATGGGTGTATCATCAGCAAACTTCTGGATATGACACAGCAGAAGTCTGCTGTGTACAGGGTGAAGAGAAGAGGGGCCAGCACTGTGCCCTGGGGTGCTCCAGTGCTGCTGATCACAGTGTCAGACGTGGTGTCTTTCAGCCTGACATACTGCGGCCTGTCAGTGAGATAGCTGGAGATCCAGGTGACCAGGCAGGGGTCCACTCACATCCCCTTCAGTTTGTCCTGGAGCATAAGGGGCTGGATGGTGTTGAAAGCACTTGAGAAATCCAGAAACAGGATCCTCACTGTGCGGTTCCCCTTATCTAGGTGCGAGTGGCCTCAGTGTAGCAGGTAGATGATTGCATCTTCCACACCAGACCATCTGCAGACCATCCTGGGCATGTTGCACCTGGGGTCTGAGGAGACAGAGGAAGAGCCGCTCCGGTGTCTTCATCAGGTGGGAAATGAGGGCCACCGGACGGAAGTCATTCAGGTCACTTGGTCGGTTCTTTTTTGGAACTGGAACAATGCGCGATGTCTTCCAGAGGGTAGGAATTCTCCCCACCTGCAGGCTGAGGTTGAAGAGACGTTGGAGTTCTGCAGCGCAGGTCTTCAGCTGTCGGGGACATACTTTGTCAGGGCCTGCTGCTTTCCTGGGATGAAGCCTCTTCAGTTGACCTCTGNCACCAGGCTCCGATACTCCTCCTCACTATCATCCCTGATACACCCAACTATGGCTGTATCATCAGCAAACTTCTGGATGTGACACAGCTCTGAGTTGTAGCAGAAGTCTGCCGTGTACAGGGTGAAGAGAAGAGGGGCCAGCACTGTGCCCTGGAGTGTTCCAGTGCTGCTGATCACAGTGTCAGATGTGGTGTCCTTCAGCCTGACATACTGCGGCCTGTCTGTGAGATAGCTGGAGATCCAGGTGACCAGGCAGGGGTCCACTCGCATCCCATTCAGTTTGTCCTGGAGCATAAGGGGCTGGATGTTGTTGCACTTGAGAAATCCAGAAACAGGGTCCTCACTGTGCCGTTCCCCTTATCTAGGTGCAAGTGGGCTCGGTGTAGCAGGTAGATGATTGGGGGGAGGAGGAGTAGGAGGAGGCAGTTGCTGTGGTGGGTGGGTGGTTATGCGTTGAGGAAAGGAGAGATGTATGCAGTGAGGGAGAGGGTGTGGGGTACATGGGCTGGTTGAACCAGTTGAAGAAGTCATTCATTTTGTTTGCCTTCTCCACTGTTCCCCCCACAACTCTGGTCTTGGTATTGTGGCCTGTGATGGTTTTCACACCTTCCCAGACCTCCCTCATGTTGTTCTCCTTCCATTCCACCTTCCTCCTGTAGCTGTCTTTGGCATCCCTCAGACAGACCTCCTTCTGTGCTGCTCTCATCGCCTCCCTGTCCCCGCTCCTAAATGCAGCCTTCTTCTTGTTGAGGACAGCTTTGACTTTCTGTGTTACCCATGGCTTGTTGTTGGGGTAACACCGTACAGTCTTTGTGGGGGAGACCACTTCTGCACAGAAGTTGAGATAGTCTGTCAGACAGTGTGTCATCCCCTTGATGTCCTCACCGCGTGGATGAAGCAGAGCATCCCAGTCAGTGGTATCGTAACAGTCCCTGAGCATTTCTTCTACTTCTGGAGATCACCTCCTGATGGTTCTGGTGGTTGCAGGCTGTTTGGACCATGGGGGTGTACTTTGGCTGAATTTGGACCAGGTTGTGGTCTGACTTCCCCAGTGGGGGACGGGGTGTGGCACTGTATGCCTCTTTTATATTAGCATATAGCAGATCAATTGTCCTGTTGTTTCTCATAGGACAGTCCACGCACCGGTGAAAAGCAGCCAAAGTAGAATCCAAGGTAGCATGATTAAAGTCTCCAAAAATGATCATAAATGATTCAGGATGTTGTCTGTAGTTGTGCAACATGAGCATGTATGTGCTCACATGCAGCTGCTGCATCCGCGCTCGGAGCGATGTAAACACAGACGGCGATCACATGACTAAACCCGCGTGGGACATAGTAGGGCCGGAGGCTAACTGCTAAGAGCTCCAGATCCAGACAGCATGTCCGTTTTTACAGTAATATGGGCTGGATGATACCAGCGACTGTTCACATAGATGATCAGTCCCCCACCTTTGCTTTTCCCGCAGGCTTTAATATCTCTGTTGGCTCTCATGCTAGTGAAGCCCCGCAGATCTATGTTAGCATCCGGTACGAGCTGGGTTAGCTATGTCTCTGTAAAGATTAACAAGCTGCTCTCTCTATAAATCTGCTGGTTGTTGAGGGCAGACAGCTTGTCGATCTTGTTTAGCAGCGAGTTCACATTCCCCACAATGACGGAGGGAATCTTAGCCTTTAGCTTAGCTCCGGCCTTGCAGCCCCGGGCTCTCCTCCGCAGCTCCACCGGGATTGGGTGTCGTATGCCGGCTTGTCCCGTTGTTCTCAGGGCCAGCAGCTCCTCTCTCGAATACGAGAGAAAACTGGCTCCTGGTTGTATCTTTGAAGTAGAAAATATCCATAGGATATGTAAAAGAACAGACTCTGTCCTCATCAGAGGAGAAAAGTATGTGGAAAGTTTGAAAAAGGGGTTAAAAAGAGTAAAGGTAAGGAGCGACTGGGAAGGCAGCCATTTGGCACAGCGCCCGTACATTTCTTATAAGAATAAGAACATCTTATAAGAATAGGGGAGAAACCTAGGAAGGGGGGACTAGCTGGACAACTCACCGTATGCCAAGAGGGAGCCAAGGGCTGATAAATAGAGCTAGCCTAATGAAGGACTCTCCAAAAACAACCTACCCTTCTCCTTAACAGGGGTTTGGTGAAGCATCTTCACACTGATTAAGTGAGTGGAAACAAGTGCTGCTGCTGGTTGTTCAGTGCAGCCACACTGGCCCATTTCTTGACCTGGTTTGACACCCCTGCAGTTGGTTTATTCAGGTATACAGCTGTCAGATATACAACAAGTCTCCATGCAACCATTCATTCATTCATTTTCCAAACCGCTTATTCCTGAATAGGGTCACGGGTGAGCCGGTGCCCAGCCGGCAACTCTGACCGCAAGGGCGGGAAACAACCCTAGACAGGGCGCTAATCCATCGTAGGGCACACACATGCACACACACACTAAGGGCCACTTTAGAGTCACCAATCATGCATGTCTTTGGACTGTGGGGGAAACCGGAGTACCCGGAGGAAACCCACGCGAACAACATGCAAACTCCACACAGAAACTTCCCAGGTCACTCCACCCAGGGATCGAACCCAGGTCCTTCTTGCTGTGAGGCAACAGCGCTATCCACTGCGCCACCATGCCGCCCTCCATGCAACCACACTAAAGAAAATCTTGCATTCCACATTAAGCCTTCTCTGAAAATGCTTCTCTAAATTGTTCCATTCCACCTTTAATCCTCCAGATTTCTCTTTACTAAACAGTGTCTTAAACTTGAAAGGATCTCTAAAGAATGCTGCCCTAGCACGCTTTCTTCTTCATAGTATCTGCTCTTTATTACTGACTTTTTTCCATATTATTTTAATTTCTTAATACACTCTCTTTTCTCTTCATTCCCTCACTTGCACTGCTCTCTTAGTTACCTTAGTTCCTTAAAAGGTTTCAATTTTTATACCAGCCATCTCGACTATTTTACCTCTTGGCAGTTTTCTTTCTTGTATCAATCAATCATTCAACCTTTATTCACTCTGATTCACAATGCAGCGAAGCATTGCTGCCGAAAAATATGAAGAGAGGGGGCCTGTAGATCACCAAAGAACTTATTTATAAGTTCAGCATTCCCCCGCTCCGACATGTACAAGTCTTGATAAATTGGTCATTGGTGTCCTTTTGACCGAATACAACCTTGCCTTCAGAATCCTGAATAGCTGATATAAAACCCAAAAAGCTCACTGTTTCAGTGTGTGGCTCAAGAGCTTGCTGGCCTGTTCCCCAAATTCATAATACTTCTGCATAATATTTCAGATATATGTCTTCCACACTCTTATTAGTAAATAAACCTAATTCTTTTTGTAATGATTTTTTTCCTTCAGTTGGTAAGATTGAGTAGAGCTGGTCCGTTATTTTAAACTGAAATTTCTGTGGTGCATTTTGATTTTCTTTTATGTTCACATCCTTAATATGAAATAACTTGCACTCTTATGTATACTTTAAGGGTTCCCATTTTTTTTCAATACAAATATGAATTTAACAAAACAGTCATCTGCTAAATGTCTCTGGTGACAAGTCCGCACAGGTGGTATGTTGTCTGGGAAGCAAAGTTAAAGTATTACTGTGGTCTGTGGTCTATATATTATATTCTACCTATCAGAGAGCTTTTTTTAATAGACAGTTTCTGTTTATTGAAAGGTAATACATCTAAACATCCTAGAGTAGGAATGGTGCACTGGGAAGAAAAAGGAAAAATGTTTAAAATTTTGGATTCCTGGATAAATCTCCAGGGATAAATAATTTGTATTCATGGAGAAAGAGTTCATACATTGGGCTGATTTGCTGAGTGTAGTGGCTTCTGTACTAGAACCATGCAGAGACTGATGTGAAATGTAATTTACTAATAACTATGCTTATCCAGATGTGGAAGAAGAGCACAAACTTCCCAAAAGAACATGCTTCCCTTGAAGAATCACATTTTTATCTGCAATGATGTTTTCCTTCACAAAAAAATGCCCATTTCCCTAAACCGACCACCACTTTCAGATCAATATTCCTGTGTAAAGCCCCCCTCCTCAGCTTATTAGACTGTATTCAGCATATGCATTTCTTGTAAAAACACTCTCGCTTTTCAGTTTGTGTAAATGTGTGAAAACTTTGCTTTATAGGATTATTCAAATCACAAACATTCCAGCTTACCAATGTGGTGATTGCTTCTCCAGGAAGATTGTCTCATCCTTTCAGTGAGATAAGCCCCACTACTGAAAATGCCTGCACTTTCCAACCATCTAAATCTACTTGAGATCTTTCTGTGCGACCAGAGTGAAGAAAAAAAATGCAGGTTCTTTAAAAATATCACATACTGCAAACAGCAGAACAACCACAAACTTCTCAAAAATCTCTTCCAGCAGAATATCCTGAACTAAAATCTTACAATACAGGCCATTCTCCTTACAATAACTACTTTAATTCAGCTTTTCTCAAAATTCAACTGAATAAACCCGTTGAATGTGAACCATTATACATCACTAGGTCTGGTTCCTCACTGTACTTCCTGGTGCTTGCGCAAGACAGCTGCTTTCCAGTAGCTCTGTAGCTTTAGCTCTTTTTAACCTCCTTTCTCACTTTTCTGCTTACTTTGCTCTTCTGACAAAGACAGAGTATGTTCTTGTATATATCACATGGATGCAACCAGGAGCCAGTTTTCTCTTGTATTCGAGAGAGGAGTTGCTGGCCCTGAGAACAAAGGGACAAGCCAGCATAAGACACTCTATCCCGGTGGAGCTGCGGAGGAGACCCCGGGGCTGCAAGGTCGGAGCTAAGCTAAAGGCCACCCTGGTTTTAACTTGCTCCAGACCATTGTTTAGTTCTGACTGTAATTTTCTGACCTGATCTCAGATCTGATCTCTGCAGATTCTGCTGATGCCTTTTCGTCTTCACTAGCAGGTTGATCTTGAGATTATCAGTCACTTGTAAAACAGCCTGATGATTGCTTCTTTGGAATCTAGTTGGACTTTGTGTTGGCCTCAGTGTCTGCATTTTTTTCCCACAAGTTTGGAGTATCATTTTACTTACCGAGTCTCCCATTTTACATCAACAGAACACCTCACTGTTTCCTAGAAATTATAGTGCTGGTATCTGTATGTTTGAAATTTGTAATTCCCTAGAGGAGGTACCCTCTCACTAGTCTTTACATGGCGCCGCTCACACCAGAAACAGTTCTTCCCATCCCCTTTCTATTGTCACTGAAGCTATTTATTGTCTTTTCTTTTTCTTTTGGAAAGTACCCCTCCTCCTCCTCATCATCAGCTATTTAACAGCATCATTATACATAACCAAAACAACCAAATAAATTGTACTGTTTGTAATGAAAGCATTTTGGTGGCAAGGGTAAATTAGGGGAATGTAGCCCCTGTAACCTTTGTTTTTTCACCCAGAAGTGCATTTTCAAAGAAGCCAAATTTGACGGAAAACCGCAAACCTGGCAGCCATGTGCAGACAGCAATTTTTCAGGCCTTCTTTCAGGCCTTTTCTACCAATGTTGAACAAGTTCCATTCCACTTTACCAATCTAATTTTGATCCTTGCATTTCCACCAACAAAAATAGGTTCTGGAACCTGAACATTTCTGGACTTGGTAAATATCGTAAACTGCTGTGGGTGTGTCTAGATGTACAGGAGCAATTTACTGACACTGTTAACTGATGCTGGACAATGCCCTCTGTTGATGATGTATTCTGTGATGTGTCTTCGGTTCCACTAAAACTGGTATAAATGTGGAATGGCTTGCTAAAAAATAAATAAGGTTCTTATAAGCCTAAACAGAACCAGTTCTTTTGGTGGGGTGTCTGAGATTGCACTGTGCATTTTGTGGTTTTGCTATCCCCTATGACTAGCAACATCTGTAACAAGTTCTGCAGAGCCTATGCACTGCTTCATCCATGCACTTTTTTTTTCCCCTGGTGAATCCTTAGACCTCTCACCTTGCTCCATCCACATGTGCAACTCGTGAACTTCTTTCCATCTGTTATCCCACATGCCTCTATGCATAACCCATTTCTTGCAGTTATAGTCCATAACTATATTATCCACTTTGGAATCATCTTCAGCCTACCAAATGGGTAATAACACTCAAGAACAATAGAAGACATGTCTTCTATATATAAAGAGAGAGAGAGCATAAGAGAGATTTTATTTTATTTATTTATTTATTTTTTTATTTTTAATTCACAAAAAAATAATTTTGTGAAAAAAAATATTGTCTCTGGTATTGTCTTAAAAGACACGTCTTCTTTTACAGTAAATAAAATGAAAAGTTTCTATGTATATCAGTCCTTTCCTCTTCATAAGTCAGTATACTTAGTGGCGCAACAGATAACCACTAGTGAGCAGACCATGTGGGAGAGGGAGGGTTTGATTCCCAGTCTGGGCACCGCTGCTATGTCTCCACTTATCTTGTTTGAATTCTCAATAGACCAATAGAAATACCCCAAAAAGACTTGGAATAAAATATTTTTACACTGACCTCCATTGAAATTTAAGAATGTATTTTCCTTTAGCCTATAAAGTTGCATGTTTGGTTCTTGCTTGACCAAGATGATTTATTTGTTGGTATGTCTCTCTAATATTAAATTATTTTCATTTGTTTTTCAATTTCATTGAAATTATATTTAAATTCTAAGCAAGTCTACAGAGAATTGTATAAAGAACATTACTAGAGGATCACAGGTAGCAGCTAGGTTAATGAAGCTCTGCTAAAGAAAAATAATACCTATAAATTCACATTCAACATGTCTTTTACATCCTAAAACATTTCCTGTGACAATTTAAAGATTCTGGCTCTTTTTTTACCTTCTCTGTAGTACCTGCTATCCTTAATGAGGCGCTTCCTGCTACCAGCAGAGACATAGAAAATGAACTTGAGGTGACCCAGAGGTTAGCCTGGCAGTGCACAACCCTGCTTGAGAGCCTTACTGGATCTGACACTAACCCTGCAGTGCACCTTGATCTGCTCAGACAAGCTCTCTACAACGTACGCCAGCATGAAGCCTTCCTCAAGCTCCTACTGGTGAGTTACAGAGACTGAGATTTGCACTACATCTCCAGAAAGAGGAGTAACTATGGTTATCTATTTTGTCAGACCCAGTAAAAAGACACATTTTTTATGTGGCCCTCTGTTTCATAGTGTAAATCAGATTTGTTTAAAACACACATGCCAGACTTTCATTTAAGGGTATCTGGCATACATTTCCATTTTGCCATATTAAATTGAACAAACAGTGGATTTAGCATGAGAGCAGCTTGATGATCTTGACGGAGACGTGGTTATCCCAGCTCATACCAGTCACCAACTTGGGTCTGTGGGACTTCACTGCTGTGCAAACCATCAGAGACACCAAAGTCTGTGTGAAGAGTTGTATGTTGTTTGGATTTGGAGCTGCTAGCTGTTAGCCTTCGGCCTTTCTATGTCCCATGTGAGTTCAGTCACGTGATTGCTGTCTGTGTTTACATCGCTCCAAGACCAGGTGCAGCTGCTGCATGTGAGCAGATACATTCTGTCACAGCAAAGCAGCAGCCACAGCACCCTGAGGGGTTCATGATTATTTCTGGGGACATTAATCATGCTACTTTGGTCTCAGTTTTGGCTGCTTTTCAACAGGTTGTGGACTGTCCTACACAAAACAACAAGACAATTGATCTGCTGTATGCTAATGAGAAAGAGGCATACAGCGTCACACCCCTCCCCCCACTAGGGAAGTTGGACCCCAACCTGGTCTATCTACAGCAAAAATTAACCCCCATGGTTCAAAGGCAGCCTGCAACCACCAGATTCATCAGAAGGTGGTCTCCAGAAATGGAGGAAGCCCTCAGGGACTGTTATGACACCACAGACTGGGTTGTGCTGCTTCGCCCACACTGTGAGGACATAGAGGGGTTGACACACTGTCTGACAGATTACACTACGTAACAATTAAAAGAAAAATTGTTCCCAGTTGTTGAGTGTGTTTTCCTAATTCTTTGTGCCTTAAATTAATAGAAAGAAGTTAAAAGTAAACATTACTTTTGTAGTCAGCACAATGATATTTTGAAATATATCTATTTTTAAGAATATTCGCGATACTTCCTGTACCAACTCCTCCAGACAGAGCTCAACCACCTTCAGGTGAAAGCAGCAAGTCAGACACAGAGGAAGACGTTGAAGATCCCAATTTCTGTTCATATGCAGCTGAGGAGCGGAAGCCATACTACCCTAACCAAAAAGACCTTAACGCTCTGATCAGAGATCTTGGTCTCACCAAGTCCAACGCTGAGCTTCTGACATCAAGGCTCAAGCAATGGGACTTACTACAGGAAACCGTACAAGTCACAGATCAGAGGAAGTTTTTTCCAGCTTCTTCAGTCATCAAGATGGACTGTGCTTGTGCAACAATGTGGCCGGTCTATTTGAGGCTATAGGTATCACCTGTAATCCGAAAGAGTGGCACCTCTTCATAGACAGTTCATGCAAGAGCCTCAAGGCCATGCTGGTTCACAATGGGAACAAGTATCCGTCTCTTTCTGTAGCTCACTCAGTGCACCTGAGGAATACACCAGTGTCAAGATGTTGCTAGGTGCTTTGAAGTATGATGAGTACGGCTGTAAAGTTATTTGAGATTTCAAAATGGTGTAATTCCTGACGTGCCTCCAAGGTGGTTTTACAAAGTATCCTTGCTTTATTTGGCTTTGGGACAGCCGGGATACTGAAGCACACTATCACAGGCAGGACTGGCCTCAGCGGACAGAGTTCTTTGTGGGGAAGAACAACGTAAAGTGGTAGCCAGGACCCCCATAAAATGCCGATGCCACCACTACACATAAAGTTGGGGCTCATAAAACAATTTGTCACGGCTCTTGATAAGGAGTCGAGAGGTTTCAAGTACGTTTTTTGGTAATCTGTGTAAATTTGCAATGCATATAGTGTTCTTAGTCTGACTATGAATGAGAAGATGCAAAATCAACTGTTTTTATACTGAAGATGTAGGCAATTCTGCATTTGTTTTAGACATAAGCAATTGGAATATAACACTAAAAGGCTGGGAACAAAACTTGTGTTACGTTGTGTTATCTCAATTTCAGACGATTGTATGGTGTTACCCCAAAAACAAGCCATCGGTAACACAGAAAGTCAAAGCTGTCCTCAACAGGAAGAAGGCTGCCTTCCGGAGGAGGGACAGGCAGGCAATGAAAGCAGCACAGCAGGAGGTGAAACACTCTGTTAGGGAAGCTAAAGACAGCTACTGGAGGAAGGTGGAACGGAAGCTGGAGGAGAACAGCATGAGGGAGGTCTGGGAAGGTGTGAAAACCATCACAGGCCACAATACCAAGACCAGAGTCATGGGGGGAGAGGGGAGAAGGTGAACGAAATGAACAACATTTTCAACCTGTTCAACCTGAACTCCCCCCCTTGCTGCATCCATCTCTCCTACTTCCTTCAACACACCCTCTCCCAGCCACCACAACAGCCTCCTACTCCTTCTCCTCCTCCACCTTCCCTTCAGCCACCACAAGACAGACTCACTCTTTCTTCACTGCGGACCAGGTAAGAGGTCAAACGAGGAAGCTTCACCCCAGGAAAGCAGCAGGCTCTGACAAAGTATGTCCCCGACTGCTGAAGACCTGCGCTGCACAACTGGGTGAGCCACTCTAGCGCCTTCAACCACACTTCAAGCTTCAACCTCAGCCTGCAGCTGGAGAGCGTGCCTACCCTCTGGAAGACATTGTGCATTGTTCCAGTTCCCAAAAAGAAGCGACCAAGTGAGCTGAATGACTTCCAACTGGTGGCACTCAATTCACATCTGATGAAAATGTTGGCACGGCTCTTACTCTGTCTCCTCAGACCCCAGGTGCAACATGCCCAGGATGGGCTGCAGTTGACAGGGAGCAATAACAGAAGGACAGAGGATGGGAAGGAGCAGTTACTAGTAACCAGTAATCTTCAACCTGCAACTCAACCACCACACAACTGGACTTTGAGCAATAACAGTTAATAATATTCCTACAGGACTCTTTTTTCATGCACTATATATCTATATTGTTTATTGTAATTTAGTCTCTATATTATATATTGTTTATATTTCTATAGTGTTTGTTTACTAAATTATTATCTTCACTATGTAGTCTTTGCTTTACTGTATTGATGCTGCTGCTGAAACCTTAATTTCCATGATGAACCCTCCAAATGGATCAATACATTTCTGTCTAATAAAATTAAAAATCTAATCTTTGGGTACTACTCCTTGGTCTCTAGATGTGTTCCACTGCTTTATTACTGCAGACCTAATATTTATTTTGCTTCATGTTTGTAAACATGTTTAGATTCTGCAATTTCTATTTTTCATAAGGACAATACAATTTTTTAAGGCAGAAAAAACCATTAGAGACATCAGTCAAACTGTCAAGCCAAACGCTATTGTGGGAAATATCATTTAAAAGAAAGAATGCACTGGCACGCTCATTAATCATAAAGCCAAAGGAGACTTCCCCTGCTGATAGCAGTAGAATCCTCAATTGTCTGTCCGATAGATCAGAAACAACCTAGGGACGTGGATGTCTTTCTGATGGACTACTATCTACATATGACGTCATGAGCAGAAATACAAAGGCTACAATGCAAACCACTAGTTAGGAATTCTGCAAAAGGTATTGTGGACAAAGTAAAATGTGTCAAAGTAAAATGTTTGACAAAGGCTAAGTGTGGAGACAAAAGTAAGCTATCTCACCTGTGAAAAAATCTTAAGTGACCCTCACTGATGATTTAACCTCTGAACATTAACAGAATGAATTCTAAGGTGTGATGAGATGTTCATAACTGCTCAACTTCTGGTAAAATGACAAAAATAAGCTAAAAGACATGACAGTGATGATATGGTGAATATACTCTGTATATCTCCTCCAGACTGACGTGATCCTGTGTGCAAAGCAAGTGGAGGTTTTACAAACTGAGCTCACAGCGAGGATAAGAATGTTAAAAGCTAAAGTTCACTCCAATACTGCTGTACCTGCATCACAAGTGTTTGTAAGTTTTGCTTCCCATTGTGGTTTTCCTAAATTTAAACTTTCAACACTAATGTCTGTCAACATGTGTTATTTAGTAGTGGAACTTCAGTCATATCTAAAGGTTCTACTAAATCCTAACTTTTTTTGTAATCATTAATATGGAGAAAATCTGAATTAAACACAGTTGTGCCATTTCTGTTTACTGATGTTGAAAGAATAATCTACTTTTCTCTCTCATTTACATCTATTTCAAAACTGTTACATATGTGACAAATGATCACATTTATGCTCTTTGTATTCAACTAAGTTGAGTTGAGAATCATTAGCTAGAATGTCAGATTACTAACCTATAACTCAGACATGACCTTTGATGCTTTCTTGCCTCAGACTCATGTATACATAGGCAGCATTTCTTATATTTTTCAACACTGGCACTGAATGGTTGAATTTAAACATATAGATGAAAAATAACATATCAATTAACCCATCATTTTTCCCATTAGCCAAAATTCATAGCATTGGCAAAGCTGTGGGCAGGGCTGCAGGACGAGAGTCTCCTTTTGAACATGCTCAGTAACACAGTGTTTAGTCTGAGGCCATTCCTGTCAGCTCAGTCTCATTTGCTGGGGATTGGACAGATGGAGCAGCTGTTGGAGGGAGTGATGATCAAGACTGACCAGGAGAGAATTGCTGAGAGTGGAGGTACACGTACTTGTTGTGTTTCCGTATAATATACCTGATCCAGCTCAACAATGAGTTTAAAATTAGCTGAAGGTCAATTAGGTGAACATGTATCTCAAACCCCCCATGTTTCAGACCATATAAAGAAGATTGAAATTGCAGTGGTCCCTGAGCTTTGTTTCAGAGGCAAAAACTACACTGCCACTTGTATGCTAGTAAATTACTAAAGACCACTAAAAGTACAAGTACACCAAATGAACAAACACAAACATTTGTTTTGGTGTATAGGAACTGTTTTTCATTGTTGGGAGAGTCTACAATGTTTTCTTTCATTCAGTATTGGTCATTTCATCTGAACTCTCTAATGACAAGAGCAAGCATTAGAATGTTGAAGATTGTGTTTGTCCAGTTGGTGTATTCTGGCCATAGAGAATAATAATAATAAACCAAGAGGAGCTTTGTCTCTTCATCAGTAGAATCTGCTTTATATTTCTAGGTCGTAAGACTTTGGTATGTCATACAGACAGGTAGATGAACAGATAATTTTTTTAGGCAGTTTCATTTTGTCATACAGTTTGCCCTGAGGTAGTCAGTATAGCAGTATAAAAAGTACCAGGATCAAAGTGTTTCCATTTACCCTACGACTGTCCAGGGAAACGTTTCCCAAAAGTATTCAAACTCAGTGAATAACTTTAGGAGTAATAGCTTCATATTCTGAAACTTACTATGAGTTTAAAGAACATGAAATCAAACAATGATTTCACTCATTCTGATACAGTGTCTTTATTTTTATGCTCAAAAATGTGTTATAAACATTATTATGCTGATTCTGAAATATGATTGACTGAGGAATGTTCCCATACTCACTTATTATTATGCTATACATACACATATATATATATATATATATCTCCAGGTATTTGTAGAAACCCTCTCTAATGAATGCTTTTGGTTGCAGTCATCGCTGACACTAACACAAACACACACACACACACAGGGTTTATAGACCTTGTAGAGAAGTACTTCCAAAATAATAGGACCAACTTGTTACAAAGTTTTTGGAAAGTTGAAATTAGATCAGATCAGATCAATTGTTTATTTTCAGTTGTTTTACTGTAAACAGTAGTGAGTGATAAAAAAAGAAAAATGAATTTCACTCTTCATGTGCTGCAGCAAGGGGATGAGAGAGAGAAGGAGGGGGTAGTGGAGAGATGACCAGATTAATGTTACTATAGTAACTCTTGTAAATCTGCTCTCACAATACCATGCAAATCCAAACGTGCCTTTTTACATCTTGAGGTTTCCAGAGGGACCTACTGTGCTGTTGGTTCTAGATTAGGTTCATGGTACAAATATACCATTGGATGGATATGATCAACAGTATTGGGGCCTCTGCTCATTCCTTGTTTGTTTCTAAAACAATGGTTTTAAAATAGTTTATCCTGATTTTGAAGGAGTGACTATTTCTACTGTCCATGAAAGGCTTTCTATTAGATTTTGGAGTATTACTGTGAGGATTTGATTGCATTCAGCAATAAGAACTTTAATGAGTGTGCATTTGCACATCTGTGTCAGCAATGTGTGTGACTTTATATAGCTAAATTCATTAGTTAGAAGGGGTATCCTCATACATTTGTATTATTGAGTTGAGTTGTATATAGTTCTATAAAGAATCTTTACAAATGATTCCATAAGGCTTTAGCAAGGGTCCCACTGTCATTACAATAAATTACACGTTAAAAATACTGTACGTTAATAGATACATACATATAGATAACTCCTTTACCTGTAATATAAACACACTAGGACATGATATTAAAAATGTGTTACTTAATTATAAAAAATGTATTCATTGTTTTGGTTTCTATGTTTGTTAGAGGACTGTGTTGACCCAGCAGAGATGAAGTCTTATGAATGGTTTCTGCCTGAGACCACAGCCAACTTTGACAAGCTCCCACTGCAGTACCAAGGTGTCTGTGGATACACTCTCATAAAAAAGAATGGGCTTTTACTGCCAGGTTGGTACAAAATGGTTTATCATATCTAAGAATATTCAATTCATTGGGTAGAGGTTCACACACGTGGTCCTGTCTTTCACATTTTGGTATTTATCTGCTCCCAACTCACCTGATCCAGCTAATTAGCTCATTAAAAATTCATTCCTGAGTGGAAGGTGGTATGTATTCTGTGACTTATTTTCCAGGACCAGGGTTGGGAAACACTGACACAGGACATAGAGTACCAGTCAAAGTCTGCATACACCTTCTTATACTAGAGAATTTCAGAAAATTAGAATAATGTAAAAAAAGGTTGTTGATCATTTAATTTAAAAATTAAACTGTAATATTTCATATTCATTACATTTGAAATTATATTTTTCAAGTTGATGTGATTCGCAATTTGTTCAAATTTTAATTAAATTGTTCTAATATTTTGAGATTCTGATTCATGGATTCATGAGCTATTAGCCTGATTATTACTGATCAACACTAAAACAAAAATCAAATAAAATATTATTTATATAGTGCTTTTAACAATTGATGTCACAGAGCAGCTTTAAATTAGTTAGTTCGCTGATTGACATTATAGTGACAGTAGCAACTAATTGGGGTCTGTATAAATTTGTACATAGTTGCTGATGGCGGGTGGGCAACTAGTTCAGGGCAGGGTGGGAAACTAGTCCAGGTCCAATAGCCAGAAGTTGGGAAGCCAAGGTGAAGTGGTGGCAGGGGAGCTCAGGGTCCTTCTCAGATGGGGCAGAGGAACTCAAGGTTAGCATTTCATCAGACCAGGCCAGTGGGTCATAATTGACTCAGAAAAGGTAGAGAAATTTAATTAGTTTGGTGTTTAGATTTATAGAGAATAGAGAATGTAAACATTATCAGTGTAGCAAGTGACTCTGGCAGATCTGACTATAACAGCCTAACTAAAAGGAGAGGACCAAAATGTAACATAAATATGAGACCATCTTGAAACATTGGTGTACAACCACTCCAACGTCACAAACCTGAGTGATTACATGAAGAAGTCGGGCAGCAGCACCAAGCAGTTTGCCATAAACCCCTTATGTCCAATGTCCATGAACCCCTGGTTCTAAGCTGTGACTAAGCTAAGGCATTAATTACCAAAAGCTACACTGAACAAGCAAGTTTTCAGCTTACACATGAAGACTGAGACTGAATCCTGAATATTATCTGAAAGGTTATTCCAGAGCTGGGAAGCTTTGTAAGAAAAGGCTCTTCCCCCTGCTGAAGCCTTCTAAATTCTAGGAACTAATAGGAAGCCGGCACACTGTGATCTACGCAAATAGCCCATAAAGGTAGATTCAATCTTCAGGAGCAAGCCTGCAAAGGGCTTTATGTATAAGTAAAAGAATTTTATAATCAATGCAGCATTTGACTAGAAGCCAGTGCAGTGCTGATAGTACTGGAATGATGTGGGTAAACTTTCAAGTTTTAGTTAGGACACTGGATGCAGCAATTTGAACTAACTGAAGTCTATTTAGGTTCCTGCATGAACTTGCATTGCATTGAAAAAACAGTTGCACTAGTTTTTCAAAATCCTGTAAGGACAGGGTATTCCTTAACTTGGAAAAAGACATGTCATGAATATAAAATAGGACAGTTTAACTAGCAGTTTGGTCTGTTATATTCTTTTTATTTATATATTCTAAAGACATCAAAACTATGAAACAACATATCACTGTGATTAAAACAGTGCCCAGTTAAGCAGATGCCTATAGATGTCTTTCTCTCCAAAGGCAACCCAAACATTGGAGTCTTGAAGCACAAGGAAAAGTACTACAGCTTCAGTTCCAAGCATGCTGCATATGACTTTGCCTCAAATGCGGATGAGTATATTGAACTTGTGGCAGAGAGAGCAAAGAAATCTCCAGAACTGATCCATTTGCTTGACCTCCATCAACAGTTTGCCACTGTCACTTCATATTACAAGGTGAATGACTCACTTTATTCACATTATCTACACTATATGTCCAAAACCAGACAGCCCTTGAAGCTTATATCTTAATGTAGAAAAGCTCTCAGAAATAGAGGAGCTGGTCAACACCAAACATCAAATTGAAGGCAATGTTGTCCCCAGTACTGGGCAGTGGAGTGAATGAGCTCCATCCAAAACCTTTACAATGAGTTGGAGTGACAAGAAAAGCAACCTGCATTTTAATATCCTTTTAAAATTAAATATATTTTATTTAAGAATTTGATTATAAGTAGGGTTAAAATAGAGTTACATTGCTTGATAATACAAAGTAATAATCAGTTAATATACTTATTAAATATTGGAGGACATCTTTTTGCATCTTTCATATTGAGATATAAGCTTCTGGATATCAAATAAATCTGTACAAAAATGTTGTAGAGGTTGATGCAACCAAATATTGGCTGCTGCTGTGCTGAAAATGTTCTTGAAGAATATCGGTGAAAGTTCCAGATGGGTGGGTCCTCAAAAGATTTGTTGGTAATGCCTTCTCTTACTGAGAAGCAGGCACAAAGTGTTTGTATGTGCATCTGAAGTGTGAAAGGCAGCTGTGGTGGTTAATCTGGGAAGTCCATTTTGAGTAGCAGCCAGGTGGATCAGTCAGACATGTCAAAACTTTTCTCTGCATGCTGGATGCACAGGAGCATCATCTGGCTCTAACTGGTGTGTAACAAAGAAGAAACTTTGCACAGTAATCTGTTCATTGTTTTTGAGCATCCTCAAAGGAAGCTGGTATTGTTCTGCATAGTTCTGCATAGGAGAGAGAGAGTGTGGCGCTGTGCAAGACGGCTGGCTTTCCGGTCACTCCGTAACTTAACTCTTTTTAACCCCCTTTTCTCACTTTCCACATACTTTCCTCCTCTGACGAGGACAGAGTGTGTTCTTCTACATATCATATGGATACTTTCCACTTCGAGAATGCAACCAGGAGCCAGTTTTCTCTCATATTCGAGAGAGGAGCAGCTGGCCCTGAGAACAAAGGGACAAGTCGGCATACAACACCTGATCCCGGTGGAGCTGCGGAGGAGAGCCCCGGGGCTGCAAGGCCGGAGCTAAGCTAAAGGCTAAGACAACCGGTGGCACTGCAAACCGTCCATTCCCTCCGTCATCGTGGGGAATGTGAACTCGCTGCTGAACAAGATGAACGAGCTATCTGCCCTCAACAACCAGTGGATTTATAGAGAGAGCAGCTTGTTAATCTTTACACAGAGACATGGCTAACCCAGATCGTACCGGATGCTAACATGGATCTGCGGGGCTTCACTGCCATGAGAGCCGACAGAGACACTAAAGCCTGCGGGAAAAGCAAAGGTGGGGGGGCTGATCATCTATGTGAACAGTCGCTGGTGTCATCCAGTCCATATTACTGTAAAGACGGTGTTATGTTGTCCGGATCTGGAGCTGTTAGCAGTTAGCCTCCTGCCCTTCTACATAACCTGGTCCACCTTCAGCCAAAGTAAACCCCCATGGTCCAAAGACAGCCTGTAACCACCAGAACCATCAGGAGGTGGTCTCCAGAAGTAGAGGAAACTCTCAGGGACTGTTACGACACCACTGACTGGGATGTTCTGCTTCGCCCACATGGTGAGGACATTGAGGGGATGACACACTGTCTGACAGACTCTCTCAACTTCTGCACAGATGAGGTTATGTTTTTCCTCAAGAGCTCTGTGATTCACCCCCTCTCCAACTGTCACCATTAACTGACCTAAAAGATTTATGGCTAACTCAGCATTGATTTCTAAAAGCAGCATGGTTTTAGACAAATCATTCTGATAGTTTGTTAGCTAGTTAGTGAACCTAGCATTCCACCACAAATGTGACAGCCATTTATCATCCGAGTGTGACCAAGTAGTTTTGTGAGTTTTTAGTAGTTCCCCTTTTATCCAGACATCTGGAGCAGTTTTTACACCTTTTAAAGTGTATATGAATATAAACTGATGAATATATAATATATAATGATGAACAATCATGTTCAAACTAAGTGTACAATAAAAATCTTTATCCAGGGTTACCTTTGAGCTAATTATGTAGTGGTATTAAAAATTTACCATAAGTAACAATACAAGGCCTACAGTAGTTGCATAGGCCCAACAGTCACAATTTGAAATTTGTTTACTGTGCTTGGCATTAATTGCAGTGCCTATAACAGACAAAATTCCTCTTGAACCCTGGGCAAACATTTGTCCCAAATATACAACAACACACCTGAAGCTTGTCAGGACTGACCTTGCTTGCATAAAGACAACAAAAATGATTTGAACTTGAGTTAGAGGTAGTCTCTTTGAGGACATGTATGGATGCTGGAAGATTGTGTGGCTCTAGATCAAAGTCCATTTGGGTCAAAATCATTCTTAAGGTCACCCCACTTAATTTTCCACAGGTTTGACACAGCAGTAACCCAGATCACCCTCAGCTGGTGACGGGTCTATGTAACCCCTATGAGTCTAGCATCCCATGATGGATTTTTTTTGTCTCTGAGTTAAAGATTCTATGGTGGTAATTTCAGGTCACAGGTTGAAAGTGTTTGTACTTCCCTTCACATTTTCGCTCTAGTCAGCTGAGAGGTTTTGCCCTCCCTGGCTTCTTTCTTTCTTTTTTTCCGGAAGTTCTTTTTTATTTGCATTTCCCCCCATTTTCCCAAGGCAACCTTTCCTTTGTTTTGAATGACAGGGTCTATGTATTGAGCTTGTGTCATTATGTCATTGTGCCACTGCATAAGGTTATCCCATAACAAAAATACTTCTTAGACTGAGACTTGATGTGACAGCTACTAGATCTTCTACATTTTACACAAGACAAGGTAACACACATTTGTTTATGTGATTGCAGTAGTTGAAGTTTTAAAGTTCAGAAAAACTATTGCTGCTGAGTACTGCAACCACCTAGCAACCACCTAGCAACCACCTTAGCAAACACCTCATCAAAGCAACACTGCTCCGCTGCACTCACCATTTCTGCAGGAACTACACTCTCTAGTTCTTAGGTTTTATTATAACTATATTGCCTATCACAATATAGTCAATATTGTCCCAAGCTCAGATAAATGGTGAGTGTTGCATCAGGAAGGGCATATGGCGTAATACTTCTGCCAAAATTATAATGCGGATCAGGCAGATGATCCACTGTGGCGACCCCTAAGGAGCAGCCAAAAGAAGAAGTCACTGCATAAGGTACCCAATGGACTTTCTTCTCTCATTCTGTGAATGTGAGTTAGCCAAACCGTGAGATGTGTTTACTTATCTCTTATGTAGACTATTAGTTACATAAATGTACTTAAAACACATACAGTATATATAACATAATATGAGGAAGATCTGACTAATGTCTACACCAGAACACAGTGAGATTTTCTGCCTGAAAAAAAAAACAAAACACCAATTAAAAACAAAACATTTACTAAACAATCAATGCACAGTCTTTAAAAGCATCAAGTAACACTAAGAAAAAATGTAAATTTTATTCACGACACAATTGGATACCTTTTATCCACCTATAGGGGGGGTATTGAAAAGCTGCTGAAGGAATTCTCAGGCATGTACCACCTGTAAGGTTCTTTCCAATGCTCTTTTGTATAAATGCAGCTCAAGCACCTGAGTAGTGGGAGGGACCTGTTCCAGTTTCATATCAAGTCTCATATTGGTCCTAAAATTGGCTGAGTTATTAGCCAATGAAATCTTTATGCTCTGCCCAGATGGATTGATTGACATTTTGGAGATCAGTTTGTTAAAAATTCAATATTCTGCATAATTATTTACTTGCATACATTATATATTTTAAAACAGACTTGAGATGTTCAGATGTACATTATAGAACTAGTACAAAATGATTAATTTTCAATGTGCAGTTCAAAAAATGGTCAACATTTTTAAATGGGATACATTGCTGCAGTTGTCAGGCTCATTATAGGGCATTAGCTGATCAACTGCATGTGTATCACCTGAATAGTAGGAGAGACATGCTCATTTTAGTGTTTTAAAATGAACAGCCTGTCATACTTCATTTGATACTAGAGAGTCCATAGGTGGAGAGGTGGCAATGGGCTAATTCTAAGACATTTAAGTACCAGTTGACATCTCATTGGCAGCCATGTTTTTTTTATGATATCATAGTCATAGATACTGTTCTAGGACATAATATAACAGAACCAAGCTAATTTTCATGTCAATAAGGCAGCTTTTGGTCATGTCACATATTTTGCTTGTTATAGCAACACCTAGCAGTGCAGTATTAGCAAACCTTTATTGTTGTCCATGGGCTACCTACATTATATGCTTGTGAAGTTGCAGAGCAATTGGACGAAGCATTTCTGAGTTATAGCTATATACATTTGATTTTGGCAATATTAGCGCCACCTATATTATTGGGTGCTAAACAATGTGGATTTTTTAAAATATATTTATTAGTGTAACTGCAATATGCGTTTATTATTCGTCAGTTTCCTTTTCACACATTTTTGGTCTCCATAACTTCAGCTGCAGTTTTGAGATATCAACTTTATTCCAACGGTTTAACACCCATCCTGAACCCAAATGGTGTGCTTTTATACTGCTTTTTGCTAAGAGCAATAGTTTCCATAAAAAATGCAACATTGTTTGGCATTACTGTTGCTGAGTGCTGATTGGTTGGTGTTTCTGCTGCTGAGCACTGATTGATTAACCTGTCACATTCTCTGCTGATCACACTTCTCCATTGTGACATTATTGATGACATCACAGCACGGAGTCCACAAATAGAGGTTGTTTCTTTCTCAGTTCGGGGTCATCCCCTTAAGAGAACATTTGCTGCTTGAGCTTAGACTGACACTGACATTTGGCAGACAGGCTTATCTAGAACCGAGAAACAGCTTCTACATCTGATTTTCATACAACACAAGGTAAGAACCATGTATTGCAGTGTGTGATTGCAGTAGGTACAGTATTGCCAATGGAATGATTGATGGAATGTTCAGAAAAATTACCTTGATGATGTCACTCTACCACACCATCATAGAGAACATGCAACACCACCTTTTAAGCAAAAAATACAGCTGAGCTGCTATCATACTTGCAGTTTCTGGACTCTTTGGTTAAAGTTCAGGTTCTTTGGATTTTTTTACATCAAACTTGTGCAGACTGGACAAAAACTCAGAAAATAGTTTGTGCTGAGAGATATGTGTGATTTTGCCTATTATGCTAATTAGCTCAAAATCTTAAGCTTTTTTTGTAGAACATGAGGAATGTAATCAATGGAAAAAAATAATTTTGTCTATGTGCCATGAGATATGAACTATTAAGTTGATATTACACTATAGCATCACCATAAGGCCAAGCAGGTTTGAGCGTCTAAGTAGTGGGAGGGACTGCTACCCGTTCATCAAGTATTATGTCCGTTTGACTTATGGTTTGGTCTGTGCACTCTTTCATTTAGGTATCCGTTTAAACTAGTGGCCCTCATAGGTGTATTTACACCAAAATTGGCATGTTCTGTATAGAACAATAAGCCAATGAAATTTTGATGCTCTGCCCAAATGCATTGATTGACATTATGTAGATCAGTTTTGTTAAAAATTATAAGAACAGATGCTTTCTTGAGCTTAGAATGACACTCATTTGGCAGATGAGCATATCTATATAGTATGCCTTATTATCTAGAACCCAGAGCCCGTTTCTACGTCTGATTGTTTTTCATACATGACAAGGTAAGAACCATTTACTAGCGTGCTTGTTGTAGGTACAGCTTTCCCCAATGGAATGAATGTTGGAATGTTCAGAAATATTACAGTGATGTCACTCTACCATACCTGTTTAGAAGAACATGCAACACCATCTTTTGAGCACAAAATCCTGCAGAGAGTTTTGAATTTTGAAGAATTTTGTCAGTCATTCAGGGTTGGAGATATGGACCATTAAGTTTAATGCTACACTATATCACCACCATAAGGTTAGCACCACTAACCTTAGCACCTGACTAGTCTGAGGGATTACTATATGTTCCAGTTTCATATCAAGTCTCAGATTTGGTCCTAAATTTGGCTGAGTTATTAGCCAATGAAATATTTATGCTTTGCCCAGATGTAGATCAGTTTTGTTAAGAATTCAACAGAATTTTTTGCATAATTATTTACTTGCATACATTATATATTTTTGAAAAGACTTGAGATTATTAGATATTATACATTGTAGGACTGGTACAACATTAGTCATTTTCATACAAAGAGCATTTGTCAGAAAATGGTAAATATTTTTAAATAAGATACATTGCTATAGTTGTCAGGCTCATTGTAGTGCATTAGCTGATATCAACTGCATGTCTATGACTTGAATAGTATGAGAGAGATGCTCATTTTTGTGTTTTAAAATGTGAACAGCACCCCCAGTGGGCAGTGCATGTCATACTTCATTTGATACTAGAGAGTTCATACCTGGAGACCTTCTTCTTCTTTCGGTTGCTCCCTTTAGGGGTTGCCACAATGAATCATCTGCCTCCATCTTGCCCTATCCCCTGTCTCCTATACTGTTACACCAGCCATCTCCATGTCTACCTTCACTACATCCATAAACCTTCTCTGAGGTCTTCCTCTTCTTCTTCTGCTCAGCAGTTCCATCTCCAACATTCTTTGTCCAATATATCCACTATTCCTCCTCAACACATGTCCAAATCATCTCAACCTGGCCTCTCTAGTTTTATCTCCAAACCGCTCCACCTTCACTGTCCCTGTGATCTGCTCATTTCTGTCGATGATGAGCAGCATGAACGTGTACCAGGATCATAGTGGTAGCGCCTTAGCCTGCTATGCCACTTGGGGTGATCTGCTCATTTCTAATCTTGTCCATTCTTGTCACTCCCAACGAAAATCTCAGCATTTTCATCTCCACCACCTCCAGCTCAGCCTCCTGTCTTTTAGACAGAGCCACAGTCTCCAAACTATACATTATAGCAGGTCTCACTACTGTCTTGTAAACCTTCCCTTTCACTCTTGCTCCTATCCTTCTCTTACACATCAGCCCTGATACCTGTCTCCACCCACTCCATCCTACCTGCACCTTCTTCTTGACCTCTTTTCTGCACTGTCCATTGCTCTGGATGGTTGACCCAAGATATTTGAAGTCATCCACCTTTACAACCTCTACTCCTTGCATCTTCACCTTTACACCTGCCTCCCTCTCATTCACACACATGTATTCCGTCTTGTCTCTACAGACCTTCATTCCTCTCCAGTGCAAACCTCCATCTCTCCAGGTTCTCGTCCTCCTGCTCTCTACTCTCACCCTATCACATGCCTTCTGTAGATCCGTAAAGACGCAATGTAGCTCCTTCTGACATTCACTGTACTTCTCTACCAACATCTCAGTGCAAAAATTGCATCTGTGGTTCTCTTTCTGGGCATGAAACCAAACTGCTGGTCACTGATCTGAACCTCACCATAGCCTTGCTTCAACAACTCTTTCCCATACCTTCATGTTGTGGCTCATCAACTTTATACCTCTGTAGTTACTACAGCTCTGCCCATCACCCTTTTTCTTAAAAATGGGACCAGTAAAATTCTTCTCTACGCATCAGGCATCCCCCACTCTCCCATATTGTGTTAAACATCCTGGTCAAAAAGTTCACTGCCTTCTCTCATAAACATCTCCATACCTCTGCAAGTATGTCATCTGGACCAACTGCATTTCCATTCTTCATCCTTTTTAAAGCTGCCCTCACTTCCAACTTACTAATTCTCTGCACTTCCTGATCCACTATCTCTCCCCCATTGTCTTCCTCTCTCTCTCATTTTCCTCATTCATTAGTTGTTCAAAGTACTCCTTCCATCTACTCAAGACTCTGTTCACTCACTAGTACATTTCCCTATATTTCCTTTATCTACCTAACCTGCTGTACATCCTTTCCAGCTCTATCTCTCTGCTCGGCCAAGCGATATAAGTCCTTTACTCCTTCTATACTGTCCAGCATCTCATAAAACTCATCACAGGCCTGAGCTTTTGCCTTTGCCACCATTCTTTTCGCTATGCGACTAGTGTCACAGTATTCCTGCCTACTGCCTCATCTCTCTGGCTATCCTACTTTTTCTTGGCTGCCTTCTTCTTCTGAATACTCTCCTGGACTTCCTCATTCCACCACCAACTTTCCTTGTCTTCTTTCCTCTGACCAGACGAAACACTCAACACATTCTTGCCAGTTTCTCTCACCACCTTAGCTGTACTTTCCCAGTCCTCAGGTAGCTCGTCACTGCCCCCAATGGCCTGTTGCAAATTTTCCCTGAACTGCCTGAAACCATCCTCCTCCTTCAGCTTCCATCATCTAAGCTATGGCTCTGTCTTCACTTTCTTCCTCTTTATTGTTTCTAATCTCATTTTACAGACAACCACCCTATAGTGCCTTCCTACACTTTCCCCTGGCACCACTTTATAATCTCCAATCTTTTTTAGGTGGCATTTCCTGCTAAGGATATAATCCACCTGTGTGCACCTCCCTCCACTCTTGTATGTCACCCTGTGTTCTTCATTCTTCTGAAAAATCTCCTGTAACTGACAACCAATCTGTGGTTCATATGAAATGACAACATTCAAAATTACACCATCAACTTCCAACTTCAAGCTCATGATCCTTTCTGACACTCTCTTTACATCCAGAACACTGTTCCTTTTTCTCTTTTTCTACTTTTTCTCATGCACTATTTATATATATATTGTACATTGTAATATAGTCTCTATATTATATATTCTTTATATTTATATAGTGCTTCTTTACTAAATTATCTCGTTCTACCTTTCTGTACTGTATTTATGTTGCGGCTGGAACCTTAATTTCCCTGAGGGAACCCTCCCAAGGGATCAGTAAAGTTCTATCCTATCCTATCCTATACTATCCTATCCTATCCTAGGATTATCTTTACTCAATTTCTCTCCCTATCTACACCACAATAGAACAGTTTGAATCCACATCCAATTCTTAGCCTTGCTTCCTTTCCATCTGATCTCCTGAACACACAGAATATCTACCTTCCTTCTCTCCATCATGTCTGCAAGCTGATGGCAGCCATGTTTTTTAATAACATCATAGTCATAGATACTGTTCTAGGACAACATATGACAGATCCAAGCCAATTTTCATGTCAATTAGGCAGCTTTTGGTCATGTCACACATTTTGCTTGTTATAGCAACACCTAGCAGTGCAGTATCACCAAACCTTCGTTGTCCATTGGACGAAGCATTTTGGAGTTATATACATTTGATTTTGGCAATATTAGTGCCACCTATATTATTGGGTGCTAAACAATGTTGATTTTTTTTAAATATATTTATTAGTGTAATTGCAGTATGTGTTTATTATCCATCAGTTTTCTTTTCACACCAGCTGCAGTTTTTGAGATAACAACTTTATTCCAACGGTTTAACACCCATCCTGAAACCAAATGGTGTGTTTTTATACTGCTTTTTGCTAAGAGCAATAGTTTTCATAAAAAATGCAAAATTGTTTGGCATTACTGCTGCTGAGTGCTGATTCGTTGACATTTCTGCTGCTGAGCACTGATTGATTCACTGATTCTCTGCTGATCACACTTCTCCATTGTGACATAATTGATGACATCACAGCATGGAGTCCACAAATAAAAGGCTGTTTCAGGGTCATTCTCTTGAGCTCTCACATTTTTCTCACAGCTTCTACATCTGATTTTCTTACAACACAAGGTAAGAACCATGTATTAGTATGATTGCAGTAGGTACAGTGTTCTCCAATAGAATGAATGGCGAAATATTCAGAAAAATGACAGTGATGATGTCACTCTACCACACCATCATAGAGAAAATGCAACACCACCTTTTAAGCAAAATTCACACTGAGCAGTAACTGGACTCTTTAGTTAAAGTTCAGGTTCTTAGGATTTTTTTTACATCAAACTTCATGTCAAAAACTGCAAAAATACTTTGTGCTGAGAGATGTGTGTGATTTTGCCTATTATGCTAATTAGCCCAAAATCTTAAATGGATTGAGGTTTTTTTGTAGAACATGAGGAATGTAATCAATGGAAAAAAATGTGTCTATTAACTAGCCAGAGATATTAACTATCAACTTGATATTACACTATAGCATTACCATAAGGCCAATCAGGCGCAAGCATCTGAGTAGTAGGAGGGACTGCTACCTGTTTATCAAGTATCATGTCTGTTTGTCTTATGGTTTGGTCTGTGCACTCTGTGTTTCATTTAGGTATCCGTTTAAAGTAGTGCCCCCCCCCAAAGCCCTGCTGTTCTAACATGTGCAGAATGTGGGCTTGGCATTGTCTTGCTGAAATAAGCAGGGACGTCCCTGAAAAAGTCCTTGCTTGGATGGTAGCACATGTTGCTCAGTATGTACCTTTAATTAATGGTGCCTTCACAGGGGCACTAACACACCCCCATACCATCAGAGATGCTGGCTTTTGAACTTTGCACTGATAACAATCCAGACTGTGGCCTGGAGGACACAATTGATTTCCATGATTTCGAAAAACAATTTGAAATGTGGACTCGTCAGTCCACGGGACACTTTTTACTTTGCGTCAGTCAGTCTCAGATGATTTTGGGCCCAGAGAAGCTGGTGGCATTGTTGTTCAGCGACAAACTGTGTTCACTGACATTGGTTTTCTGTAGGGTTCCTAAGTTTGGAACCGTGGTTTTTGGCCTTGCTACTTACTTGCAGAGATTTCTCCAGATTCTCTGATTCTTTTGATGATATTATGTACTCTAAATGATGAAATCCCTTAATTCCTTGCAATTACACATTGAGAGACGTTGTTCTTAAACTGTTGGAAAATTTGCTCATGCAGTTGTTCACAAAGTGGTGAACCTCGCCTCATCCATGACTGAGTGTTTCAGGGATGCTCCCTTTATACCCAGTAATGAAACTCACCAATTAACCTGTTCCAAACAGATGTGTTTTGAAAATTCCTCAACATTCCCAGTCTTTTGTTGCCTGTCCCAACTGGAAATGTGTTGCAGGCATCAAACTCAAGACAAGTGAATATTTGCAAAAAAAAAAACAAGCTATATCCATTTGAACATTATAATAAGACAAATTTTTAATTTTAAAAACAATTTAAAATGTAGTTTGTATAACATACAATTTAAATTTTCATCCATAGTAAAATTTATTTGATAATATAATTATGGATTTTTCAGATGTCTGGCTACCATCTTCCATCATTGATGATGTAATCACCAGGAACTAAACTTCTAACCACAGCTCTAGCTACAGTTAGAAGTGGTTACAAGTAGTTGGGAATGTTTGTTCCTGTGTCACTTAACAATGGTTTGGTCTATGTAAGTTACCAATGTAGTTACTTTCTTAGTTCCGTGGTTTTGGGAAATACCTGCATTGCAACTGCTTCGTTCTAACCATGTCCAACTACATTACTAACTTTCTTTTTGGGAAATGCACCCCGGAGTCAGCATTTTTTTTTAAATAAGGGCCAAGTCAAGGGTTTTAAACGGACTTATTGGCACCCTACCACACACACTCTGCACTGCTCACATACTCGCTGAAAATACAGGCAAAGACATAATTTACTGGCTCTTATCATCGATGTGATATCCAACAATATATTCTATGTGCATATCATGCACCCCTAATTTTCAACTCAGTCCTTTACAATCTTGGTGGTTCATTTCTGAAATATACTACCACACTGGATATGTCTTTTAACTATGGAGCAATGGCACATGGGCATTTAAATGTTGCCAACAATAACCTGTCAATGTTTTAGTAAATACTATGAATAAACAAGGTATATGAGCAGTGAAGTTTAAAAATGTATTAAGCATACAAATTTAAATAGCAAGCATAGTAAAATAAACCCCTTAAAGCAACAGGCTATAAAATGGTGCAGAATTTGTGTGGACGTGCTACTCACATAAACCCCACACTGGGCCCAAAGCATATCAAATTTGGTCTGACCCGCACCGGCCCAGTGTAGGATTTGTGTGACCATGTCAAAGTGCACACCATTGTTGTCTTTTTTGTGATGTGTTTTTGTGATGGTTGATTCATGCACTTTAACATTAGTCAATGTGAGAAAAAACTTTAGCTGCTTCTAAGGTACCTTAGGTTCTTTTGTGTCCGCCCAGACTATTACATGCTCCTTATCTACTTTGAGGACTCCATTCAATTTTAGGTCAAATTTATATAGAAAATTCTAAAGGGTTCATAAACTTTCAAGCATGTGTAATATATGCAGTATACAGTAGTCTACAGTGTTTAAGTGATGTTAACAAGCATGTGTCTGTCCAGATGCAGTCAGCGGAGAGTCTGCTGGTAAAACCCATCACCAAAAGTGACAGTAGCACCCAGACTGACACACACCTGCTGGAGAGCAACATCATAAAGTCTTATGAATGGAACGAATGGGAGCTCAGACGAAAGGCCTCCAAAATGGTGAACATATTAATCTACATTCATTTATTCAAACATATTAGTGGGATTTTTTTTTTTAATTTTTAATTAATTGATTTGATGCATGTTGTGACCTTGAAGCAAGAAGGTTTAACACAAAGTATACTGTCTCTCAGGCAAATCTACACAGTAAAGTAACCCACTCGATACAGACCAACCTGAGCCACATGAGAAGGAACAACAGCACCCAGACATTTCTCCCCAAAGATGCCACTTGCCAGACGAAGAGGGATGGCCAGACTAATGTTGTCAAACCCCTAGTGTACGTGACTGGGCTGAGAGGAAGGGAGAATACAAATCATATCAAATCAAATCAAAGTGAATAAAAAGTGTCACCTCACATTACACAGGTGTAAGGGTAGTAAAACAAATACATAAAAAACAGAGGAAAAGTAAATAATAAAAATAAAGATGAAAAATATATGTAGTAGAAATGGAGTATTTACTTATTAACTTACACTATATATACATTATACATATATTACACTAAGACATATTGCATTGTAGTTAAATACAATATAAATAAAATATGTTGTTTCTTTCTATGAAATCATAATCAACTGTTGAAGAAATGCCAATAAATAAATCACACAGCAAAAATGTATTCTTATCAATTTATATTTGTATAGCACTTTTATAACTGAAATGGTCAAAAAGCACCTTCACAGATCACACATCAATAACACCTGCACATCAATAACACATGAAACCTAATATACTAAAGCAAATATACTCAGCAGAAGCAAACAGCTACTCCACTTTCTGGCATCTTTGTGAGATGAAAAAGTCTGAAAAACAATATAAAACGGTTAATGTATAAGGAGGTTCACAGACATTGAACAAAATAGCAAACAAACTCATCAATAGCAAACAGCTACACCAGGTAAACTTAGCAAATTGCTACTCAATTTAGTAAAAAACAGCAAAGGGACAGGAGAACTGAACAAAAGCACTAAGCAGGAAGCCATCTTTCCTGCTTCTCCAAACAAGCTGCATCCACAAATCGTCAAATTTAATGCTTTTTCCTACCGATCTTCTGATCCAGAAACTGATTTAGTGACTCTATCTTGTCGCTTGTCCAAATACTGAATACCCTCAAAGTGGTTTCTAGTGATTCTAAAGGTTCGCCAAAAGGTTCATTACCCAAAACCTCATTGAATCTTCACTCACTACTGAAACCTGCTGTTCAAAAGGATATATGACTGCCTAAATTATTCCTGAGCTAGAATATCCTGGATTGTTTTGTCTTAATTAATATAAAATGTGTGTTTGCATGGAAATATTATTAAATGAGTGTTGTGTCATCCATCAATGATATGCACTGACACAACACTGAGCTGGGTGTGTTTATTGAACTTGCATACACTCATTATTATTATTATTGTTGTTGTTATTATGTTAATAGTATTGTTATTGTTGTTATTATTTGTATTATTATTATTAATAATAATAATAAAAATAATAATAATAATAATAATGCAATGTAACATGTTTTGTTCCAAGCCTTTTAGTGTTATTTTCCAATTGCTTATGTCTAAAACAAATGCAAAATTGCAGTGAACCACTGCAATGAAACTGTTCTGTCAATGATGTGATACAAATCTCAAGTTTATTGGTAACAGAATGCCACAAGGATATCCAGACCCACATATAACTTTTCTACCACAAACACGTAGTACCGGTAACCATGCGTCACTTCCTGATCACACAGGCCGGCTTGTACGGCAATACAATGTATCCAAACCATGTACTAGCACAACTCAGGGGGATGTAGCACAACTACATCCCCCTTTATAAGCTTAATTCTGTAACATGAACAGAAATAACTGACAGTAAATTACTTTTTGAACTTGTCACTAGAACTTGACAATCAAGGCTGAGTATATTAAGACAAACTAAATTTAAGTTAATGATGCATGAACATTGCAGTCTAAAGGAAAGGCAGCCACACATTCTAATAACTAATGCTTCATAAAACAATATAACAGGTTTCTTTTGTCACATGTGCAATTGAGTTTATCCCCGTGTTTGTGCCTTCATTTAAGTATCCTTCTCAGTTTAGGTACTTTTTGTTTGGTCTGTTGAAGTACCACACTGGGATTCATTTCAGTATTGGGTGGTGCTTGACCTTGTTTTGAGTCAGTGTTTGCTCTTTCATTATGGTGCATGTATTGGAGTTGTTTCTGTTCATCTGCATTAATCATTGGCTCTGAGGGCTGTGGTGGTGATTCCAACACAGGCAAAAGGTGCTTTCTGTTATGTCGGTACTCTCTCCCTTCAGACTCAACTATGTAGGAACATGGCTCGTTGCATTGTTTCTTTACGATGCTCTTTCATGTTTGAAGCCTCACCACTTGATTTGGTAGCAGGGGAAGTAATGGTTTGCTGGATTTGTCATAACAGCGTTTCTGTGTCTCGCGTTTCTTTGTAAGCTGGGCTTTGACACAGGCTGTTGATTTGACTGTGGGCTTCAACAGGTGTTTGCAGATGGGTAGAACCGTCCGAGTCCGTCTGGACAGCAGCCTTTGTGCAGGAGAGCCCAGGATCTTTGTCTTGCGGTGTGTTACGCAAGCTTAGTAGGTTGAGGTAGAAGTCTGTACCATCCCGTTTTGTTGTCTCAAACAATTTCTTTGCACTTTGCACAGCCCTTTTACTGAGGCCATTGGACTGTGGGTATTCAGGACTGCTCGATGTATGTGTGAAATTCCAAGATTTGGTGAAGTCACGAAATGTCTGACTCATGAACTGAGTGCCGTTGTCTTAATACAGCTCTTGTGGTATGCCATGGACAGAGAAATGGTGTTTTTTGTTAATTACATATGCGGAGGACATGTTGCTGAGCTGGTCAACTTCAAAACAGCCTGAGTATGAGTCCACAAGCACAAGATAATAGTGATTCTCCCATTCAAATATGTCTGTGGCAACACTAGACCATGGCAGGTTGGGAACTGTGTGTATTTTCAGTGGTTCTCTTTGTTGATGTGGCTTAAGGCTGTTACAGACACTGCATGCCTGTATAGTAGTCTCCAAGTCTCTATCAAAGGAGAGCCAAAATGCGCATTCTCTTGCCTTCCTCTTTGTGGCCTCTACACCTGGATGGCCTCTGTGGAGTGCAGCAACATACGCAGGTTGCAGAGAAATGGGAATAACAGCTCTGTTTCCATGCATGATGATGTTATCTTCAACCGTGAGTTCACTCCGGAAACTGAAATATGGTTTGGCCTCTGCGGGCACTCTGCCTATGCGTCTGGGCCATCCATTTCTGATGAGTTGAGTAATCGCCTGAAGACCCAGGTCCATGCTTGTGTGTTCACGCAGTTCGTCAAGCCGCCGTGGGGATATCAGTTGCACTGACATCACATCAAACTCAGGCTTTTCCTGGACCAATATCACCCCTAGGGGCACGTGACAGGGTATCAGCTAGGTAGAGGTGTGTCCCTTTTTTGTACATCATGGTCAGGTTGAATTTCTGTAGTGTTAACATCATTCGCTGCAGGCGTGCAGGGATTGCATGGAATGGCTTGTTGTGAATTGTGACCAAGGGCTGGTGGTCAATCACAATGTGTTTGCCATAAATGTAGTCATAGAATTTATGACAGGCGAAGACTACTGCCAGCAGCTCCTTTTCAATCTGTGCGTACCTCCCTTCTGTCTCAGTCAGTACGCGGGATTCATAAGCCTGCCATCTTGGGCAAGCAGCCCCTAAGCCATGCTGGGATGCATCTCAAGTGAGAGTCACAGGTTTTTCAACATCATAGTACTGGAGCACAGGTGGACTCATGATACACAGTTTGAGTCCCTCGATTGCATCTCGTTGGTGTTGTGTCCAGCTCCAAGTGACGTCTTTGTGCAGCAGTTGGCGTAGTGGCATTGTCAATTCACTCAAGTTTGGGATGAACTTGCCCAAATAAGTAACCATTCCCAGAAAGCATTGTAAAGCTGCTTTGTCCTCCGGAAGGGCATTTTGACGATTGATGCTATTTTTGAGGGATCAGCTTTGAGTCCCGTCTCAGTGAACACATGCCCTACATAGCTCACCTCCCTCAGCCCAAATTTGCATTTATTTTTATTGAGTCTGAGCTTCACCTTTGTGGCCCGGTCTCGAACCTTTTTAGATTAGCTTCATGTTCTGCTGCATCTCTGCCACTTATTATAATGTCGTCCACAATTATAGCACTTGGATAGCCAGCTAATATTTGTTCCATGGCTCTTTGAAATACTTTGATGCCAAAGGGCATCCTATTGAATTTGAATCTTCCAAAGGGGATGTGAATGTGGTGTGGAGAGATGAGATGTTGTCCAATTTGATCTGTCAGAATGAACTTTTAGCATCGAGGACAGAGAAGACAGTGGCACCCGACCTTTGTGCAGCCACCTCCTCCACTGTGCGCATGGGGTGGTGGGGGCTCATTAGTGCCTTGTTTAGGTTTCGTGGATCTATGCACAAACGAACATCATCAGTGTCCTTCTTGTGTGTGGCAACCATGTTGGAAACCCACTCTGTGGGCTCATCCACTGGTTCAATTTCTCCTAGATCCTGCATTCTCTGGAGTTCCTGTTTCACATTTTCCTGCATCGCCAATGGAATGTGGCATGGGGGGCTGATTACTGGCATCACAGTTGGATCTAATCACAGCATAAGTGACAGGTAGTTCGCCAAGTTCATCTCTGAACAAATCTGCATAATCCTGAAACACCCTCTGTGATATGGTTTGATCCTGAATAGTATCTATGTGGTGTACTTCCTTGCTAAAGGTGACCAGTTGCATATTCAGGCTATCTTGCAAGCCTAGTGTGGACTGCACATTTTTACATATGACCTGGAATTTTAGCATATTATACTGTCCATTGAGCTCGCACTGCAGAGTCACTGATTCAATCATGGTTCCACCAAAAGCAACTTTTAATTCAAGGCTCTTGTCATTGACCATGATCGTGCAATGCCCTTCCCCAGTGAAACAGTCCGTAGTGCGTATTGTGTTAATGTCACAGTTTTCTTATCACTGTCAGAATCTGTCTCGGTTGAAAATTGATTCACTGGTTTGTTTGACTTGCTAGCCCTTGGAGATCTGCACAGCTTTTTGAAATGGTTGTACTTCCCGCAACAGTGACACTGCTGTCTGAAGGCTGGACAATGGTGGTGCTGGGCAGGGTGCGTGCCTCCGCAGTTACTGCAGGTTGAGATTGATGCACTTTGTAATTTGGCTTTGATTTTTGACTGGCTTCTGCGTTTGCTACCGTGTTTAATCTGCATGGTATCAACACTGACAGATGTAATATATTTGGGGCAGAGAGAGTTTTTGTATGTTGGTCAGTGAGCTCACTTATCTGACAGATACGTATGGCCTTGGTCAGTGTAAGGTCAGTCTCTTTAAGCAGAGAATGTCTGACACTGTCACTACATATTCCAACAACCAGTCTGTCTCTAATGAGTTCGTCTTGCAATGGGTCAAAGTTGCATGTTTTAGCAAGGTTTTTCAATGTACGATTCGACTGTTTCCGCTGGCTTTTGAAATTGTGCCTCTCCATTATTACATTTGGTTCCGGATTGCATATCTCTCTGAATTTCCGTAGCAAGCAGTCGGGATCCTCCCGTGATTCTGCCTGTGTGATGATGTTATTGCCATCCGTGACCGCAGGTGCGTATGTGAATGACTGCTCTCTTTCTATAGCCTCTGGTCCTGCCAGATTGAGGAGTATGTATGCTCTAGTCTTGGCAGGCTTGTCGCTGTGTGCAGCGGCAATGAATATTTCATATTCACGTTCAAACTTGTGCCAGTTCTCTGCCACATTACCATCAAAGATGAGAGGGTCTGGGTGTTGGAATCTGTCTGCCATATTCCATGAATTGTTTGCTTTTTAATGCCGAGTTGTATGCGAAGTTCCTTCCGGTTCGGTCACGGTGAGGGAGATCCCACTTCTGACACCATGTCAATGATGTGATACAAATCCCAAGTTTATTGGTAACAGAATGCCACAAGGATATCCAGACCCACATATAACTTTTCTACCGCACACACGTAGTACCGGTAACCATGCGTCACTTCCTGATCACACAGGCCGGCTTGTACGGCAATACCATGTAGCCAAACCATGTACTAGCACAACTATCTATGTTCCAAGCCGCTCTCCTTCCTATTCAACTTCTTGGGAAATTTGCTGCACTCTATGATCTTCTTGATTTGTGGTCCGACGAAGACACCAGCTCTGATCTTTGCTTCAGACAGCTTAAGGAAAAGATCTTGGAAGTACTTGAAAGCTCTCAACTCCTTATCAACAGCTGTGACAAATTATATTATGAGCCCCAACTTGATGTGTAGTGGTGGCATCAGCACCTTGTGGGGGTGCACCAGTGGCTCCCGATTTACGTTGTTTTTCCCCACAGAGAACTCCGCTGGGACCAGTCTCACCTGTGACAGTGTGCTTAAAGCAAGGCTACTTTGTAAAACCACCCTGGAGGCCCATCAGGAATTACACTGTTTTGAAATCTCTGATAACTTCCCAGCGGTACCTATTATACGTCAAGGCACCTAGCAACATCTTGACACTGGTGTATGCCTCTTTCAGGTGCACCGAGTGAGCTACAGGAAGAGAGGGATACTTGTTCCCATTGTGAAGCAGCACGGCTTGGAGGCACTTGCATGAATAGTCTATGAAGAGGTGCCACTCTTTCGGGTTACAGGTGATACCTATAGCCTCGAATAGACTGGCCACATTGTTGCAGGTGACTAAACAAGCTGGAAAAAAATTGTTGTTGAAGGTGACGCTTCCTCTGGTCTGTGACTTTCATGTAATGCTTTCATGTAATAAGTTCCATTGCTTGAGCCAAGCTCAGCATTGGACTTGGTGTGACCAACAATACAAAGCCTCAAAGCCAAGCCTAAAATCTGCGGAGGATAAATGAGAGCATCCTACCCAGGATGTCATTTGAAATGATGTCCCTGGGTGCTTCTGTTTATGCAGTTTACTGCAATTGCATTGGTACAAGGCTGTGAGCTGTTACTATTATACATTACACCATTATAATAAACAGATTTTTAAATCAAAAAAGTTAAAATATAAGTAAAGTGCCTAAGCTGTAAACTGCCATCATAACATATGCAGGAAGTATAGTGTGATTATATTGTTCACCTTTTCTCTTGCAATGAGAAGTTAATTCATAATTAATGCATGTTAATCTATGTAGCAGCTGTAATTGGCTGGGTTGTATTAGGTGAGTGCTAAAGCGAATGCTGTGATTTGCTAAGTTCATTAGTAGTCAGCATCATGAGGTGAATTTATAACCCAATATAGCCCAAAATCTGTTTTCTAGTATTTCTATTCATTTGTGTATCAGTCCAGTATCCAGAAAAACATAAATGGTATGGAGCTTTCTCTTGAGGGGTACCGTGACAAGTAGTTCATGCCTTCTGATTAGAGGGGCCCCCATCCCAAGGGAGTGGAGCTACTCTATGTATAAATCTATTTATAGCCATACATTCCAGGATAATGTTTTCCATTTGCAAGGCTCCTAGTTTTGTGAACTCGGACCTCTGAGTTAAGATTTCAGAAAGCTCTCAATCTGGCCAAGAGGGATTCTCTAGGTATTCATGGCATCTGTATTTATCTTCTTTGTAATAAAACTTATTATTCAAGCAAGACTGTCATTGGAGATTTCCTCAGACCTCTCCACAGCATCACCAAACAAATAGACAACAATTTTGTCATCACAAGACCGGACGAGTTGTGACCTCTTGGCAGCCACAGTCAATAAACCAACTCTTCTAGCAAAAAGGTGAGTTTATCTCCCATTAGATGCTGGTTTGTTTGTTTTGGCTGTGTGGGTTTTCTTTGGTCACACCATAAAGAATCTGAGGTGTATGAGTGCTATTCTGTGTTGCTGTTTGAAGTGTGTTTCCATTCTAAAGTTGAGTGTTTTTGTGATTAATAATCACTCAGGAGTGGAAAACAATAGAGAAGATAAAAAAGAATAAAAATAAAAATGAAACACACATAATAGAGTAAAGTGAAGTAAAAAGCTCTAATTAGCACTGTGCAGGTTAGGAAGATCAAGGCCTCATTCATCTTCTCGGACAACTGTAATTCACATGCTTCTTTCTGGTCACAGCATGAAGTTTAGTTTTTAGATGAATAAAAGGTAAAATGGTGCATCCTTTTGCCCAAGGAGAAAAGTAGATAATGGTTTAAAATAGGTAGGGATATATAAAAAGAGGAAGGGATATATAAGGGAAAATAGAGAATTTTAAGAGTGAAAAGAGAAAAGAAACAGGGAAAATAGATAAAGGAAAGGAAAATGAAAAAGCATGCTAAGGGAAATTATGAATAAGTTGACTTTGAGGACATTTGTCCTCTGACCCTTTGGCAGGGGGGTGCTAGCCTATATATATTAATATATAATTTATAAGGGTTTATGAATATATTTGATGTTTGATGAGAAGTAAAGAACCTATGAATATGTTTATGTGCACAAGCATGGATAAATAAAAATGAACATAAATAATTTAATAAAATTTTACATGTCATTGATGATACATGTTTGATGTAGGAGGTGAAGGAGGTGGATGTTTGATGGCTTGATTGTTGGTGGAGGACTGTTCTTGTTGCTCATTCTCCTCTATGTTCTTGCTCATATTTGCTGAGGGTGTTTATGGTTTGTTGATAGAGGGAGAGAAGCAGGAGGAGAAAGGAGAGACTGCACCCAAGCAGAGATAAGACTGCCCAGTACACTGACATCAGTGTGAGCAGCTGAAAACCCAGGCTGACTCAGGCTAGTGTGTGTCTTATCCACAAATTAATTTATAAACACATGTATGTACACTTATTTGTGTCATTGTTGTTGATTCATATTTAGTTTACATACATTTAAGAACATCTATTGTAAGAACATTTAATATGAGGTTAAATATACTGTACATTCTTAAACAAAAGAAAGGTTTGGCAACAGACTGATCAGTCTCTACATTTAATTAATTAATGAAATACACATATTGGTTTAAACTGTGTTTTGAATTATACATGTGAGGTTTTTTTTGTTTGTGTATGGTTTATTTCAATTAGTTACATTGGAGACTTAATATTGTGATTTTTTTTGGTGACAGTTTGGTGACAAATTTTTAAGCTTTTTGTAGGAAGGGGCTGTCTCTTTTATTTCTCTTTTATCAAAATTTTAAGTTGGTTATTGTTGGGCTTTGCTATTACATTTTAAGTTCCTCTAAGGTTGGTTCATTTATCTTATTTTACTGATTGTGGTAAAAAGTTGTTAACAAACTCAAATACACAGAAACTATATATTATTATATATTGCTAAAGGCATATAAAATATAGAAAGTTGTACAGGAAAATAATCCATTAGTCAAAGGTATTGCAAAGATATTGGAGAAATTGAACAAACACTGGCCAGACATTGCCCAACCATAGCCTCTGGAAGGGACATTGAATGCAGATGTAATTAAAGTGATACAAGTGCTTGTGTCAGTGTACAAGGCTGAACAGAAGATGACAAGTAGAGCTTGACATTATCCAGTTGTTTGAAAGAGGGACAGAAACTAATAAAGCTGCTAAAGAGCCTGGCAGACATCAATGCAACTTTCTCACATACGGATCCAATGAAGAGGCCCCAACCTTATTATAAGGAGATGAAGTTTGAGGAAGTCTATCCTCAGCTCCCAGTGATCAGTCAGGAAGGGAGTTATCAAATTAGAGATGTGGTGGACCGAATAATAGAAAGTGGGCCAAGTAGAAATAAGGGGAGACATCTGGAAACTAAAGATGAACTGAGAATGAGGAAGATGGGACATGGAGACGATGAAGATGAAAGTGATCTGGAGGAGATCATGGGTGCATATGACCCTGAGGTCAGGCAACTGTTGGTTAGAGCTGAAATGACAGGAGACAAATCATGGAGGACAGAAGACTTGGATGATGACAGCTCTTATGAGAGTGAACATTGGAGACAGCAATGAAGACTGGGAGAGAAAAGGCACTTTGTTTTCAAAAGGATTCTTTCCTGCAGTCTCCAGTACTAGACGAGATGAGGACAGAAGGAGGGCTTTGAGAGAAGTTGAAAGAGCCCTTCTTATTTGGATGAAGTTGCAGAAAATCAGATGTGAGATATGGACTGCGATCAAGAAAAGAGAAGATGCATAGAAAGATGTGTCCAGTATTCCAAGGTCAAAGTTTAGAGCCTTGGCAGAATATTTATATGTCCGACATCCTCAAGAAGTTACCTACTCTTCAGGATGGAGTAAATTTGGATTTCAAAGATGGACAAGTTAATAGTAGGAACACAGCCTGCCTAATCTCCTGGGGGTTCCAGCTATGGAAAATGTTCTACAGAAGGCTAGATTCAATAAATTTGGCAAAAGCAGTGAATGATCCAGAGCTGTTTTCTGCAAATAGAGGTTGAATTTGGAGAGCATTGAGAGATTCATTTCCAAAAATGTTCATCCAGATAATCTTGTGATTGAACCATTGGGACAGGAAGAAAATCAGAGAGCCTATGTGTCAAGAGCCCATCAAGTGTGGAGAAATTTCACACAAAATGACCCAGACCTGAATCAAATGGAACACTCAATTTTGAGAGCCAAAATACAGAAGGGGCTGCCCTTGCCAGTGAGGAGCAAACTGACAGAGGTGGTTGTTCTTGAAAGTATGACAAATGGTGTTTATACAGATCATGTAGCCCATCAAGTAAAAGGAAAAAAGGAACATGATCATAAAAAACAGGACCAATAGAACATCACAAAACTTAACCAAATATAATTGGTTGAGAATAAGAAGAAAGATAAGTGAAAAGATGCTCAATCTGTTGCTAGGTTTTTGTGTAGGGAAGTCATTTGTAGATGGGGACTTCCAGATCGAATATCCTGAGATAATGGAAAAGAGTTTGTGGATAAGATGATGACATTGATTTTGCAAAAACTGGGAATTAAACAGTGCCTTGGTGCAATCTATCATCCAGAGTCAAGGAATTTGTTGTTTGTGAAGGTGTTTAGAAGGAAGTGGTAGGACGAAACAAGTGATTTTAGGACAAAAGCAACTTTTACTAATCAAACGGTGATAACATATCTTAATATTGAGTAGTATGATTAAAAGGGGCAAATGGAGAATGTGATTTATAACTTGGAATAATGTGAAAGTATGATACTATGAATTTCAAATTTACTTATAAAGTATTAATCTGTATTTGATGTTGTTTTATCTAAAGATACTGGTTGGTGGGGTTTTTTTTCTCCCCTTCAGAACAATATGGAGAAGACCACTCTTATGGATGGTTGGCCTTTCAGATATGCAAAGATGGACAATAAGAATGGACTGGAGAACTTTGAGCAAGGATGCTGTGATAACGTGTCGAGAGTCAACTCATGATCGATATGACAATGACAGTTGATGTTGCTGAGTGTGCTAAATTCATTGTATTCTTATACATTTGTATTGCATTGGATTTTGTTCAGTATAAAGTAATCTGAGATATTGATAGAGTATGTTTAGAGGGTAATGATTATCTTAATAAGACATAATAGTCTGATTGGTTTTTGAAGTATGTATTAGTACAGCCGTATCTACTAGCTAAGAATGTTCTAAGTAAACAGCAAAGCACTTTTGTAAGTCGCTCTGGATAAGGGCGTCTGCTAAATGCCACAAATGTAAATGTAAATGTACTTTAAGACTTTTCTGGTTTAAAACTGTTGGAGAATGATGTTTTATGTTACTGGGTGAGTACACTGGATGTTTTTCTTTTTCAGGAAACTCTAGGGATGTTGGTGTTAGGTAGGGATAGGTCCATTGGAAGGTTGGCTGACCAGCCTGAATTTGCACATTGTTTTGTTTTTATTTTTTGAGGTTTCTGTCAGGTTATGTCTTAAGTTCAATTTGAGAGATCATGAGAGAATTTTCCTGTCTGGGTTATTTGATGGATATGCCCTCACACTCCATTAAGCCATGTTGTTGGTTGAATTACTATTGTGTGTTGCTTATTCCTGCTTATTCAAGATGTTGATCAAGATGATCTCGAAAAGGGGGAAATGAGGTGAGTTTCTAAGATTGGGGTGAGGACAAGTGGCCCCAGAAATTAATTCTTACCATTTCCCTTGAGAAGTCACTGGTCAATCCATCTGCAGAAGCACAGAGCCTTGGTGTAGTTGTGGATGACCAGTTAATGTTCTTGGCCCATGTTGCAAAACTGACTGTTTCATGCAGATTTCTCCTTTGCAACATCAAGAAAATTCAACCTGTTCTGTCTAGAGAGGCCACTCAGATGTGTGTTCAGTCACTTGTTATTTCAAGACTAGACTGCTACAACTCCCTTCTAGCTGGCCTTCCTATGCAGACCATCAGGCCCTTGCAACTCATCCAAAATACAGCAGCATGGCTAGTCTTTAATGTTCCCAAATTCAGTCTTGTAACTCCTCTGCTGTGTTCCCTTCATTGGCTTCCTGTAGCTGCCCACATCAGATTCAAAATGTTGATGCTAGCCTACAAAGCCACAAATGGACCAGCCCCTCAGTACTTGATGGCAATGGTCAAAACCCAAGCTGTACCAAGAGCCTTTCTAGCATCAAGTACAGCTCGACCATCCCTCAAATCGCAAGGAAGACAAGCATCCAGACTCTTTTCAGTCCTGGTGCCAAAATGGTGGAATGAACTTCCCCTGGGGGTCCAAACTGTCACCACAGAGTCCAGCTTCATGCCATCCACAGAGCCGGCCCACAGTGTAAAATAGGACACTGGCAACCACGGACTGACTAAACATCAACAGGAGTTTCCTGCAGATGTTAAAGGACTGTAGCTTCCTCAGAAAGTACATCCTGCACTGTCCCTTTCTGTATAGGTGGTCAATGTTGCATGTCCAGTCCAACTTGCTGTCCAGCCAAAACCTAAGGCACTTACAGGAGTTCACAGCCTCAACCTCATCTCCTTGAATCAGAACTGGTTGTGAATTTGGTATGGACCTTCCAAAGTCACTTTGAGATGTTGAAATGCAGATAATTTTGCCCTCACCAGGCTCTGATCCTCTCCTCCTCTTCCCTGATACACAATGGCTGTATCATCAGCAAACATCTGGATGTGACACATCTCTGAGTTGTAGCTGAAGTCTGCTGTGTACAGGGTGAAGAGAAGAAGGGCCGGCAACGTGCCCTGGGGGGCTCCAGTGCTGCTGATCACAGTGTCAGACATAATGTCCTTCAGTCTGATGACCTGCAACCTGACTATGAGTTAGCTGGAGATCCAGGTGACCAGGCAGGATTCCACTCACATTCCATTCAGTTTGTCCTGAAGCATAAGGGGCTTGATAGTGTTGAAAGTTGATCCTCACTGTGCCATTCCCCTTATCTAGGTGTGAGTGGGCTCAGTGTATCAGGTAGAGGATGTTGTCTTTGACACCAACACCTGCCCGGTAAGCAAACTGCAGATCCTCCAGGGAATGTTGCACCTGGGGTCTGAGGAGACAGAGGAAGAGTCACTCCAACATCTTCAAAAAATATGGAGTGAGTGTCACCAGTCGGAAATCATTCAGCTCACTTGGTCGGTTGTTCTTGGATACTGGAAAAATCCCTGATGTATTCCAGAGGGTAGGCACTCTTTCCAGCTGCAGGCTGGCCCAGTTCTGCAGCGCAGGTCTTCAGTAGTCGGGGACATACTTTGTCAGGGCCTGCTGCTTTCCTTGAGTTGTCCTCAGACTTGGTCAGCAGTGAACAATTGCAATAAAAATAGATATGGTACTTTGATTATTACTGTGACCAAATTTACAACATTTATTTACTGTGATTAAATTTAAAGTATGCATACTGCGAAATTTTCCACTACAACTTACTATTTAACTGCTACAAGGAAGTTACTGATCATTTTTGAGTATTCTTTTGACATTGTTCTTTGCAGAGTGCATGTTCTGTTACACTGACAGTAGTACTAAGACACTGTTTATAATAATTTTTCAGTAATTTTGCTTACTAATTGTCATTACTTATGAACATTAGAGAGCTTTTTGCATGACACATCTATTTGTGGAGGTAAACAGAGAACTGAGATGCTTCATCATATGCAGATCTGCGGTTTAGAAAGTACAGCTCAAGCAAAGCTATTATGCATTTGTCATGCTAACAGAAGCAGTAAGACTTAGTTTTCAGTACCTCTTCTTATATAATATTTTTCACTCACTCATCTTAATTTTAGAGAGCTGTTCACATGGCAGTACTGCTCTGTATAGTTTGAGGCTGAGACAATGTCTTTCTACACGTTTACGTGCACTGTGTAGAAAGTGCTTAAGGAAATTCTGACAGAAACATTAAAACATCCTTTTCACAAAGTCTTGCTAATAATACTTTATTTTCACTATTATTGATGTAATGACTGTGGGTGTGTTTTGAATCTGGACTCAAATGCAAATAACAAAGCAGACCAGCTACAAGCAGGGATCGAACTCACAGCGCGGTACTTACCACTGCTCTATGGGAACTGTGAGTGGCTTATAGAGCTTATGAGTGCTTGGTTAGAACACAGGGGAACAGAGAATAGAAAGGGTTAGCAAACAGATCGCTAGGGGGAGGGAATGATCCAGTGATCTGAACAGGAAATTAGGGGTTTTCTTTGTGTTTATAAAGAAAAAATTAAAAATTAAATAAACAGATGCCACAGTCATGGGATTTGAACCCCTGCTAGCTCACACAGTGTGCTCTGTAGGTGAGCACTTTAGCTTGGTGAGCTATGGCATGGCCTGGGAGGCCAGTTGCACAGACCAGGGGAAGAGCTGTGAGCAGGAGGGGTGAACTGAAAACTGCTTCTCAACTGAGAAGGAAAACAAACTCAAAGCTCACAAGGGTCTCCTTGTGTAGAGGGGAAATATAAAAATAAACAATTCAGAGAGAGAGAGAGAGAGAAACTTAAGTCTTTCTTCTTTTTTCTTTTCTGGTTAGTCTCTTTTGGAGAGAGAAAGAAACAGCCTCCCCCACTTTATGAGGACGGAGAGAAAGAAGACAAGTTCTGCCCCATTTGCTTGGAGGAGGCAGAGGGAAAAGAGATATTTTTAAAAAGGGTTGAACACTTCCCACTTTTGGAGAAGGGAGAGATTGAGAAGGAAAAAGATTACCGGTAGCATCTCGGGAAGAAATAAACCCCAAGAAACCATGACAAGTGCAAGGCACAAGCCACTTAAATAGACCAACCCACACCTGGACTCAATCAGGTTCATTATCAGGTCTTTCCAGTCACCAACCATCCCCTGGCGGCTGGGCAGAGGAATTGCGGGCGGCTCCTTACAACAAGACACTATCTCAGTACCTCTCTGTCCAGTACTGACATTATTTCAATACCTCTTGCTTACAAAATGTTTCCTATTTTGTCTCATTAATGCAGTACATTAAAGTGTGAGAATTTTGAACACGGCAATACTGCTCTGTGCAGTTTAAAGCTAAGGAAACCTGTTTACATCAGTTTGCCATTCTTTAGAACCTCTGTTTAAAAAGTACAGCTCACGGAAAGCCACTTTGCAGTGTACAATAGTTTTGTTACTTTGTAGAAGCACTAAAACCAAATTTTGTATCCAAATCCTGGCTAAGAATATTTTATTTTGACTCTTTATCATAAATGTCATTCTGGAGCAAAAGATGTGTTAAAAAAAGTGTGTACAAAAGATGTGTTAGTTTGACACAACCTTTTTACTAAATCTTGTTAATTAAACTTTATTTTGTTAATATTGTAAACAAAATTCTGTACTCTGTGTTGCTTAACACTGAGAAAACATGTTTTAGCCAATTTATTGTGTGTTGTTTAGAAAGTACAGCTCACAGAAAACCACTTTACAGTGCACATTAGTTTTGTCATTTTGACAGAAAAACTGACATTATATTATTAACATTGTTTTGGTCATTTGAGCATCATTTGAGCCACTGTCCAGTGTGTAGAACATTTGTTAAGAAAATACAGCTCACAAAATGGCACTTTAGTGCATAAGGTTTTTTACTTCAACAGAAGCTGTAACCAAATCATTCAACAAATCTTACTTATTTTTGTTTTGCTCAATCTTTATTGTAAACAGTGGCTCAAATTGAATTGTTAGAGAAGTGTTTCAAATCAAACTGCTACTCTGTGCAGTTCAACACTGTGACAACGATTTGACAAATTTTCCAGCATATACAACAGTTCTGTACAGCTCCCGGAAGGCCACGTTGCAGTATGTATTCATTTTGTTTATTTGTCAGAAGCACTTACACTTCCTTTCCCCAAATATTGCTAATAATACTTTGTTTTCACTCAGTCATTATTGTACACATCATTTTGGCATTTACAAGAACATATTTTAGCCAATTTGATTAGATTCAACTTTATTGTCATTGTGCAAAGTACCAGTACAGAGCCAATGAAATGCAGTAGAAGCGAGCTCTGCAGGTTCTCTTGCCGTGAACCGGATTCAAACCGCGGTTGATGCGGCCACAACGCAGAGTACTAACCACTATAAGATCACGGTGAGCTACCAAGCAGCTGAGTGTTGTGTGTTTATAAAGTACAGCTCATGGAAAACCACTTTACACTGTACATTTGTTTTGTTATTTTGACAGAAACACTGATATATTGGTAATAATATTTTAGTTTATATTTTAGTTTATATTTTATTATGATTTATTATCCATTATTACAAACATCATTTTGGAGTTTTAGAGAACAGTTTGCATCAGTGATTCTCTGTGCAGTTCAATGCAGTTCATTGTCATAAATGTCATGTGTTAAAAAAGGGTTTTGCATAACAGTGAAAATGTGTTTGAGCCATTTTGCAGGTTACAGAAGACACTTTTGAGTGTGCATAAAGTTTTTAACTTTGACACAAGCTGTAAAACACATTCACCAAATCTTGCTAAGAATTTTTTTTTTGACTCAATCATTATTTAATTTTGGATTTTTATAGTGTTTCACATCATAGTACTTACTCTATGCAGTTCAACGCTGAGAAAACATATTTTAAACTGTGAGTCAAACAGCTGTTTAGAAAGTACACGTCATGGAAAGTCACATTGCTGTACATATTATTTTTGACTGAAGCACTAAAACATTTGCTACTTTTTTTATCTTCTACTGTTGTAAACGTCATTTTGGAGGGTTTCACATCACACTACGCAGTTCAACACTGACAAAAATGTGTTTCAGCCATTTTTACATTGGTAGAACAGCTTTTTAGAAAGTACAGCTCACTATACAACCTCACTGAGAAACACACTGGGAGTGCACACAATTGTTTTTTACTTTAACAGACTTCCTTTCAGACTTCCTAAGACTTCCTATCACAAAATATTGCTAATTTATTTTCTTTTATTTTCATAAATGTCATTTTGGATTGTTAGCTAGTTTTTAACATTACTCTGTGCAATTCAGCACTAAGAAAAAAGCATTTTTACCAATTTGCTATGTGTTAAACCGTTGTTTAGAAAAAGCAGCACACAGAAAGACATTTTAGCATGTGAATTAGTTTTGTTGTTTTGCCAGAAGTACTAAATGTAATTTTCATGAAATCTTGCTAATACTTTATTTTCTCTAACTTGTTATTGTAGATATCATTTTGAAATGTAAGTGCGCTTTTCACATGAAAAGAATTACACTTCGAAATGTGACATCATAGTACTGATCTGTGCATTTCAATGCTGAGACTCAAAAGTGTTTGAGTCACTTTGCTGTGTGCATGTGTTCTATTAAGCTGATATAACTACAAAGACCAGCACCCTTTGTGAGTCAATGTCTCTGAAGAAGTTTAACATCACCAAGCTCACTGTACTCCTACAGAAGCTTGGTGATGTTAAACCCCTATACATAACTGTAGCTCCATGTATTATGATTCAGCAAAGTTTACAACTAGGTCCACTGCACTGCATGTTTTTTCGCTGCTGTATTGTGAGTCATGTGGAGATTACCAACAAGACCCTCTACAGCCTGATCAGGCCTAATCATCAATTGCTTATATCTGTTGTCACAAGAAAAAAAATTCCCATTTGTAAAATTCCATGTCTTTTCAACCCGATTTAGAATGGGTGCACAGCTTCACATAGGATATACTAACTTAGCTTATGGTTTTCCTTACCATAACCCTTTGCCCAACCTCTAAAGTTATACTAATGAAAAATGTAGCAATAAACACAATGTGTCTCCTAACCCTAATCACAACAGACACCACATTTAAGGTAACTGGTATATAGATCCTATATCCTATGTGAAGCTGTGCACCCATTCTAAATCTAAATTTCACAAAATCTTGCTAATGTTGATAACGTCCTTTTAGGTGTTAGAGAACATTTCACGTTACAGTTCTAGTCTGTGCAATTCAGTGCTAAGTATACACATTTCATCTGCTTTGCTGGATGTAGAACAGCTGCGAGCTAATTGATGGAGTTTGGATACATGTGGCCTTCCAAAAGATTTCATGTCTTATTTCATTAAAATTCTTCATGGGACTGCTCACACGAGCAAAGGGGGGATCATAGACTCAACCAGACACCATTGGTAGGCAATAAGGTTCACAAATTTAACCTCAAAATTGTGTGAAGCATGCCTCACATGTGCGCAGCATGTAAAGGGAGGACCAACTTATAAAGTCACTTATCCTGCCCAACATGCCTATTTGAGTTTTGGCAAATGGATTTCATAGAACTGACCCCATCAGAAAAGAAGAAATACTTATTAGTGTGCATGTTGGGTGGAGGGCTTCCCAACAGTGTATATAAGAACTGAGATGTCTGTGGGAGGCTCCGCCCTCCAGACCATGATGACAGCACCTCCCATAGCTGAGACTGTCTCAGAGTCTGCTTCCTCTACTGAAAGGAAGGCGGAGCCTCGCAGTGACATCATGGTCTGGAAGGCGGAGCCTCACTGTGACATCGCAATTCGGAGCCTAGAGCCTGATTCTGTGAGCTTCCAGCTGTCGTTAGCGTCCGAGGGGTGGAACTTCCTGCCACATCAAAGTCCAGAGGGCGGAGGTTCCCGTCTACATTCCTGTCAAGAGGGTGGAGCTTCCCGCCTGCGTTCCTGTCGAGAGGGTGGAGCTTCCTGCCTGCAGTCCTGTTGAGAGGGCGGAGCTTCTCAAGTCTGCGCCTCAGCCTGAGTCATCGAAGAGGACGACACAGAGAAAGTTTTGGACTGTGTCAGCCTCCAGAACTGTGCCCAAAGAACTTTTGGGACATTCGCCAATCCTGGGCCTAAGCCCACGTATCAGCCTGTATAATTCTTGTGCCTGTATCTGTCCCTATTCTTGTGCCCATGTCTGTTCTTGTTCCTGTACCCTTAGTTGGTTTGGTTGTCCCAGTTCCCGTCACTGTGTATGTGTCAGTCCCGGTCCGCATGTTTGTTCCTGTACCAAATCCTGTCGTGTCTCCTGTTTGCATCTAGTCCACGTTGTCTTGTTACTCTGTTTCTGGTCCCTCTCCTGCGCCAGCCCTGGGGACTGTTGGTTTACGCAGGAGTTGCATGTCGGGAGGGGGCCTACTGTCACGTATCTGTCTTGTCCCTCTGGTCTGGTCTTTGTTTTGTTTATCTCCCTTTGTGCTTCTGAGCTCATGTCCTGTCTCCACCTATTCCCAGCTGTGTTGGATTTGGAACCCTGCCCCTTCATTATCATGTTCCAGTCTTGTCTAATGTTCTCCTGTGTAAATAAGCCCCTTGTTCTCAGTCCGTCTTTGTCTGTCTTCTTGACTTCTTGTCTTGTCTACATGTCTCATCTGGTCGTCTTGGTAATTGTTTATGTAACATGTTAATAAATATTCAACCCAGCATATACTTCCGCCTCCACCTAACTCTGTGATTCCGCATACGTTAGAATGTGCAAGTTGTATATAAAGCACTAATCTCAGAAATCATTCCCTGGTGGGGCTTGCCAGAATGAATTTCAAGCAAAAATGGTACCCCGTTTATACACACTGCATTGAAAGAAATTAGTGCCTATTTGGGGTTTGGTTTAAAGGGGCCTACCACCCCGCTAGTGCCTGGACTAGCGAAAGCTACCCATGAGACAGGGATAGCCGGCACCAAAGCACTACCTGCATTGTGGCAGATGAGATGAGAATTTTGGCAGACCTCCACACACAGGTATCACTCCTAAAGGCGCATGAAGGATGACACCGTGGTCTAACATATTTTTCCAGAAGAACAATCAGCAGCATCCATAAGTTCACAAGACAGGTCCAAATGTGAGGTGCCCATGCATTATTGGGGATACACCCAAGCAGACCCATGATTTACACCACTGGCTAATATAAGATGGTCCCTGCTCTTAGGAGGAGGCACTGCTGCTGCTTTTATTAAAATCAATGTTCTGGCATACCTTACTCCTAAAGAATGAACCAACAGGGGCACTGCAAGCTATTAACAACAAAATGACTGCAATACACAGCATGGCTCTTCAAAACTGGATGGCTCTGGATCTCCTCCTAGCCAAAAAGGAGTGTGTAAGAACTTCATGCTGTTTCAACATTCCTGACTTGTCCATCAACATCACATGTTACATAGAACACATGAAGGCTTCCATCACCATCCCTCCCGTGGTTGAGTTGGAATGGGTAGACTTGTTGACCACCTGGTTTAGACCATGGGCTCACTGGCACATGGCCATCATATTCACTTGTGTTGCTGTTCTATTAATGTTATGCTTTTTACTCACATGTATCCTCTCCCTATGCAACAAGTGCTCAGCCAAGCACTTATCTCTGTAGATGATTCAGCACAGAGGACCTCACAGCTCATCAGAAGATTCTACTATACCGGAATTCTGAAAAAAGTTGATTAGTGGTTGATTTAAAATTTAGTCAAAGGGGAGAAATGTAATAACAATCTGAGGATCATATTTAATCAATGCATTCATGTTTTTAATCATTTAGCAGATGCTCTTATCCAGAATGACTTTATTCCTATTATAGAGATGGGCCACAGTAGTGTTAAGAGTCTTGCTCAAGGACACATGTTTGTTATGCTGTCAGGTAAGAAAAAAAACACATACCAACTGTGAATGCTCCTGTGAAAAAAAGAAGTTCAAAACGAGAGAACTGTAATAAAAAGGAATGGACAGTTCAAAAAGAGAGAACTGTAATAAAAAAGAATGGACAGTTCAAAAAGAGAGAACTGTAATACAAATATGAAAATATGAACTGTTAAGAATGTAATGTTCAAAAAGGACTGAAAAAAATAAACAGTAGAATAATGTCTCACATGTATGTTGGTATTGTGATTATATATTGTTTTTCCATGATTTTTGTTTTGTTTTGGGGTTTTTTTTTGTTTTTTGGGAAATCTGAGATCCCTTCTGAATATGTGTGACACATATAGGAGTGTAACATTACACCAGTTTTCAGAGTCATGGCTAGTTGCACTAAGTCTGGTCATGCTGTTTCCCAACCATGCTCATGAAGCTTGTGATATCCTGCTTCCACAGGCCCTTCTCCAGAGATTTTCATCTATCCATTTCCTCCGTCCTCCACCCTCCACTTTGTCCACTTTCTTCCAGAATGTAAATGCCATACTACAGGCAACAAAATGTTGGACAGGTTTTATGCCAACACAAAGGAGGCTTATAACTCATCACCTCTCCCTCCCCTTGATCTGATCTGAAGCTCTGATTACAATCTTGTTCAACGTCTGCCTGTGATCTAAACTCTTGTGTACAGAGAACCAGCTGTAAGCCACAGAGTGAAGAGATGGAGATGGGCCGAATGCCCACTCTGGAACACTACCAACATGCTGCCCTCCCCCCTCCAACATGCTCCCATGGTGTTCAATTAAACAAGAAAATGGACTGATCAGTTAAAACCACTATCTTAGCAATGACTTCTAATCCAATGCTAAACATAAACCCAGAATAAAACCCATCTTAAAATGCTTACCTTTCCTCCAATCCCTGATGTTCTTTTTGAAGTGTTGTTTGGAACATTAATACCATAATCTAACCATAAACCTCTATTCAACCCCCTGCAGTTCTTCTAACTCCAGCCCTATAGCTGCAAACAATAAACCAACATCAACCATAAATCATTCTCCAAACCTGAGTCTTCTCCTAAACATTAGATTTGCTCCAAAGCATATACTAAGCATATACTAATACTTTTATACTAATAGACTAATAGACAGCCTAAATTAAACATGACCCTCCATACTACCATATGATTTGTCTAAGATTCGCTATCAAGACCAAATTGTATCACCATAATCCTAGTTCCAAACTCAAAGTCTTTAATTACCATAACTACAGAGTGAGGATCAAATTCCTATGATTCGACAATCCCTAACCTTAGTCCCTGCTAAGAATATGCAGAACCCTATGAGTCTCCAAACATTTATCTCTTGCTCCAGGCACAACACGTTATAACCCAGTGTTCAGAGCGCTAAGATAATGCCGACTATTTTCACAGAACTGAAAAATTCCAGACCCTGACACAGCTCAATGTAAAGAGATCATTACATAACTCCAAACTCTGTGGATTTCTTAAGCCGACATTTTCTAATAACAAAATGTATACAGTAAATATTATTACTACTGGTAGTAGTAACAATTTATACCTTTAATCCCAATAATAATAACCCTAACTCCAACCTCAAGATGTAATCTAATCTAAACCCTATCTTATATTTTAAAGACATTCACCACAGCCTTCAGTGTTCATTTTTGCTACAATATCATCATCCATACAAATCTTTAGGACTCTTTAGGAATCTTTAGGAAATCCCAATATTTCTCCTTTATTGTTGGCTTGCTGACAGTAAGTGGTTCAAATGCATTATCTAAGCACAGAAAAAGTGAAAAAGGTCTCCAAAACTCATGACTCAATAATGAATCTATAATGAAGTGTAACTGAAAAAAGCATTTATATAAATAAATTATTTGTAAACACAATACACATGCATTATGGCTCACCTATTGGAGTGTAGAAAAAATGTATTTGAGATACTTTGCTGTGTGTAGAAAATCTGTTTAGAAAGTATAGCTCAATGAAAGCAACGTTGCAGTGTACCTTGTTCTTGTCATATTATCTGAGGCAATAAGACATCTGTTTCACCAAATTTTGTGAATGACAAAATGTCCTTTGACAGTGTTGGAGAGCATTTCACATCACAGTGCTAGAGAATATGCAATTCATCTGCTTTTGCATTTGCAGCTGAAAGGAAAATACAATAAATGGAAATGTGTTACTTTAACAAATGCAATCTACATTTCACAAACCCTTGCTCAAAATACTTAATTTAGTCTCTCATTATAGCAAACGTCATTCTGGAATGTCAGAGAGTGTTTATAATTGTACTTTATAATGTAAAGTACAATTCACAGAAAAAAATGTGTACCCAAGGCTTGTTACTTTCACAGAAGCACTTAGACATCCATGTAACAAAATCCATTTCACCAATCTTTGCTAAAGTCAAAAATAATTTTGGAATGTTAGACAGTGTTTCACGTCACATGTGCAGTCCATGCATTTAAATGCTGGGAACCTGCATTTCATCTGCTTTATGTAGAACAGCTGAATATAATTTTCATAACAGGAAAGACATGTTAGAGTGTACACAAGATTTGTTACTTCTCACAACATCTTGCTCATAACATGTCATTTGGACTCTAATTGTTGTTGAACATCCTTTTGGAGCGTTAGAGAGTGTTTCATCTGCTTTGCAATGTGAAAAAATAGAAGAGAATTCACCAAAAGGCACTTTGGAGATTTCACACAGTTTTTTACTTTCTCAGAAGCAGTAAGACATCTGTTTCACAAAATCTTGCTCATTTTCACTCCCATTGTAGCAAATATCATTTTGTAGACTGAGAATATTTTGTTAGAGAGTGTTTCACATTACAATGATAGTCTGTCAAGTTCAATGCTGTGAAAACCTGTTTTTATAACAAGGTTTGTTATAATCACAGAAGCAGTAATACATCCGTATCACAATATCTTGCTCCAAATACTTCAAAATGACTCTCATTGTCTTTAAACATAATTTTGGAGTGTTAAAGAGTTTTACACAATCCAGTGCTAGTCTGTCTAGTTCAGTGCTGGAAATCCATGTTTCACCTGGTTTGTGAAACAGGTGAAAATTCACAGAAAGACACTTGAAAGTGTGCAAAAGATTTATTACTTTAACAAAATCGGTAAGAGACCCACAAATTCTTGCTCATTATACTTAATGTCCACTATCATTGACGTAAACATTGTTTTGAAGCATTTGAGAGTGTTTCACATTACAATGTTAGTCTGTCTAGTTTAAGGCTGTGAATCTGCATTTCCAAAATAATTTTTGAGACAATGAGAAACAATATGAAGTGTTATAAGCAAGATCTTGTAAAATGATGTGTTACTGCTTCTGTGAAAGTAAAAAACCTTGTTCACATTCTCACATTTTTTGTGAACTGTACATTCTCTTGAGCTCTTCACAAAGCACATGAAATGATATTCTTAGCCATTTTGCAGACAGCTTCGCACTGTAATGTAAAATCAATTCAAATAAAAAAAACAATCAAATCAATTTGTATAGCACTCTTCACAACTGAAGTTTTCACAGAGCAGCTTTACAGAAATCAAGAAATAAAAAGGTTAACAATACAGGAACAAAGGATAAGAAATAGATCCCCTAGTGAGCAAGCCAAAGGGCGACAGTGGCAAGGAAAAACTCCCTCAGAGTTCCTGGGAGGAACCAGGCTCATACGGGTGACTACTTAAACACAATTAGGGGACACTGGAACAGTAACAGTAACAGTAGATTTCTACATAGTTGGTGATGGTGGGTGAGCAACTAGTCCATGGCAGGGTGGGAAACTAGTCCAGGTCCAGTAGCTGGAAAGTGGAAAGCCAATGTAAAGTTGTAGCAGGGGAGCTTGGGTCCTACTCAGATGGGGCAGAATAGCTTGAGGTTAGCACCTAATCGGCTGGTGGGTCATCATTAACTTGAAAAAGGTACATAGACAAATTAGTTTGAAGTTAAATTGTAAAGAGAATAGAGAATGTAAACATTACCAGAGTGTGGCAAGTGACCCTGGCAGATGTGAATATAACAGCCTAATTAAGGAGAGAACCGGAAGATGACATAAGCATGGGAGCATCCTGAAACATTGGTGTCTAAGCGCTAAACTGTGACAAACCTCAGTGATCGCATGAAGCAGTCAGACGACAGCACCAACATCCCAGTTTACCATAAGTCCCTATGTCCATGAACCCCTGCAACTGCAGCCTGTAACTAAGCAGTGGACTAATCAGGTCTTAAAAAATCAGGTAGCTGTTCAATAATATGTTGAGCTGTAGTTGATCTTATTAAACTGATTTAAGTTGAAAAACTTAATTAATGACAGTGTGTTCTTGTTTGTGGCTGGATTAGTTATGTTAATAGCCATAATTTCAAAGGAAGTGAAGTTGTTAAAGTTTATTTGGTTCATTTCTGATTTTCTTTTTTTTTTTCTTCAGAGAACTTGTTCTCTAACACTGACAGAAGCACTATGACGTCCATTTTACACACCTGAACGGTTAGGAATTGTTCTTTTTTTACAATTGATAATGTAAACAAAGTTTATACATTGTAGAGAGCTCTTTAAATCAAGAAACACTTCTGTGCACTTCAAAGCTCTAATAATGCGTTTTAGACACTTTGCCATGCAACAAATCTCTGTTGAGACACTGCAGCTCTAAACAAACTGCTTTGTGACTGAATGTCATCTGTAGTAAAATGTTTTTTTATATCTTGTGTGTGATGACAAAATATCACTAGATAATGGTTACGTAACTTAGCATTTACGATTATCTAATCATTGTGTGAAATCCTATATTTTATATGCATATGGTTAATCAGTATTCATGTATACTTTGTACACTTTAATAGCATGTGAGTCTCTCATGATATTAACTGCCTTAATGTAGGTTACAACTCTGTATAACCTCTATGGTACGACACCTAAGTTTACATACCATGTCACACGGCCCTGGCAGTTTAAAAGAATTTATGGTTGATGGAACATTCAAGGAGAGGTCATGTATGTCTGCAGTCAGGAGATATAGTGAAGAACTAAGTGACCCTCTTTGTGTGTGTGGACGTAGCTGTGGGAAGGTAAAGGGAGGCAGGAGTAAAGGTCACTCCCTAAATTGGTGGCCGTCTCCACAGGGAGATATCCCAAACACCCAAAGAGGGAGTTGTATTGAGCAGACACTAACAAACACAATCAAGATCACCATGAGAGTTGAGTCAGAACACGTGAGGATACGAACATTAACTCTTTCTTGTAACACTGCCTGGGCAACAGGGGCTACGTCATTTTGGGTATATTGAGGGAAGTCAGATGAGGCGAGGTCAGAGCCCTCCTTTGAGATGACTATGTGTCTGTCTTAATGTGATGGTTCTCCAGGATCCTGATTCTTAATAAACACTTGTTTGTTTTCACCTAGTCCACTGTGCTCGACTCCTCTTATTCAACGAATGTGTAAAGAAGGGGGTACCATTTATGGTACATTTAAATTAGCCCCTTCACAATTTGGTGACCCCGACGTGATAAGAGGATCTTGGGCCAAAGGGACTTCATCGGACGGACCTTACCACTCTCGGCCGAACTTACATAGAACAGGTGAGCAGAAACCTCTTTTATGAAATTCTGCGGATTGACTATGTAAAATTCTGAGTGGTGGGGGCGGTCTGGCTGGTGTCCTGGGACAGGCGCGAAGCAAATCGAAGAGTGTTTATTTGATGATTGTATGTTAGATTTCATTGATGTTTATGTTTAATGCCGACGGGGTACCACCAGTATTTATCTAAAGGATTGGGAGCTGGCGTACCCCACTCGCATCCGACGGGGTGTTGAGTTAAGGGCCAGGTGAGGGGGCTCACCTTGAGATTGATTCACTCTAAAGTATTTATCTAAAGGATTGGGAGTTGGCGTACCCCACTCGCATCTGACGGGGTGTTGAGTTAAGGGCCAGGTGAGGGGGCTCACCTTGAGATTAATCCACTCTGAAGTATATTCAAGAACAGATGAGATACCTGTTCGATAGGGGGTTTTAATCATTTAAGCAGAGACAGAAGTTGTACCTGCTGGGGTTTTAATGTATAATAGTTATTTTGTGTAAGAACAGAGGTGGTACCTGTTCGAATTTCAGTGTATAATTGTCTGATGTTGTAAGACTGGTGCGGTTCCTGTTTTTATTGAGTAATTTTTAGTTTGTAACAGGCGGAGTTCTTGGTGATCTCCGTTAATGATAGAGGGTGACACAGTTTTGGATAGAGGTGTGTGTCATTTTGGAGAAAAAGGGCATGATGGGCCCCTCCGGAAGGGGCTAATGGATTGTAATTAATATGTTCCTAATAATGATGGAAGAGCGAGTATGAAGTGATATTTCTTCTACCGGTTAAATAAAACCTAGAGCGTATATAAAGATTGGAATTTAAAAGTAGATTTTTCTTAGTCTATTACATATCATCAGAGGAGCCCCGACGTGGAGCATCCGCTGAAGGGGGAACAGCTGGAAAAAAAACAGAGGGGACAGTGTTCGAAAAGCCTCATGCGTGGATACCTAACGGTGCCAACGAAACGCACTTGAGAGAGAAGTAGAACTGAAGACCATCCAGGTGAGATCCAATTTTTGATCAACATGGCTACTAGCAGAAATTTAATTAAAGAATTAAATGCTCTTTACGGCGTGGGAACCTGGGAATGGAAACCAGTTAAACAGCAGATAGAACAAATAGCGCAAGGGGTGAAAGAGACTGTGTTGAACTTGAAACAGCAGGAAGATGTGCAGAAAACGGTCATTAGGAGGTTCGAAACATGGGTAAAAAATCATCCAGGGGATGGGATTTGTTTAATACAATGTCTTAACCAGATGAAGAGAGAGCAGGAGGAGACAGTGAGCCAGGCTGAAGCAGATTCAAATCGGGTTAGCTTGTTAAAAAGAGCAAAAGCTAAGAGTAGTGTTAAGGCAGCACAGGAGGATTTGGCAGAACTGAGAGCGATAACACTTGCATACATGAGCATGTTGCCTGACTTAGTCATATTAAAATCATGTGCTCCATCTCAGCCGAGGGCAATTTCACCCACTGGGGAGAAGGCGTAAGTTTACGGTGAGTATACAAAACAGAAGGGGGAGGGGCCCGAACTCCCACCTCTGCCATACAACCCAAGATACATCCCACCAGCAGATAATCTCCTCCCAATTTTCACCATAAACTCTGGAATAGGAAGAGTAGAGACACAGGATGGGAGGGGTTCAGCCCAGGAGCTGACACCAGTAGTGAGCAGTAGTGAGGAGATATACACAGACAAATTAGATCCTTTTTCCTTACGCAGACAGCAGGAGATAGTAGATGACACACAGACTGACAATAACCATCCTGACAGTTTACAGGACAGGGGTTATAACGGACAACAGGATAAAAAGCGCTATCGCAGTAAATTTACACCAGTTAAATCATCTAGTAACCCTAAATGTGAAAAAATCAAACAAACAGTCACTATTGCAGCAGCTTTAGAGGGACAGGTGACAACCGATGACGATTCTGACGATGGAGACACCCTGGAAGAGGAGGAGGACAGTGTAGGGGAACACAGAAGGGACAGGACTGTCGCTGAACTGAGCCGTAAACTAAGAGATATGGAGAGGTTAATCATAACACAACAGAGAGACTTGGAATGGCGCCAGCAGGCCCTGAACAGCAGTATACCCCACTCAGACACAGCAGAGACCCTGAGGAGAAGTATGAGAAATAGACATCCACCTGACAGATATGGGAGTGCACTGAACTTCGACACTATGTGTCCATTAGTGGCCACTAGCACAGGAACACGTAAATATGTTCCTTTATCACTGACAGATGCACAAGCTCTAGCCGACCAGCTTCCACCGTTATCTAGTGGGGCAGCAGCTTGGATAAGGAAGTTGGATAGTCTGACAGGGGGCATGACTCTAGCATTGGGGGATTTTAGAAACGTCATAAAAAGAACCACAACCTCAATGGAGGCCGCCGAAGTGGAAAGGAAGCAGGGGCAGCAGGTGGTTTGGTTTAGAACTGCCATCTTAAAAGGCTTGTCCGCCCTCATAAAGGACAAAGTTGAAGAGGATCCAGATATGGGTTCTGACTTCCCACAGCAGCCCTACTCCGGGAGCAGGGGGCTGGGTGGTGAAAGGGGGCGGGGCAGGGGCAGGGCCAGATTCGGCGCATGCCCCAGATGTGGAGTCATGGGCCACTGGGCAGCACAATGTACAGCACTACTGCCACAACAAGCAACACCCACTCATGAAGCTCCATATTCGCAAGTCGCGCCACAACAAACCCCAAATCACCATCCTGCTGGGCAGTACAGCATGGAGCCATGGGGAGGACAATGACGGGGCCCAGAGGAGCACCAGGACAGCAGGGCCAGGGCAGAACCCATGCTGTCATTGACTGTGGGGGCCTCCGACATGAATTTCCTGGTAGACACGGGAGCCACATGGTCAGCTATCACTACAGTTTTACCAGCACATCTGATGAGCGAACAGATTGTGCAGGTTAGGGGCTTCTCGGGGAAACCAACATCACTGCCAAAGACGAAACATTTACCAGTCAGCACTGGCCGACAGACTGTATCACATTCATTTTTAATCGCACCACAAGCACCTCTGAACATTTGTGGTAGAGACTTGTTGATGAAAATGGGGGTTACTATTTTATGCCAACCCGATGGCATTACTCTTGCATGGCCGGATGGACAAAATACCATGGGAGTAATGAGGTACACGGATGGAATGTACCTCGTACGGCCAGAGCAAGATGAGTCAGTGGACATTTACTGGGGACTATTGTCTACACAAACAGATCCACCAGCACCACTAATTGATTTGTTCCAACAGTGGTCGCCTTGGATCAGAGTCATGGCTCCCTACGTCCCGCCGCCCGACCCATTCCATGTCACCCTGTTCTATGATGTGGGGGGGGATTTAACTTATCATGATGCATTTCAGACAGATTTAGAAGGTATTGAGTGGTCAGTTGACACTAAAGGGATTTATGTGGGTCCTGAGGGGGTGGCATCACCAGTCACACTAACTCCACAGCAACAAAGTTGGTACAAAATGTCTGACACAGCGGCACCACACATTTCATTGGCCCTACATTCACAACATGAAGCCAGGCAGTTGGGCCCTATGGTAAAAAGAGCAAATGAAGCCACAGATTGGGTTCAAACCCAGCTGCCTGACCTTATGTTCTCACGGTCCACAAACACATACCACATCATCGCTAACTCATCTAATTCAGTTACACTGCAGCACCAGTTGTTACCTAGACATCACGGTTGTGAGGACTCAGATCACCCAGCAACAGAGGCATTGTTAGCCTCTCTCCCTGACACATTGTGGGCCACAGGCCCAGATGATGTTGGATACACAAATCAGATACCAGTGTCATTTCAAATGACCACCACAGACCCAATTTGGATTCCTCAATATAGACACAAGACAGATGCTGTTACTTCCCTGGACAAAACGGTCCAGGCTTTGGTGGAGGCTGGAGTCCTGGAGCTGTGCCAATCAGCCTGGAACACTCCGATATTGCCGGTACCAAAAAAGGAGCCTGGCCAATATCGGATGGCCCATGATCTGAGAGCAATAAATGCAGCTTTAGCTACAACTACTGTTCCAGTTCCTAACCCCTACACTGCTTTATCAGAGTTGGGACCGGAGATGAAATGGTTCACCTGCATTGACTTAGCAAACGCATTTTTCTGTGTCCCACTGGCAGAACACTGTAGAAACATATGTGCATTTACACATAGAGGCAGACAATACAGATATACTAGGTTACCTCAAGGACTTGCCTTATCACCGGGATTGTTCAATCAGGCCTTGAGGCGGAGCCTGGAGTCATGCCAGCTGCCAGAAGGCTCTATCTTAAGTCAGTACGTGGATGATTTGATACTTTGCGCGGTAACGCCAGAAATCTGTCTCCAGGCCACAAAGGTGGTGCTGGAATGTCTGGCAAAATCTGGGTATAAAGTGTCCAAAAAAA